>BMAW01056959.1:0-16637 GCA_019974015.1 Nephila pilipes | reverse complement strand
TAAACCCCACTTGGTCAAAAAGATCAGTATAGGCATAAGAAAAAAAATATTTCAACAGGATTGGAAGGTTAAAAGTTGTTTTAATTTTCACTTTAGCTCATGTATTAGATTACCTTAGAAATATAAGAGACACATATTTCATTTCCTCTTTCAAGATTAATTTTTCTTAATCATATTACTTTTATGAGCTTTAGAGAACAAGATGATTGTACAATCCATGTTTTTTATATTACTACGAGAACTAGGAAGAAATATTATTATGGATATTTACACTTATTTTATTACATAAAGCAACATAATTATTTATTGTGATTCGTGTAACATTTATTTAAGAAAAGTATATTCTATTCAAAAACTGCATGCATTATTCGGACAGTATAACATTTTATTGTTTAAATACCTTCCCGAATAATAGGATTTATTTATAGTTTATATGTCAAATTTAAGGTTTATTCTGCCTGTGAATGTATGTTATAATATACTACTAATACTTTATAACTGGATAAGGTATTTTCTTTTACTTTATTTGCTTAAACAAATTATGTTTACTATACTCTTATGATAAATGCTGAAATAATAATGCTAATTTTCAATTTTTAATAATGATTTTAGAAAAAAATACCTGCCACGTAAAATTACTAATATTACATTTAATTCGAAATTTCATTTTAAAGTGTACTTCTTGAATGCAAATATTGAATTATTTTGGTAGTACAAACTATGTGTTTACACATTAAGGGAAATTAATTAATTTTAAAATAATGATATATTTGGTTGTTAGTTTTAAACTATTCACACAATACTGAATTTCCTGGTATGTTCTGTTTAAAAGCAGGAAAATCATTTTACGTCTTATTTGTTTTATCAATCAAGTTGATATTGAAGGTAAACATTTCATTCCTAATTTACATCGCAAATGTAATAATAATATATACCACAATTTAACAAAATGGAAATTTGCATTCAGAAAATTTTGTGTTTTGTTTCTAACGCAATCCGTTGTACGCCACGTTAGTATTATTTATCATTAAGAAAATATTATAATAAAGTCTAACTAAATATGTACTGAATAGATAATTTTATGAATACGTTTGTTATGTCGATATTAATTAAGCTTCCTTTCACGCGGGAAAATCATAAAATCTTAACTTTTAACCGGTGTAAAATGTTTACCTGTTATTGATTGATTGATTTTTTATTGACGTGCACTTAGAAGTGCCTCGATGGCTATTGGCGACGAAGCTCGTAGTTTTGAGTCTCAGTAAAGTGAGTTAAAATGTCTTGCGAAATATTAAATGAGAGGGTGATTGAATAACTGATAAGATTTTGAAAATAAGTTTTGCTGGTGATGAGTGTAACAAAAATAATTTTCCCTGAGTGAATTATTTTTACAACGTTTTTCTGAATTTCACTTGGTGTGTGTGTGTCATCAAATTTTCGATCGCTAATTTAACCAACTTCCCATCAAGCTAGAGCTTTGAAATTTTGGGAATCGTTCGTACTCGCCTAACAATGCAATATTTATACGTTTACGACAAGTTTTAACTCATATTTTTTTAAATAATGCAGTTTAGCCCAATCACTTGGCACAATTTGAATAATTGCCAAACTTGTCGATTTTTTTTTTTTTTTTTTTTTTTTTTGGCTGAATGTTAAGTCCGCTTCGCGGACCAATTTAGCAACATTTGGCAAAATACTGCCAAATAATTAATGTCTCCAAGAGTGGTTTGACTAAACTGTATTCCAACCATTTAATTTACCGGATTAATTAATTTTAGTTAGTTTTATCATTGTTATGTATTTCACTTGGTGTGTGTCTGTATGTACGTGTATCAGTGTGTCATCAAATTGTCTATTGTTAATTTAACCAACTTCCCATCAAGCTAGAGCTCTGAAATTTTGGGAACCGTTCTTATTTGCCTAAAAATGCAATATTTAGATATTTGCGACCAGTTTTAATTAATATTTTAATATTTTTTTAGTAAACTTTGCCACCATATAAAAACGTTGTTTTTAAAAACGTTGGTTTTTATTTCGAATTTTTCCCATTCAACAACGAAAAGACATGTACGTTATTATATGATGTGAGATAATATTTTATTTTACTACTCTCTATGGATAGATTGCTTAAATATTGGTCAAATAACTATATATAACGGCTATATAAATCAGGTTTATTCAGAAGTCGAAGTGTCAAATTATGCCTTATAACAATGTAGTAGTTTAACTGAAGAAACTGTTCAAAGGCTAGAACCTTTAGAAGCTTCAAATATAACTATTATTTTTATTTATATATCTTTCAAGTATATTAGTGCAATTCTTAAAAACACCATTTTATGCAATATTCTTATTGATGCATTCAATATAAAATTTTTCATCTGTTGAAACTTTTCTTTCTCTCAAAGTTTTCTTCATAAAATTTTTCATGACACTCCTACATAATATACATAAGGAATATTAATACGAATCTAAAATGATATGGTGAACTGCAAGATATCAGTATAATGGTTGCAGAATAAATAAAATATCATTTATCAAACACGTCTTTCTGATGTCACAAATTAAGAACTTATTAAATATTTAACACTATTATATCCTTATGTTTATTTAAGAAACATTTTGAAACGTTAAGTTTCAAGAGACTTACATTTGAAAAATTATTATTGACCAGAAATTCATTGATTTCTTATTAATGTGATATTTAAAAGCAACACTAGGGCTATTGGTTACAGACCTCACAATTTTGATTCACAGTCATTTGACGAGAACGATACTGGTAGTGTAGCAGCAAACTATCTCATCTTTCACAGCATTCCAGCATGATGATTTTTGAACTCATCAATTCTTTTATTTTATAAATGATCCCTGGTTAAGTATTGGTATTAGTTATCTATATTAAAAAAGTCATGATAAAAAAAAAGAACGGATTATTCTTTTGTCCTAAGTATCATAGATACAAAAGGAACTATGCTTATAAATTTAGAAAGGGTTATTTAAAAAATTAACTAATATTCCCTTATTAAATTAGTGTGTGTGTGTGTGTGTGTGTGTGTGTGTGTGTGTGTGTGTGTGTGTGTGTGTGTGTGTGTGTGTGTGTGTGTGTGTGTGTGTGTGTGTGTGTGTGTGTGTGTGTGTGTGTGTGTGTGTGTGTGTGTGTGTGTGTGTGTGTGTGTGTGTGTGTGTGTGTGTGTGCTGTGTGTGTGTGTGTGAGAAGGAGAGAGAGAGAGAGAGAGAGAGACAGAGGGAGAGAATTATTTTTAAGTTTTTAAAATATGTATTGTCGATATTTTAGATTGTCCAAATGAAATATTGTCATACCTAATAAATCAAAAATAAAAAAAGTGAACTACGATAAAATAATAGTGAAAAATAAAATAGATTATTATTGTTATTTTCGGAACAAATATAAACTGTTCTTTTTATTAAATTGTAACTTGGAACACAGATCCAAGAAAACAATACTTGAGACTTATAGGAAAATGAAAACTAATGATTGTTCGGGTTATTTCGACATGTACATAAATCTCTTAACTTGAAATTCAACTGTTTTTATATTGGAGATTGATATGATCTAAACAGCATTTTCATTCATATCTACGTCATTTGGTAATGTTACAAATTTTACCATCTTGATACTATAACTGTATTATATTTTTAAGTATTAGAATCAGAGATAAGAAGATTATATACTTTGGGTATACCGCTATGTAAATGTCTCTCTTGAAGACAGATATTCAAAGACAGTACCTTGTTGTTGCTCAAAAAATAAAACTGTCAGTTTTCTATAGTAAGTCAATTCAAAACTGAGTTAATTTTTAATAAAACTACGCACAAGTAGATGCGCAAAAAGGCAAATTAAAGAGATACTTATGGGATTATTTTTGTTCTATTTTTAATAACAACCAATAACATTACAAATAAAATTTTACTGAAAGCAAAAAAAAATTATGTATCACTAAATGGAGTTTAATTATTTAAATGTGAAGGTATTTTTTTTCAGTATTTACTGTTAAAAATATATTCAAGTATTGTTTCCCAGCAAACATCATATTTGTTGAAAAAATTGCTCTCGTGGTACTTTGAGAAATATGTTGGATTGTTCTTGATATTTCTTAACGGTGAACTGAAACACTTGAAAGCTATTTAATTAATAGCATCTGATGGCTCACAGTCAAAAGGACTTCTTATGCATAAAGTGTACCTTTTCTAAATATCTTTTATTTTGGTGCCTCATTGTTAATATCACGAATCATACCAGAAAATTAAGAAATTTTCATACCAGAAAATTAAGAAAATTAGGTTTAAATATGTTCATAAGGCTTATTTTCCGAAATTATTTATGCGATCATTTCCAAATCTATATTTTTCAACGGTGTTTCAGTTTTTAAAGAAAAATAACTTGAAATTGGAGCAAGCCTTTTTTTTTAAATTGCCTAGTAGAAGTATCCTTTTTGTCTTAAATAAATGTAAGTATTGTTTTATTTCCAACTTCATTTATCATCATCGATATTTACATTTCCTTTATATTTACAGTCATCAAGTGATAGCCTCTACTATAAAATATTTAATTCTATAGCTTCTTGCCCCATTCTTACATTCTTACCACCCATCTTTGTATTCTCTCTTTCCTGCAATACTTAATAGATCCTTAAGTACATGGATATCTCAGTTCCCGAGGCTCTCCCTAAGATATTTTTAGTTAACTCTTGAATACTTGAGTTAGAAAGAAATTTTTTGAGTCGGTATTTATGAGTTTTCTTACATATGCTATTGTTAGTTTGTGATATATGTGCTAAAGGACTGTCGCTCTTCCTATCTAAGTAGAAAAGTATATTTTTTTCTTTTTACTGCTAATGTACTTTATAATGACACCTAGGGGAAAAAAATCTGAATGTTTTCCAGTCATTACTGTAATTGATATGCGTATAATGTTGTACTGACTATCATTTGGATCGTTTCCGTTGTCGTCAGCAACAGTCTCTAGTTGAGATGGCGAATCAGTTTTACGCTCTTTTAACATTGCCATAATTTTACTACTCGTGCTACATGAGCGAAGTGCATTAACTATACATACTGAGACAAGTTTTTCATTGGTGGTATATTCAAACAGTTCTTTTATGCTGTGATTTAGTGTTCAAATCCTCGGTCAAATCCAGGTTGTCCCGTTTTTACCTGGTGGAGATCGATTGACTTCAGAAAGATGAAATAAATTTTAACATTTTCAGGTCTTGACAAATCTGCTCCGGAGTATCATTGTTATCCCTTTAACAACAAAGCTAGAAAGGAATTCCTTGCAACGCTGCAGTTGTCAATTGAGACTTTCGCTAAGGGGTAGCTACAACAAAATAACATTTCTTAACAAATCTGGTATTCCAAGAAGTTGTAAATCCTTATTCGTGATTTATGGGACTGGCATCTTAACTAGATGCGCTTAGGAATTTTTAGCGATGGGTTATAATCAACCAGTAATCCTCGGCTGGGATGCTCTGGTTGACCACTTTGGGGGTTTGGTTCTTTAAATTTGGGTGTTTTGTGGGGAGTTTGAAATGCTGATCTATGGGTCTGCTGATAACTTGCCTGGGATGCTGTATATTACGCATGAGACGACCGGGCTAGAAAGGAACTCTTCCCCAGTTTTGTTATTAGGGACTTTTTACTCAAGATATTATTAATTACGACGTGGGTGAGGACCGTCATAATTTAACGTGTTGGATAGAACCTTCGCTTTTGGTGAAATTCCAGATATAATGTTTCTTAAATTTATTGCAGATACCAAAGCTTCTGAGTAAATAATAATTTCAGATTTCAATGTGTTGAAATTTTTGTTTTCTGAAAATCATATTTCATTCTGTTACCAGTTGTCATCGAAAAAAATGCCTCTGTTTATTTTCGCCGAATGTTGTTTATTCGCGTTTGATCTTTAATATATTCACGTAGAGTATTTTGAAAATATAGCAAATATGGTATCACAGAGTTGAGGTGTCTCAAGAATAGACCATTATGATGAACTCAATTAACGAAAATATTTTGTCGGTAATAAAACAATTTACTGTTATCAATTTTTAAGAAATTAAAGCTCAATCTAATCAGTGACACAGATTTTCTAATTTAATGACTTGTTATTAATAAATCAAATGCAAATACATCCCATCAGGAAAAGTAAAGGAATTCTATAATCATCATATTGTGCCTTTGATATTACAATATTTAGTTGGGTATGTTTTACATTTAAAAATCATTAGAGCCATCCCATTTATACTTTCTTAACAAATAAATATTTGCCACTCTACTTAATTCTTTGAATAGTATTTGGCCTTCAGAAGGTTATTGCATTTTTGATTATATATTCATTTAGTTTCCTTTCGATAGTTTCCATTACTTCAAAAGATTTTCATCGTCTTAAAACCGCATGCTCATCGAAGTGAAAATTGCAAAACTTTGTCGCTATATAAACTTTTCTTCCAAAGAAGCATCTTCGGAACGAAGTTTATTAATTAAATCAAACCTTCCAATATAAATTACTCAACTAGACAGAGTTAACTATCTAAGTCTCTTATCAACAAAGAATATGTGGCATCAAAAATGAATCTTGCTGTAGAGTGAAATGATGGTGAATGAATTAATTATAAGAACTTTTTGTAATTATCTGCTTAAAGCGTTCGTTTTAATGAGATAGTAACAAGCACTATAACGATTTAATTTTGAACATCACGTCACTGTTCAACAAGTTGTCACATTTGTTTGAAGCTGAGATGTATTATCGGAATTTTGTTTTGCCGAAGACCAAATATTCTGTTTAATAATTCAGGAACGACATCTATCCATGAAAAGCGTACATGCCTTCCAAATTAATTTGTTTATTTGACTTTCGATCAAATTGGCTTTTAAAAAGGTAACTATTTTACTGTGATTGTTTATTAACATCATCGCATTGAGAAGCCATACGAGGGCTATTGGAAGAATGCCCAAGGGGACCAAGTTCACCCAAAGGGGCTTACAGCTGCAAACTGGCCTTCTCAATCAAGTGCAAAGGACAAGCGCAAGCTTCAATAAAGTTCAGACGACTACGTCTGATCTGACACCTCCCTCTCTAAAATTCCAGACCATGCCAACAGGAGTACTTTGGTCTTCGAACAGATTTAAATCACATCAGACCTGCTACAAGCGGGGTTTTAGTGGGATCAGGGCACGAACCCATGACTTACATAAACCACTGACCGCGAGTCCATGACTATGACCACTAGTAATGTAACCATTAGATAGTTATATTTCTAAATAATTTAAAATATTTTAATTAACAAAGAAGTATTCCGATGTATAACTTTTTACTATATTTGACATTTCATAAAAATTAATGAAATTGGAAAAGTACCCTTAAAAACTCATACGCATATATATATATATATATATATATATTGATTAAAATACATACTGTGACTGATTACTACTTCAAACTTTGAAAAATTATATAGTATATGATACATCTTGTTGTTCAATGTATTTAATTACAAAATGCACTCATTTTCCCTTTTTTAAATTTTTTTTGTCTTACTAAGACAAATGCTATTAAAATAAATATTTTAGAATAATTTACTTTTATCGTATTTAATAAATACTATTATTGTACATATTTTGAGTAAAAACAATAGCTTAAAGTTTTTAGAAGTACGGTATATTTTACATCAAGTGTAGTAACACAGATTAAATTAAAATATTTTAGTTTTGCATAAGGATGATGCTGATGAATTTTTTTAAATTATAATTTAAATTTAAATTAAATTTAAATTAATTTTAAATTTTTTTATAAAATTTCAGATGTATATTTTTAACTTTGTAAAATAAGGAAATACTAGATGTTCCAAAGTCATAAGCTCAACTAACAAATTAAAAAGTGTGGTTGTACCCTCTTAAACAAGTTACTTTCCTTTACAAACAAGGAAGTTAATACTTAAAAAAGCAATGAAAAATAAAATAAAAATAATATTAATAATAATATAAAATAAAAATATTAAATTAGAAAACCTCAACTAATTTTGTCAATACTAGGAATAAAAGTAACAGCTCGTTGCTGCATTCTTCCTCAACTGAAATCATCAAATGAGAGATTTCAGCAATCTGTTATATTACATGGTACCTTTAAAAACTTTAAAAGATAATATGACAATAGTGAATGATAAACTTAAAGCCGAAGAGATATTTTATAGGTACAGGTGGAAGGCAAAATAATGGATACTAATGTGTTGGTCCAACGGGAGCATTACGGACAGCAACAATATAACTTGAAATAGAAGAATATATATCTCCCATACTAAAAACGATAGTTCATACCACTCATTCCATAAAATATCTTTCTACTTTGCTTAGAAATAAAAGTGTTGGAAATCATTCTCTACTTCTCGCTCAATATATTCTAAAAAAAACTCTATATTCTTCAAGTCTGGTGACTGAGGCCTCCTAAAGCACCACTTCCAACCAAAGTCATAACTTATCTTGCTGTGTGAACGAGGACATTAGCCACCTTAAGCAAAGAACAACAATCAGAGGCTCACGGCAATATTGAAAGAACGTGATCTTGGGAAAGTGCATATAAGTGTGAAGTGTTTCTGAATCTTTCAGGGTACCCATTGTTATTAAAGTATATCAAGAAATAGCACCCCATACCCTCAAAGATCCCTCTCCATGCCTTACAATTAGATTGAAGACTTAAAGATTTAAATATTCTGCTGGATTTAGTATATCTAAATTTATTCTGTGGCAAGAAACAAAGTTGAAGTCGATTCAAAAGACCAAATTACTTCTCAAGTCATCAAAATTCCAGTTTTGATGCTGTCTACACGACTGTGTTTTTAGCATTGATATCGGTAGTGATAGATTTGCGCTTTGGGATACGGAGTTCTTCTCTAATATTAATTATTTATTTTCAAGCATGACTTTTGAGATTTATCAGGCTAAAGTGAATCTTGTAGTGGGAGAGAAGAACTCTAATCATGGATGAAAATTGAATAGAATGATTAATCAATGAAAGAAAGTACTATATTTCGGTGCATTCATTAATTTATTGAAACTAATAGAATTAAGTTTAGCAGTTGCATAATTGTGCATATCTGTGAGTTTGATAAGTGGTGCCCCAACGTAGTTATTTGATGAATAACTATGCATGTTTTGTGTGTATGTGTGTGTGAGAGGAAATCGAGCACATGTTCTGCAAATTCGTGTGAGTAAGTGTACCAAATCTTGAATAATTTCTTATTTAAATTCGTTAATGGGAGGGATGTAGGGTTGCCATAAAAAGAAAAAAAGACCCCTTTCCTCCCGAAAGAACGAATCACATTCCTGAGCATTAACCTGCTCAATTTGTGGACCGAAATCGATTCAAAAATTGTGTAATTTTTTTGTTGCATATCTTAAATCTATATGTATTGGAGAATTGAAAAATGCATTTTTTTTTTCTTTCTGGAAAAGATTTTTTTTATATAGATTTTTATCATGAGAAACTAAGTTGCCAGAAAAACCAGTTTCAGACGTTGTCACCAGAATTTTTTTTTTCAATAAATTTCAATTGAATTACAGTTAATTTTTATTTATTGCATAATATTAAAAAGTAAAACGAATGAAATTTAAGAAAATATAAAGCACAAAGAAAAAAAATACCTTAGATATATAGTTTAGTATGATAAAGTTCGAAACAGGATTCAAGGCAAAGTCCAACTTTACAGTCTTTGCACCAGATTCGTGTTTCTTTGCAAATTTTTTTTTCTTCCCATTTGCATCTTTTTTTGAACAGTTCACTGTCTTTGATGCTCTCTTTTTATAGAGTTAGGTGGTATGTCGCTTGCAAAATGACGAGCTGTCAATGCGAAGTTTGAGCGGTAATACCACATGCCTTCAAATACAGCAATTTAGTGGACAATTAATTGTAAAAATAAAAAAAAAAACGTTACCAAAATTTTAATTGCACGTCTAATACAATATATAATTTATTTCAGTGGTTAAATGGGGGAAACGTGGGATGCGCTCCTCAATAAGGAAAAAGGAGGAAATCACATGGAAAGGAAGAAAAACACATGCCTGCGAAAATCGCGGGAGGAGCAGATTTTGCTACATTTGAGTGGCCCGTGGAAATCGTGGGATAATCAGCCAGTGGGTTAAAAGCACAACAGTTCTCAATGGGTTTTTAAACAGTAAATTCAAAGAGTTTAAGAAGGATCGTCCTAAATTAATACCCGCTGTTCCATGATCGTGAGGATCATGTAACACATCAATCAATAACTCCCGAGACTAACCCAGAGATGGCGCTCGTAGTAAACCAGTAACCAGGTCTTTCTAGAGTACTAACCTTTGCTTGAAACGTGTCAAAATTTTAAGTCGATCGGAACAGAAACAATTGAGTTATCGAGGTTGGAGTAAAGTCGTTTTGTAGTTTGTTTAAAAAATGGAAAAAACCGAGTTTCGTGTTCTGATAAAACTTTGTTTTTTAATGGATAAAAACACCGTGCAAGCGAAACAATGGATTGAAAAATATTACCCGGACTCTTGTCCATCAAAAGCAACGATTTGTCGGTGGTTTGCCGAGTTTGAACGTGGTCGTACCGACACAAATGTGGAAGCCGTTACACCGGAAATGAGTGAAGTGACAAAATTATAAAGATCGTAAAGTGAAGCTCCGTGAGATTGCTGAGATGACACAGATATCATATGGAAGTGTATTTTACTGAAAAAGGTTTTTTTTGAAGTGAAGTGAAAGTTTCAAGTGGGTGCCATGGATTGTTTTCGATGGAACAAAAACAGCAACGAGTCGATGATTCAGAAAGCTGTTTATCGCTAATTACTCGCAACAAAAAAGATTTCTTGCGAAAAAAAAAAAAAGAAAAAAGAAAAAGAAAAAAAGAAAATTGAAAAAAAAAAGAAAAAAGATTTGGAAAAGCGTTGGAACGATTGTATCACCCTAAAAGGTGATTAACAAAAGGTGTTATATTGATGAATAAAAAAAAGTTTTGCAAAAAAAATGTTGTTTTCAATGTTAGTCTCGGGAGTTATTGATTGATGTGTTATCATTTACAACATGGCCATAAAAATCTAATATGTGAAGCTTTTGAAGAATGACTTGAAACGTAATATCTCAACCGATGTTTAAATTTATTTTTGTGTGTTAGCTGTGGTTTCACATTGTTGATAAATAATCCGTCGTAGCTAATCCTTGGACTGTCTTCGGAATTCCCAAATAAGAAGCAACACATAACTGTTTTTATGCCTGGTCGAAATTTTAGACATAATTCATCATACACCTATAGTTTAATTATTTAAGATGCTAAATCCCCTGCTAGGTGAGCACCAATAATCATTCCTTTTTGAAAATTGTTAGATCTGATATTTTAAAACATTACACACACATCTGGTATCATATCTATAATTGCACCACTTATAGTAGATAGATGAGCTCGTACTCTTTTTCTAATAAAGGATAAGCAGGAACAGAAACATCCCAATTAAGTTGAAAAATTCAATCAGGTACAACAACCCAAAAGTCGAAATATAGAGGGTGAAATGGTAAACTCCTAGGATTCTTTCCTTAATTGTAACCGTTTTCTTTTGTTGAACTATTGACCTTATATTATTATATATTGATTTTTACTGAGTAAATGATTGATAAAATAAACTGCTAATATAAACATATATTGTCATCCCCCCCCTTTTTTTTACTGTTCAATTTAAAAAACAATAAAACATTCTACAATACTAAAAGTGCAATACATTTTTAATACCTTCACTGTCGCTGACGCACTTGTGAGTCAGAATGGTATCACTTCTACCTTGCATGCTGATGATGCTCTGGATTGTCGACTGGATGACTGGATGACTTTCGACTGGATGACTTTCATAATCTGTATGCTTTATTTTTACTGTAGCTTCCGAAGTCCATCAGCACATCGGTGTCAGTAGATGTGTTAAATTTAAGTCTTATATTTATTACTTATTCAGTTTTCACTATTTATAAGCAATAATATGTTTTTAGGAATTTGTGTCATTTGAATGATGTTTTTATTATTCTACCTCTTGTTAATAATAGTTACTGAAAAATATCATGAATCGATTTCTCTGATAGGAAAAAAGAAGAAGTGCTGATCATTATTTGCGATGTGAGTGTCGGGATAAGTAAGTCACTAACGTAGACTTGCTTATCGCTTATGGCAATAATACGAAATCATACTCTCCTTCAGGATTTTATATACCATCTACAGAACAGGCAATATCTTGACATGAAATATGTAACTTGAATATACTCTATAGTCTTCTGATCTTTATGCAGATCGTTTCAAAATTCATCGGTAAAAATTTATGGGGTGATAGAAAACATGTAAACAAGCAATTTTCAACCTACAATGCATAGACGGAGTGCATACTGGAACCGCTAAACGCAGCTGTAATGGAACGCATACTGTACGTCGCCATACTTCCTGATATCCATGGTAGAAATAATGATGTATAAGAAAACTCGCGCTTTATATTATTCATTACAGCGCCGCCTGGCGGTTCACCGCTTTCTCTCCACTTTTTCAATGTAGGTTGAAAATTGTTGATTTAGATACTTTCTATCACCCATTAAATGTTTTCCCATGAGTTTCGAAATACCCGGAATGTAGAATTCAACTTCTTGGAAATTATTCATTAACATACTAATTTATTTACATCACTTCTAATGTCTTTTACTGTTGAATAACTAGAATATCGATTCTTCTAAAGGGGAATTTATAAAATAATTAAAAACGAATGATAGTATAAACAGGATTAATATTTTGTTACTTTGATTCGTTCGTAAAGTAACCCTAATTTTGCTACAAAAAAACAAGCAAATGAATAAATACAGCTGCATGCAAAAAACACCACGAAAAATACTTTTTTGAAAGCAAGAATAGACCGCATCGTCAGTTGATGTCATATGCGTTGGAGATACGCATAAGAGAGAGGTAATATTTTTAGCGTAATGGAAAATAATGAAATTCACCATCTGAACGTGCAGCTTGAATTTCGAATTTATCCAATAATTGACACTTTCATCCATATTTTTTATAAAGAGAGACAAAAGTTCATTCAGTACACCGTATGAATACTGTGTTCTTTGGGCAGATAGATATCCGAATGGAATGATTTTTAAAAAAAGTTTAAAAAGCAAATTTTGACGCTTTTCAACTCTATTTTCAAAAATTCACCTTAAATAAACTGATTTTTAGCTTACCCTCCAATAAAAAAAATCGAACTTAATCAAAAAGAATTGTATTTCTTGGATGATACAAGAATCATAATCTCATGTGCCAAAATTTGAATCCAAGCAACAACTTACAGCAAATAACTCTTTTTGAACTGTAAGACATCATATGCCAATTTCAAAAAACACTTGCTTCGAGATGCATAGCATCAGCCTATATTATCAGCCACTCAAATTTCATGAGTATGAGACTTTCCTATTTTTGCTACGACTCGAATACACACACAAACGCTTTCTCTATCTCTATCTCTCACGCACACACTCTTATTATTAATATAGATTTCTATTAAATATTTTCTTATTATAAAATATCAAAAACGACTTAAGGACTCTAGAATTAAATTAATTTTTTTTAAGACAGAGGGCTTTACTTAGGCAAATTGGTACTATCATTGTTGTAAAAGACACCACAACAAAATTGGACGTGGATTCATTGGGTGGTTTCAAACAAATTTGATTTAAGCTGAGTCGCATTATCGTTATCAGTTTGGATCGAATTGTACATCGATGAAACCTTAATTAATCATTACACTACGGAAAGAAAGCAGCAATCAAAACCATTGATTGTTCTTGGCAAGTTCGCTCCAAAGACGGTATCACTATTCAGAAAAGTAAGGGCGATAGTTTTTTGAGGTTTAATTTTTGAGTGCGTATTAATATCGCACTTAGAAACAACACGAGGTCTGTTGCAAAATGTCCAAGGGGACAGAGCTCGCCTAAAGAGCATAGATCTACGACCTGAGCTTGCACCCTCTTTTCCAAACTTCTACGCCACACGAACGGGATGACATAGGGCTTCGATAGATTTGTACATCAGTCCCACAATACAACGGGTCTTTAATGGCACGAAGGTTCGAATTTACAACTCGACGAAAAAAATACAGGCCATGATCTAGCCATAATTATTAACTATTGTGGCCAGACATTTCGAAATGCGATAGGCCTTCATAGACATGGACTTCTTAGAAAAAGAAAAACGATCAATTCACAATACTACAGTGAGTTACCCTTCCTATTTCTAATTCCCTATCTCCTACTCCTTTTTTAATCCTCATAAACGGTGCATATCTTGTCAAATTTATTCTTAAAAATTTCTTATCCTCTATAGAGGAATTTATAATTATAAAAATAAATTTCAATTAAATCAACCCAATAGCAATATTTATAGAAATATTGTTATTGGGTTACAAACAAAGCAATTATTGTAGAAACGAAATAAATTTCAAAATTAGTTAATTTCATGTCTATTTCTTAAAAAAATCTTTTCAATATCTAAAGCAAAACTTAAATAATATAATTCAGATTTCATTCAAGAAAGAATGTGTCAGACATCCGAACGAAATTAAATTTTCCATTTAGATTCATGATGTTACGAAATTAATTAGCAAACTCCATATTTGCTTTACTCTTCTCATATTGCTCGGTTTTCTAAGCCTATCACATAGCAACAGTCTACTCGTTTGTAAATCCTATCTGCATTTTGTAATTAGTTGTACTCGTATTTCTCTAATGGCGGTTGCACTGGTGGTACGTAAACAACATTTGGCAATTCAAAGTATTTCGTAAACGAACTAGAATATATGAAATCAATATGAGTTTAAAACTTCCTTTATTAAATTGCTCATTTTCTAGTTTGAAACAATTAGATAGAAAGTGTAAACGGTATTGATCTTAAAATACACTGCGAATATCATAATCTTGCAGCAATTCTTATTAAACTAGTTAGATTGCAAAGATATTTGATGCTCGGTTTTTGAAAACTGTATTCAAATTACATAATTAATACTGCATAATGCATAAGAATGCATATTCAAATTAATTATGTAAGTAAAGACATTTTCATTATATAACAAAAATCAATCTTTATTCTTTACTTTTATTTAAGATAGAATAAATAAAGATATGAATTTCCAGTGAGAGATTTAAGTTTCTAAAAAAATATTTAAATGATTTTTTATGAAAAGGTACGTAGATTAAGAGCACGAATAAATTTAGTATTTTAGTTTTATGGCATCATTCCAAGAGTCTTAACCATTATAGAAATAAATCTTTTGTCGAAAAAATAATGAAAGTGATAAAATTACTTTAATACTTATTATATTCTAATTTAGATATTTCTAGTATAAAAAGAAAATACATACGGGGGTATTTTAGAAAAAAAGAATAGAAAAAGGATTTATATGTCAAAATCTATCATTTATATGTTGATTATAATTATTATCTTATATATAAAGTAGAAAATTTGTGTGGTAGAGTCTGCGATCTCCTATAATAATGCACTTAATTTTCAAAATTACGAAGTGGCAAAGATAAATATTCCTTAAAATTCTTATCAATTTAATGTTAAACTCTTAATATAAAATTGACATTTTTTTTAATTCTTCTATTGATATATTTCCTCAATTTATATGTCATAAGAAATTCCTGAACTAATTGAAAATAAATGAAATCACTTACTAAATTAATATTATTGTAATGTGCTGCCAAGACTTGTTTCGAAACCTTTAAACATAAATTTTTAATTAGGCTAGGCTTCCTTCTTGATATATTTCCGGGGAATCAAATCTGATTCTTTGGGTTTCTTTTGAAATTTTTACTTGTAATTCCTTTGTTCTTTAATTATCATATTTTATTTTTATTTATATATATATATATATATATATATATATATATATATATATATATATATATATATATATATAGAGCAGCATATTCCTTTTAATTATTCTTTAATTCATATATAATTATATTATACTTTAACTATAATTTTCATTCATTTAATTTTTATACCATTATAATTCTTTCAAGAAATTTTATTACATAAAAATATTTTTCATTCATTTCCACTCTTAATTCTTTAATTTTAGTCAGCTATAATTTTATTACTAAACTGCTGTTGTAGAAAATGCACCATGAAGGAATCATCAGAATCAAACAAAATTCGCAGCAAATGTCAATTATATACAGGGATATTATACCAATAAAGTTTCAGAGCCATCGCGCAGCGGCGCGCGCAGCGCCCTCTGAATCTCGCTGAAAAGCGCATAAATGTAAAGTGCTGTATGGACGTTGAAAAAGCTCCATGATTATCATTAGTGGCAAAACGCTTAGCGGAGAGACCTGAGTATGCCTAATGATGGAAGAATAAGAAATCTGGCTAAATTTACGGAGTTTGAACGAGGAGGATAATCGGCCTTCGAGAAGGGAGGATTTTCCATCGCGCAATAGCAGTCAGCAGCGGAACAGTCTGATGCGAGTTTAGAAGCAGTGACCGACGAGCACCGAACAACTGAAAAACAGGCACTGGACGACAGAAGGTGACGCCAGAGCGCTGATGATCGACACCAGCAATACGTAAACGAAGTACATACCG
>BMAW01056954.1:1155059-1235389 GCA_019974015.1 Nephila pilipes | reverse complement strand
ACATACATATATGCATATATATATACATACATATATGCATATATATACATACATATATGCATATATATACATACATATATGCATATATATATACATACATATATGCATATATATACATACATATATGCATATATATACATACATATATGCATATATATATACATACATATATGCATATATATATACATATATGCATATATATATACATACATATATTCATATATATATATGTGTGTGTGTGAGAGAGAGTGAGTATTATAGAATCATCTTCATAGAAGGGAGAATGTTTTTTCTCTTCTGTAAAGATATATTCACCGAAGAAAAATACTCGTAAGAATCATTGATTTTAAAAATTTGGTGGTAACTAAATTATGCAAATTGTACTGTATTGCTTATTATGCAGTGCATCTATTATATGAATTTTATATTAATTAGTGTTGTTTTTTTTTTAAGAAAAACTGTATGGTTCCTCAAAATAAATGTAGTTAAAGTGTTTTAAAGAAGGGAATAAAATGTCCAAATGATATATACTTGCAATCAGTCAAATACTTGAAAATATTTCACAGGATAATAAATAAAGGCTCTGGAATGTGCTGATGTGGAATGTAAATTAGAAGGTGTTGAATAACATATTTCACCTTTTTATGCAAAATTGTATCATATTAAAATAAATTCCAAATTCCAAACTAGTCACATATAAAAACATTCTTAAGCACTTTTCGTAATTAAAAAGCTATGCACTTTGTTCCTTAAATAAAGAAAATAAAGTTTTTTTTCCTGACTTATAATTGATATTAAATTTTATAAAGGTGTTCTAATTGCAAAGTTCCTTTTAATACGTTCTTTCGGGAAATAATTTCTGCCTCTAGAGAACTGTGAAAAAATATATAATGTTTCAGTAATGCTTAGAGAAGAAACAGAGTATTTAACTAATTGGGATAAAATCCCAAAACAGTTTAGAATTTTTTCTTAATTAAATCAGTTCGATATATTGTCGTTAATCAATAAATATTAATTTTATTTTATTCGAATTATGTTTGCAATTAAAATAAATCGAGATCATTTGGGTATTTCTATATGGTAAATTAAAAAAATAATTTTTACGTCTAGATGTGAAGTTAATGTTTCATTGACGAGTCACAAATGGGATGTTTAAAAATATTTTTCTTGCAATTGAACTCAATTATCTTAGAATATACTCTGTACAAAGTTTATAATCACAAATGCATAACATTCATTCATTTATGCGTTGCAAACAGTTATTGTTAAATGTATGCATTGCATGTTCTTTTTAATTAACGATAGTAACCTAAGACTAATAAGGTAAATAAATTCCCAATAAATTTTTGGCCGCCCATGGACTAAAACAGTAGTATTTCTGAGAGATAGTAAGACGGAGGATAATAAGATTGAATTGAAAAAAAAAATCTATAAAAATATTTACCTAAAACTACATTCATAATTTTATCTGATTTTTTTAAAAAAAAAACATTTTTGATACAGCCATATGTGTTTGCATTAAATTCTCAGAATTACTTGAAACTCAATAAACGCAAAATAAATTATAATTTTAATATATTTTAATGTGGTAGAATGTGAATTGAGAGAGAGAGAATCAAACATTGAAAGTTTAACAAACTTAATTTTATTCAAAATCAATCATTCGATTCAAAATCAGAGTTTTCTTTAGACGTATAAAATGAATTATTAACGAATGGAAACAAATCCGATTAATATCTTATAAGAAAACCATTTTTAGAGAACATTATGATTTTTATTTCAAGTTGAACATTATATTTTAATACTTGGAAACTCCGGAATAATACAAAACTAATTATAAATTATTGATTTCTTTCGTTGGAGGAAAATAACTTGGCACTCCATCTGTCCCATAATTACAGTAACTAAAGAAAATAATTATTGAACACTACATATATATAAAATAAAGATATTAGATTAAGTTAAACTATAAATTAAAAACATTACTCCTTAATGTCTTATTTCGATTTTCTAAATTTTTTAACATAACGTTACTACATTAAAATCCATTCATTTCCCGACAGGAAGTACTTTTTGCAAACAAATTTAATGTGATCCTTCTTATCCTTTTCTGTACGAAATGGTTTGACGATACTAGAATCACGTTTCACGGATTTTTCATTCTTCAAAATTTGGACTAATGCACATTTGGAAACTTCAAAAGTGTAAGCTACTGACTTTATGGTGCCCCTTCTACAAAGAGGAATTCGTTTATCTTTTTCAAGTTTTTCTCCATAATCTTTGCATTTACATCCACAATTTTGTTTTTTCAAATAATCAACATAATAGATAATCTTCATCTTGATATTTATTTTAGAAAATATATTTTCAAATTCTCAATATGTTTATGCTGCACTTAAATTGGTTTACAGCTAACGTAATTGCACCTTTTTGTATTGTTTATTTTTTCTTTTGATGCCTCAGGAACAAGACAATCGTAATTCGATCTTTGCATGAAAACATTCCTTTCTTATATCTTACTTTTACGATGGATTTATATTCAACTGATATAAAGTAATTATTTCAATTATCGGATGAAATAAGAAAACTAGTTATAATTTGTAACAATTAGGTTAACCTGAAAATTGAAAGATGTGTCAAAACAAATGACTGTGTCACGAGATATTGATTTTGATCGATGGCTTAGCAGTTTTGCGCTGCAATATAACTTATAGCTGCATTCTGTAATAATTCCCTTTCAAATATTCACTTGTTACTATTATTATGTTACAATGGTAGTATGATGTATTCTAAGGAAATCTAAAGCATGAAACCTTTTTGAAAATAAAAAGTATGCTAAAAATATATTCTCAGTGCTTTCTAGCTGTATATCAGCTAGGCTTCAAACCTTACTTTTAGATCTAAACATTTTTTTACTTGTAAAGTTTTATTATTAATATGAAATCACCATTAAGATGAATTTAAAAACGTATTATCTACAAAAATAGACTAACATAAGCCATGAAATTGACCGAATTTCGGTAAGGAAATTTTTTTAATTATATATATATATATATATATATTTAGGAATATTTTTATCTTATTTTCTACGTTTGGTTTTGGAGGGTATTTTTTCTTATTTTTCATATTATTCATAGTGAATTTTTAAAATTTTCCAAGATACTTTTATGTAAATATTTATTACTATTCTTGAATTTTAAGGAACTTGACGTAAGAAAACTTTAAAATTTGTTTCGTATTTCATTTTCGTAAGTAATTAATTCCAAGATCATTTTTAGAAATTATTAGATTTAAAAAATAAAATTGGAAAATACGTTACATTTTAAAGATTGTTCAGTAATTCAGCTATTATTAAATTTGATACATTTTAACCGCTTATAAAAACTTTAAAAATAAAATAAGAATACAGAAATTTTCAATTATTGATCATTTTTATATTTATGATTTCTGGAACGAATGATGACAATTTTGGAGGCACTTTTGTGCTAGATAGATGAAATGTTACATATCAGGAGTTATATTGATTAGAATTTCAAAGTATAACGATAATGAAGCTTTGCAATGATTGACATTCAGCCGTTCGTAGTTTCATGATTAATGTTATCAACTTGCGAAACATTTGTGAAACGTTATATGTTTTAATTTAGGGTAGAAGGCGATTATGAGTCGATCATTTTCGCTGTTCTCCCCAATTCAGCAAACAGTTAAAAAAGAAAAAAGAAAACTTTTAGTTGGGATGGTGGCAACGATAAAAACTGTTCTGATTCACTTTCATTGAATCGATTCATAAACTCTATTTCATCGTGTGATTCTTTATTTTCATTGTAGTAATCCGTTCGTTCGTTGCTTATATGTATTAAAACTATATATTTTTGACATCAACAAATTATTAGGATGGACTAAATTATCAACGTTTATTTATATTTATTTTCATTTCTAAACTTAAGATCCAGAATTTATTTCCGATCACGTGATTTAAGTTTAGAAATGAAAACAACAAAAATTCCGTCACGTAAATCGATACGGAAAATTTTTTAAGACATTAATATGTTTTACTTAACTCACATAAGTTGTTACACATTTTTCTTCGTAAATTACTCGTTTCCCAAAAATATTCTACTTTGAAAGGGTAATAACACAAATTTATGTTTTATTTATTCTCCCACAAAGATTTCAATACGACAATGTCTCAAAAATACTCATGACAGGAATATTAAACTAGAATGGGATAACTAACTGTAATAAAATAAAACACTTATCCCTTTTTTAAGAAGTTCTTGAATAGGGCACCCTTTACATTTCAAGAATCGTAGCCATCACTTCTGCCGCCCATGAGACCTTCCTGGCTTTCTCTGATGCAGATTCTGTGAATGAAAACCATTATTATCATTTTTTGTTACTTGGTTTCAAAAGAATTATGATGAATTCCTTTATGATAACAAGTCCACGTGAAAGGACGATGGTAGCAATCAAATTTTAATTAAGCAATAATTTTTTTCCAATTCCAACTTAACGTGTAAATTAGTTTCAAAATTGTTTTATTGTCGTTTCACAGCATGGTATCAATGATTTGCCTCAGATTTACTACTCGCCATCAAAAAAGTACTTTTGGAATTATTCTTGTAATTTAAAGCACAAATTAATGAAATTTATTATTATTTCTTGCAAACCTGTTAAATATAACTTTAGATTTAGTCGAAAATTTAGATCCCCGAAGAAAAATAAAATAATTTAAACATTTTCTGCCTTGTTTTTATCTTAAGAATTTTAATTTATCTGGAATAATATTTTCTGTCAAATTATTTTAATTTCAATAGCAAAATAAAATAAGAATTGAAACAAATCTATTCAACATGTCATCCGCAAAAAAATTGCTTAAAAATGTACCATTAACACATTTTGCCCCTTTTGTAATAAAATAATGTTTTGTTTAATTATTAAGGTAAAAAAGTATGAAATTATTAATTTAAGCTTAATTCTAATTATCTGATACATTCCATGAATTTATTTTTCATATTCATGAAAAACGCGAACATAACATGCTGGTAAACATTCGGAACAAAAATAAAAGGGCACTGTTTCATTTTCAAATTCATTTTTGATGTTATGTTTCGCAAAAAAGTTTACACCCTTTTTTCTTTGGTGACTTTCGTTTCATTGACATAAAAAGAGAGGAAAGTAATATAAGTATTAAAGGTGGAAAATTCCTCACGTAAATAAAATATCCGTTATTTAAAACATAACTATGGTAAAGTAAGGCGTAATGGAGTAATAATCTACTTAGTAGTTCGTGTATCTTACATATCAGTATTTTAGAATTAAAACGTTATTCTTTTAATAATGTTGCAAATAATTTTTTGTAGTAAAAAATAACTGATTTTTGTGTTTTTGCCAATAACGACAAGACCGCATTTTTGGTTGTTATGCTCAACAAAGTTTTTTGATAAAAACACTCTTTAAGTACTATATTAACTCTTAGTTATTAAAAAATCATTTATAAGCAAAATTTTATTTTCTGGAAATATTTTACAGCGTTTGGTCTGCTTACGATTATTGTATGTTAAAATCTACCTAAAATTGCTAAAGATTTATAAGTTTACAAATAAAATTATTCCAAAACTAGTTTAATTTAATAGGTCGAAAAATAATGCTGTGCAACTGTCATAACAGATGGAGAAAAACTTACACCATTAAAGATTTTTTTATTGGTTGAATATCTTATCTTTTAGATCAAGATAAAACAATGTTGCAAGTAAAGTGTCTATTCCGCATGATGAAGTAAATATTTTTTTTTAATACTTGAATAACTAAATATATAACACGTAGTCATAAGATAATTTGCTATAATGCTAGAAACTTTATGTGGTTGGGATTTAAGTCAATTTTTATCAAAGTTTGTCAGTTGGGTATATGTATAAGATAACTGGTTCTCGTCAATTGGTGCCCAGAGGGAATGAAACGCAGCAGCCAACAACTTCGTAAGTTAATGTAATTTGCTCTTGCGTTTTGAGTCGAAAATGAATTTCCGCTCATGGGATGTTTCAGTCTCCACGGAAATAATTTTACGATAGATAATTTTAAAATGTTCCGCTTTAGAAAGAAATGTTAGGTTTTCATCCATATTTAAATTTTGAAGGGTATATTTATTTTGTAGATCCTTATCAAAAAATACGAATTTAAAACATTTTTATCCATTGATATTTTGGCTCCAGAAAACCTTTCTTTTTATTTCTGATCTCTCCTATTTTCAATGTAGAAAGAAAGATTTAAAACATATGAACAAGGTAACGAGAAACTTAAGATTTTAAATTCGTTATTAAATGTAATCACAAGAGGTGTGTAACATTTTCAGACATTAATACATTCATGACAACTCTTATGAATGTTTTAACAAAATTATTGAAGAAGGTTAAAGAGAAAAAGATTTTACACATAATATAGTTATTTTTGATTTGTCAATGAGAAAGTTCACCATACCAATGTTATAAACAATATTTTTGTACAGATTTAATATCATTTCTTTTGAAATTCAGCTCAAGTTTAGTATAATTATTTCTTTAAATCATAATATTATGAGATGTGAGGTAAATCCTTGCAATTATCCAAGTTCCAAAAGCAGCAGAGTCAGATAAGATAAAGTAAGAGCTAAACTAATATTTTTTTATAACGAATTGATTTTATGGACTCTCAACTTGCGAGGTAAAACAAAAAACTAAGCCTTACCTTTAGAAAACACAATAGTTTAACAATCGATTTAAAAATAAGGTATACAAGTTACAATGAAATAATTCTCAATACTATATACTATCATAAGTCTACACTATCAGATTCCAAGGACGTAATATGTAGTAGTGGTTAGCAAATATTCCTTTATGAAAAGTGGGGCAATTACCAATTTCAGTCTAATCTCTCGTCTTAGAATCGTTTAATAGGTGGAACAATAAATTCTGATATATCTTTTTGTGTGGAACTCTAAAATACAACTAAAGCTTTGGAGAAGGGCTGGCCAATCTTTTTCTTTAATTTAAGAGCGCAACAGAACAAAGGATATTGCTTGAATAACTCCATTATTGAAGTGGAAAAATATGAAACTATTAGGGAATGAAAAGAAAACATAAAATTGATCAAATGTTGGCCACCCCTTTCTTCAATGTGTTGCAATTATAAGAGGATAGAATATAGATATTGCTTAGTGCAAACATATTTATAAATATTTTAAAATTACTATACTTAAAATAATTCTCAAATTTAATGTGATGACCTTGGTTATCTTAGTAGAGTTCAGCAATATTGGGACGAATTTAGCTAATGATAAAAATGTCTAGTTTGTAGTATGGTTTTTTGTTGTTATTATTGTTGTTGTTGTGTATTTTGTTTTAATATTAAACATCGCTGAAAGTCCTGCCTCGCTATGATATCCCTAAGAAAATAGTATTAATATTGTCCTTCGTGCTTTTGTGCAAGACCCCAGAACAACTCTGTAAAATCTAAAATTTTTTCCAAGAGTATTCATGTTTGTTTACTGTCATTCACATTAGCTCTGCAGTTTAAAATCTTATACAAAAATTATTTTACAAAATACTTATTTTTATTTACATCAATTTTAATTGCGTATTTAATTTTTTTTCTACGAATGCTTAAAATGTCTTCCGCGGTCATGATTCTAGACAGCTCCGTTATAGACTACGCACTGAAATTCAGTTCGCTTTATAATTTTGAATGAACATCTGCGGGAAGTGAAAGAATGTTCATTTCGAGAAATATATTTTTCTTTTGTTGTCAAATATTTATTCATAAAATTCTTGAAAAGGGAATAGATTTATTGCTTTGTAATTTTTGCAACTGTGGTCCAGTGCTCTTTCTGTAAAGACACATGGTTTTGTCTTAGCAGTCCAAGCTATGACATGTTCGGTGAATTTTTACATTTTCAAAAGGAGGGGGAAACACAATGCGTGGGAAAGCCCGCTACACCTGCCTGCATACAATAAGTAAAATGGAAAACAAAAAAACTGACTGCTTTCTTCCGAGATCTCTATGAGTTCGTTACAAACCATTAGGTGCCGCAGCGTCCTCTATATTATTAGATAAGAAGTTGCAACTCTTACGAAACAATCGTAGAACTATCTCAATCTAGAACAGTTGCATCTCTGGTGATATAAAATACTACATGTCTTTTATAATACTATCTCTCCCCATGTTGAGCAAAATAGTAAACATTTTTGAAGTTTGAATAGGCACATCTATTTCTTTTAAAAACTAAAAGGTAGTGATATAGCTGCAGTTTAAAATTTAGAAAATTTTAAATAAATAATTTTGTATTATTAATGGAAAATTAACAATAGTTATAATGAATATATAATATACTTTTTTATGATTAGAAAAAGATTTATTCTCGATTAATGCTCAATTTTATTGAGAATTTGCAATATATTATTCTCATTCAGATATTTAAAAGAAGAAAACTTCTAGAAATGGATTGTGTTATGTACAAAATCGTACGAAAATATGGTAACCTTTAATAAATTTTACCATAAATTGACCAACTGAACCAAATTTGCATCATGCAAGATGGTGTCTACCTCTTCCACTCATTTTCCAAGAAAATGATACTTATTTCTTCCGTACTAGGCATTAAAAACAAAGCGCTTTCGCACTTTTAGCTTAATTCCACAAAAAATAAAAATAAATTCTTAGCACATTCCATTTTAAATCAACATGCAATTTATTTAACTTTTTAAAAATTTAAATAGATAATATATTTTGCCTATTGATATCCGAGTAACTTTATTCCAAATTTTTTACTTCGATGCATAATGAGATAAAATAGGAAGTGAACATTAATTAATATTAAAAATGCAAAAATATGTTTCACCGCACTTATTTACACTTTTATACATGCTAAAATATCTACTTAACAAGCCATTAATTTCTTATAGCCCGTTATTACTAATGCACGTTCTATCAATTTTAATAGCATTGCTGTATATTCCACTTCCGATACATATTTCCCCTTCTTCGGTGAGTCTAACAGAACTATACAAATAAAATGAAAAAAAAAAAAAAAAAAAAAAAAAAAAGATTGATCCTATGACTAAACTAAAAAAAAATTCTTCCCACTTAGAATTCGAAGAAAAGCACATGATGAATCAAAAGCACCTTATTGTTTTGTGCTTCAGCACATGGTAGTAAATCTAAAGAGCCGCAAATATGTTTCTTTCCATTAACCTTTTCTAGGCTTAAACTGCTAGGAATCGCTTAAAAGTCGAACAAAAATCAAAGAAAAATGTCTGAATACATTATTAACTAAGTCCAATTTAGTGGACATATTGTAGCATCTATTATATATATATTATAACTATTGTCTGTACTTGGAGAAGAAAAGAGTATTCGAGTGTTTGTTTTGGAGGTAGCCAATCCGATAGCCTATTTGCATTGTGAGTTTCAGTTAGCTTTTTAAAATAGTCCTTCAACAATTCGTATTAAATTCGGACCCCTTTATTGAGCACCATATGAAGATTGGCATGGGTATTATATACAGAACCAAGCTCCTATTAAGAGGAAAAATAGTTTATTAAATGATAAAAAATTTAAAAAAAAAAAAAAAAAAAACGAGTAATTATTTCTACGTGCTTACACCTTAAGATCTTACATGCTAATATATGTTGTAGGTGGCGCTACAATAGTGTAGCGGTAGAACTTCCACATATAGTTCGTATAGAACTTCGTTCATCACAGAATTTCCACACATCATACCCCCTATGTAAACCGGTTGTAGGACTAGTTTTTCTAGTAATAGAGAGTTAAAACATTTCGTTGAATAAGATCTACAAAATTCGATATAAAAACCAACGTTTTTAAAAACAACGTTTTTATATGGTGGCAAAGTTTATTAGAGAAAATTATTGAAATATTAGTTAAAACTGTTAGTTATTTTTAACTTTAAAATTTACTTAAAAAGAGACATTTGTGAGAGTATTAAAAAATTCATAATACTCATAAAATCAAAACATGCATTTGAAAGTTTGTAAGTCATTCTATTAAAAAAAGAATGGGAACCAGAATTTAGAAAAAATTATTGTGATAAGACACGGCGCCAAATATTGGAAACTTTCTTTCTTGCGAATGATTACTGACTAAAAGAAGCAACCCTTACTATCTCGGAGAGAGTAGAGGGGAGATAGTATCTCCCCTTTGTGAGTACAAAAGGCTTACGATACCTCATGCGGTGTGGGGAGTGCCCGGTGCTCCCAGAAGGGGAAAGAAATTTTTTCCTCAATCCTAAAAGCGCCGAGAGGAAAGAATATTTTGACTTATTAAAAGTATTGAAATATGAGTTAAAACTTGTCGCAAACGTCTGAATATTGCATTGTTAGGCGAGTACGAACGATTCCCAAAATTTCAAAGCTCTAGCTTGATGGGAAGTTGGTTAAATTAACGATCGAAAATTTGATGACACACACACTCTCTCTCTCTCTCACACACACACCAAGTGAAATTTAGAAAAACGTTGTAAAATAGAAGAACTTTATTGAGTATGAGAGAAATTCCTCCCTGCATCACCATTACAACAGCCGTTTTTCAAGAGCGAATTTCTTCCGTATCGTATTTGCTACAACCATACGAAAGAGGTTAATAGTTCGAAGGGAATTAAGTTAAGATGCTCCTGGAAAATTCACGAACATAATTAACACATTTAATTCACTCCTGTAAAAGAAATTTTCTATCACGGAGCTCATTTTCTTTCGTTATTTAATTTGATCAATTAAAATTATCCGGCAGTTCAAATTTTATAAAATTCTTCTTGAGAGTTTCCAAATTATAAGAGCTTAAAAATCATATCCCCTATGTAAGCCGATTGTACGACTAGTTTTTCTAGTAATAGAGATTTAAAACATTTCGTAGAATAAGATCTATAAAATAGAAGAACTTTATTTAATTTATAAGCTAAAATGAACTTGATTTCTCAGACTCTTTTTTTTTTTTGGTTGAAGTATGTTTAGCACCGATCATTGCATGCTATTTAAAAGGTCATAGTATGATTTCCATTTCTTTTTATATTGAACTACAGAGAAAGAAACAGAATGATCAAATAGTATCTACTTCGTTTCACGCCCATTTCGATCTTGTAAAAAATGAAGTGGATGATCCCATGGCCTTAGAATGCTTAAAAGATTGTCTCAAACATTTGAAGATGTGCATTATTTTCTTCTCAATACTTCTGAATACTTTTTGTACCACACAATAGATATTTTTTTTTATTCTACATGCAGAAAAAAAATTTAAAATGGAATATTATTATGAAGAAAATGATTTTTAATACATTTATTAATCTTTTTATAAATGTATTAAAAATTCATTTTTTCTCATCTCTTTGATGAACTGTAATAGCACCAAAATTTTTGCATATTTAAACTTTTAACCACATAAATTCGTTAAATGTAAAATATATTGCTACTTCCTTCATTAACTTGAGAAACAGTTAACTTGAAATTACGATTATACATTCAATCATCAAAAGGGTACATCATCAGGCAAGTGAGCATCATCTTAAGGGTACCGGGAATATCATACATCTTTCATGTTAAATTGACCAACCTTTTACTACCATGTACTTTTTTTCTCAGAAATGGTGCGAGATAGGACTATGAATTTTCATGGAAGTTAGGATGGCATATCTTACATATTTTAACAAGCCATTTTTTTTCCTAAGTAAAGTAGAAAAATTGTTATGAGCTTTTCTTTTCTAATCATTCTTATCTTAGTAAATTTTTGGCACTATTTTATTACCTAAAATAAATAATTCTGAAATTACCAACAACCCTTGAATCAATGTATGTAATATAACATATTGCAGATGTATTTGAGAAATTTAATTTATAAGTTTCATAAATAATGAGGAAAAGTAAATTGAACCTGAAAAATTAATGTTTTGAAAAAATTGCATTTAAAATTTCATTGATACTTTTATTGCTGATTAAGAAGTTAGATTTAATAAAATTCTGCTTTGCATGAAGGATTATTATCTTCTTCTGTATCATAAGAATCTTCAAGTTTTCTTTTAGAATTTTTTTTAAAAAAAAAATCTTGTATTTTTTTTTAATATTTTGATAGTTTCTCTTCGCTATTGGTAATGTGCTCTTTGTCGAACTCCTTTTTACTTTTTTATACAACATGACCTGGATAAATTTCAATACTGCTTATAGTATTGCTCTTTGTTATATTTCCTATATTAAACTAAGAAAGCGTCAAAAACACCAAATTTTAAAGTTTCAAACGTCACAAATACAGTGTTTTGGTATACGAGTCCAGATAATACTATTCAGTTTCAATAGGAATTTGTGTTTTTCTACAAATATATTTTCTTAGCAGCCTTGCATTTGCCAAATATCTGAATATAGGTTTGATGACTTCCATTATTGGAAGAGGAAAATGCTCATGCTTGGTATAATCGTATGATTTCTCCCTTACTTGGGTACGATGAAACCACACTGGCTTTCAGATCTAACTGGGCAGAGTCCGTGATTTTGATTTTCATTACTCGACAACAAATGAAAATATTCAGTCCAAACAGCGCACTGCAATTTAGAAGGGTTCCATTATTATAAAAAGAACAGAAATTCTGAGGCAAGGACTATTCGCTTATTAACTCTCACAGATATACTCCCTTACAGTTTTTACAAACAGGAAATTTATACAAAACGTACATCAAAACAAGTGGTGATATAATTTTATCTCCAGAATCTGTATTTCCATGATATTCAGTATACTAAAGGAAATAATCCCTTAATATGAACGTATCAGTTTATTCAATAACAGTCTCAGTATATCTGATGCTTGATTTTCCAACATTTTTATGTTTTTTAAATGTCCTCTTACTTCATTGCATTCTGAATAAACTAACTCTTATATACCAGTAAAATATTACTTGCTAAAGGAAATATAGTGTAATCTAGGTTTCACAAGACAAGATACATAAAATATATTTACTCTTCTGACCAATAAAATTGTAACATCAGGAAGAAATGATGTGACAATTGTCATAATCATGAGAGGAAAAAGAAGTTAGGATATGCGAATGATTAGTATTTCAGTGCATCTAGACGACACGTTTAGATACGACATGTAAAGCACCTAATAAAAGGAAAGTTGAGTAGTGGATTTCTCATTCGGCAAGCGCTTTGTAAGGGTGGAGTTTGCTGAGAATATTATGATATGTCTCCTATAAGAAGAAGAAATGCTTACAAGCAAGTGTCGGAATTCGATAGAGACGAGAGTTGGACTGTCGTTCCGTAATATTACCCGTCGTTTTAATCGAAAACTAACAACTATCATGCGAAAATGGGATTAATGGGTGCTGAAGGGCATGCAGGATTCCCAGGCCCTCCCATGACTAAGCCAGAGAGGACAGACATATTGTGAGGTCGGCCCTGCAAAATTGTACAATTACGTAGCAGACTTTAGTCAGGAAATGGACATATTTGCAGCACGCCCAATATCCACTCGTACACTGCGACGACGTTTGTAGCAGCCTGGACTGTCAGCAAGGCGACAACTGTTTCGCCTTCTATTGATAATGCAACATAGAGAGTGATAGCGACTCTGGTGCGCCGAATGACAAAGCTGGATACAGTAGTGGAACAATGTCGCCTTTTCAAACGTGTCCCGGTTCTGAATACAGTATTCTGATGGCTGAATACGTGTCTGGAGACCCAGAGTATGTCCCCCGTTTGTATTCGATATGAGTACACATTGAGCTCATATCTAGTTCAAATAGACGGAAATCTGATATCCTATGCCCAGTAATTATGCGCTATCTCCGAAGCCTGTCAAACACCATCTTCCAACAAGATTAGGCAAGACCGCATGTTGCACATCGTGTTCTGCCCTTCCTCGATACACATGGTATTCTATTGTTCCCTGGCGTGCACGGTCCCCTGATCAGTATCCCATTGAAAACATCTGGTCATGTGTAGTTGAGAGGCTGGCTCACCACCCCTCTGCAGCTTATATGGTTGATGAAGTGTGGCATAAACTTGAAGCAGGATGGAATGAGTATCCCGTTTCTGTCATTCAAGCCCAGTTCGACTTTGCGTCTAACCGGGTAAAGGTTGTCTTAGCTACCATAGATGGCAGCTGTTTCTACTAATTTCGCACCCCCTTAAACACCAAACTTCTGGAAAATTTTAATTATTTTGTCTTCATGCCATACTGTTTACATACAATAAAACTATTTTATTTTATTTGCTTTCCTTCATAGTTTTGCAATTTTAATGCCCAGAAGTGGAAAAAAGGTCGATAGTTTTTTTGGGATATGATAAAACAATGTTTATTATCTTAAACATTCAAAACTCCCACAAACAGCAGTATATACTGTTAAATACCGTAAAAACAGTTGCAATTAACTTGCGAAGAGCAGTAATAAAGAATGAAAAAAATCCGACGCTTTTGTTTTTTGATAAGCAAATGTGCCACATTGTTAGAACGATAAGAATTTAAACTATTTAATGATATAAAAAAGTAAAAATCGGATTTTCGGTCGATTTTTTCTTACCCGGTCCTCTTATGGGACCATATAACAATGCATAAATCTTAATTATCCATCCACTTATGCAGTGGTGCTAAAAAATGCGAAAACTGTTTTGAAATATTTTCAAATAATATAATGTATGACCGTCTAATACATAATATCCATCCATTTTTGCCTACTATAGTTTTCCAAATTATTGTTCACCTCCTTCTTGAAAAGGCTTATTAATCCTCCCTTTTCAAAATAATAATAACAATAAAAAATAAAACACCGATTTCCGTTCTTGAAATTAGTAATATAGTTGCAAGTTTTCAAATATTTAAGAAAACTTTCGAAAATAAGAAAATGGAAATGATCATGTTGAACCATTCCTTTTCATCACTCTTTCGAATGTATTTTAGTTCATGCAATTCAAATTAATAATCTAATTTTGAGAAGAAAATATTGAAATTCCGTTGGATTAACATTATGCTAGAAAACTCGAGATGGCGTGTTGATGAGAGTCTTAATCTTGTCATGATCTGATCAAGCGTTTAAGTTTAAATCGATATGTAGAAATCAAAAAAAGAACAAAACTATAATGTACCAATACCTACATTTAATTCTGATTAATCTTACGCAAAAAACGTAGAACTATTCTTTGAGGCGTGAGATCTATTTGTAATGGTGTTCCTTTTATGACAAATGTGTGGCCGCTCTGGCCGAGTGGTCATGGTCACAAGCTCACAACCGGTGTTGTGTTCGTCACGTAGGGGGGCCAAGTCCCTTTGTCAGTACAGATCCTCCCTGTAACGGACCTGATGTATGCTAATTCTGCCCGGAGTCTAAGTTTTCATGTTGTTGTGATGTAGAAGTTTGTATTGTGTGGTGCCAAATTGTGAAACGTCATCGTCACATTCCCGAGGTTCCAAATGACGGGATCGTTAACAATAACTAGCATTCGTGTTGCTTAATATAGCAATCTAAGTGCTATTTTAATAAACAGTCCATCATCCAATTAGCTGTTGACAACTGTACTTTGTGAAACTTATATAATTGTACACAAAAGCAGCATTAAAAATCAATTTCATTTCAGTTACATTCTATATATTTACTCAAACTAATGGGATTTTTTCTAACATTACCTGCAAAAGCAAAAAGGATGAAAGGTAGTCTGAAGAAAAATGCCCCAACAATGTTTTTTATTTGCATTAGAATACGACTTTCTTTCGGCATGAATGGTTTTCTATTCAAAAGACCTTTTTTATTGAAAACCTGATTCCATCTTTATCCCTTTTCTTTTTTGCGAAGAAAAAAGAATTTTCCCTCTGGGCCGCGAAGTTTACTTTTTTTTACCTCAAGAAGTAATACATTACAAAAGATATTTCGGGTCTATTTGAATGCTTTTTGAGAATTAAAAAAAATCTTGTTCTCATATATTATTGTGAAATATACACTAAGAAGATAGATTTTCAATGAGTTTTGTCCATCAAGTGATCCAGAAGTTCAAAAAAGGAACTGCGATAAAACAGAATTAAACACAAGTATGATAAGTACTTGATCTTGAATTACGTTTTAAGAAATATAAAAAAAAATTAGACTTTGTTTGAAGAAGATTTCATTTCATTTTGAAAATTTTAAAGTTATTTAATGATGTTCTTGAATAATTTCTAGGTATATAAAAGTAAATTACTTTTGTAAAAAATAAAAAAAAAAATAAAAAAACATTTACTTTATCCTATTGTAGCCTTAGAAAATAGTTTGAAAAGAGAAACAGAGCTTCTTGTCGAACATGTTAGTAAAGATAATTTCCGATATGCTACGATTAATTTTCAGCATATATATTATTTAGTTGAGGAGTTTGATTTCAAAAAGAGCCGGTGGCAGAGGGAAAAAAACCTGCAATAAGAACTTGGGTTTATAATTTCCAGGTAGATAAAGTAATTAAAGCATCATTTCTATTAAAGCGAGTTCCTCACGAATAATATTTATGAATATTCAATCTATTTTAAATCAAGAAATAGATAAAACTAAAGAAAATTTCAAGAACGTGTTTATTCAAATTTTTTGAAATAAAAGATTGGTAACCGCTGCACCAATTATGCTCTATACTGTGAAATTGTTCCAATACGTAAGATAATTTGTTTTCTTGCTAGCTAACACGGTTATCAAATACCTCTCCTTTATGAAGCGTTAGTCAAAACTGTAAAAATAGTTAACTCTCTCCTTGATTCAAATTACGAATTAAGAATTAAAATTCAAAATTGATAAGTATAAACGCGGATCCAAATGAATTTAACTTTACATTTATTTTAATTAACAAATAGCTTTTAGAACTCGGAAGTATCTACATTTCGTATCAACTATACAAAAATCTTCAGTAATACAATCAGATGTGAACCAGCATAAGTCACTCTTTTATTCCAAGCTTGTATTTGAGATAATTGATTCTAAATCTTTAAGAAATAAAACAAAGTGTCATTGCCTGATTTATAATTATAAATTTGCGTAACATGTAATAGTGTATACAATTAAATTGTTTGATTTTCAGACGATAATTTATTGCTACATGCGTAAAAAAAACAGACGACTTTTGCACAATATCTCACAAAAACATTATATTTTCCTCAAAGTATTTTCTGAGCTTTCCTTTTTTTTTTTTTTTTTTTTTTTGAATAAAGACATGAGTTAAAAACAAGTTCTAATGTCAGAAGTTAATATCTCAAAACAATAGATGATTGTAAATAGTATTTTAATATTTTAAAAACGTTCAATGATATATTGAATGATATGAAATTATATATAGAATTAACTATTTGAGGGATATTTATGGTGGACTTCACAATTTTGAAATCTGGCTTCTGACGAAGAGGTTCTAGAGTGATGCACAAGATTATTACGAAAAAAAACCGTTGAGTTTTGCTAAACGTCTTTCTTAGTCATATTTGCTACTTTTCCTTTACTGTATATTCACCCATTCGGCAAACAATGCTTATTTCGGGGCACAAATTTTATCAGTAGTAGCAACGTTGCGTTAACATGTGAGAGAACAATATTTGTATCAGTGATCTTCAAGGATGATTCTTATTCTTTTTTTTTATCTGAATTAAAAGTTAATGCTTTGAATGTTTTCGGTATAATTTGGCTTAAGAAACAAAATTTCATTCAGATATATGCAGCGTAAATATTTATTAATACAGTCATGCAGATTTAAAGAACAATATTAGTTTAAAAGTTAATTAGCTGCTATATGTCGAAGAATCAAAAAGTTCTCAGAATTTATCAATGACAGTTTACAGAAAAAATAAATAGTATTTTAACTATATTTTATGTCAGAGTGCTGTCCTCTAGCATTTACACACGCGTGCCACAGTTCATACAACATTTCAAAATATTCCTGGAAACTAATTTTTGGAAAGTACCTTTAGCTACTTCGTCATATTTTTCCTTTTACATCTTTTGAATCAGTAAGAAGATCTCCTTTTCATTTCATTTTTAGCCATAGAAACAGTTAAGAATTTACTAGTGTTAGTTTAGAAGAATATGGATGATATATTCCAGAGTGGCAATATTGAAAAAGTACTTTTCCAGAATCTGGGAGTCATATGCTGGAACATTAAAATGAATTCAATATCTATCGCTTCCTGGCATTTTTCTGCGACCGAGGAATCCTGTAGTTCTGATCGCAATCTCTCGGGCGGCGCTGCGTTCGTCGAGTGGTGGGTACGATCCCTGATGTCAATAAAGACCGACCGTGTTACGTAGTTAATGCACGAAGTTCCAAGTCCTCCCGTTGGTGTGATAGGAATCTTGGAACGGAAGGTGCCAGTTCAGAGGTCGTTCTCATCACTTGAACGAAACTCAAAAATACGAGTTCTATCGCAAATATCTCGCGTTATTTCTAAGTGAGACATTAATAAACAATAAATGAAATCTATCATTTTACTGGTCGTTTTCATCTAATTGCGTCACAACTATCTAAGAATATATTTATAAAGTTCTTTGTTGACTGTTGTTCGTCTGTACGCGTACTCAATTTGTCTAATGGTCTCAATATTTTCATCTTTGGTAGAAGAGGAGGATCTCCCTCTTCCAAGATCAATGCTTGTGATACTTTGACGACAATGCTTATAAAATATGCACATTGCCATTTTTTTTCATCGGATCTCTTATGTATACTTTCTTCAGCATATCAAGAATTTCAGATAGAGATTTTTCCAACAAAACACCGGAAAAGGATGTTTGCACACTCTTCTGAAGACGATACTTTAAAATCTAAAGTACAAAAATCCCGAACATGTCAACTTGTAATTTATTCCGACAGTAACGGAAATGATTGCCGGATAGATCGATGCCTTCCCTAGGAGAGCTGCTACCCTCAGAGAGAGAAAAATTCATTTAAGGAATGAATGTCTGCTTTAGTATAAGCAATAATTTCGGAAACCCTTTGACAGTACTGTGTATTATAGCCCCATTATAGGCATTTAAGTTGCTAAATAATTTTATTTTTACGTAGTTTCAGTATATTAATTTATCGCTGTCAAACGAATTTATATTATATACATATTCATCTGTTGCCAAATTTCGCAAGGTATGAAAGGAAATCTTTGCTATAGGATACCTTACGTATGAAATAATTAAATATGTATTTGAATGATATACTTTATTCTTCTACAAACAAGATAAATGTATTGAAAACAAAGTTAAACTTTATATATATATATATATAGTGGACTGAGCACATATTTATTATACAAATTTAAATTTTTCCTCATAAATTGAATACATTAAAGTGATATTATATTGAATACACAAAAATAGTTTCTTAAGTACACCACATATGTATATACTTAACAGTAACAACTATCTTTCTTCATTTTTCAAAAAAAAATTAATAATTCTATAAAAATACAAACACTCTTAATGCTGCATGCTATCATTAACACTCAAAGTAAACTATATATGTGATTCCACAATAAAAATTCGAATTAGTTTTCGGATATTACAATTAAAACAAAGAATATAATATCAAAATTGCCGTTAAATTTTTAAATCTTAATGATACTTTCTGTTATTTTCAGCTTTGATTCTAAGCACAAAAAAAAAACAATTATTTTTGTCAAACTATACAGGAATCGCCAGCCTGCTTATTCCCACTAAATACGAAGCCAATTTTGAGTTCAATACAAGCAAAATGCAAAATACAATTTAATTTTAGTTCGTAAATTATTGCAATTAGTTAATTTATTATTTAACAAGATTTCCTTTTCATACATGATATTAATTAGGTTATTGAATAATATAGTGTTTCTTATAACGCTATTTTCTTCACCGAGATATGCGAATGCCTTAATCGAAAAGTTCGAGTTATGAGACGATTTTTCTTTTTCAAATTTCATTATTAGCGTCTTATTTCTGATCAACTAATCTAGTTCTTGGGCGCATGTTTTATGATACAAAACAAACTCGTTCAATCATCTCATTTTCTACATACTAGAGAATGGGATAGTTAAAATGATGATGGAAAGGATACAGAATATTTCGATAATGTAAGTAATAACAAGAAGTATTTTGTTAATAAGAATGGGGCTCTCTATAAATCAAAAATTACTTTAAGTATTAAAAATACTTTATCAAATATACTTCTGAAAAATGATTAAAAATCATGAAAAAATTGAGCTCGAAAAATTTACATCCCGTATTGCAAATATATAAAAATAATTCGTTCAAATATTTATATGTTTTCAGTAGCACATTAATTCTTTTAAGGTTATCAATTTCGTAGCATTTAACTCATGGTAAATGTTTACTAGAATTTTATAAATTATTAATATGTTATATACTTTATAGTGTATAAATCAGTTAATTTAAAGAAGGATATTTTTTTTAGATGAAGTGATATCTTAAATTTTGGGAACATAAAACAAAGTTTGAGAACTCATACGACAGTTTGCAATGTTAAGTACAAGAAAGCAAAATTCATTGTTAATGAGGAAGTGTTTTATAACCTTCTTTTTGGGTCATAGATATATCAGTGCAATTTGAATACCAAAATCAATAATTTAGCTATTAGACATCATTTCGTATATAGACTGTTTCTTTACATGAATGTTTTTTTGGTAATTTTTAAAATTTGTTTAACATTAATTTTCTCATTGTTAAATGCATAAAGGATATTATAAACATTTTGTGTAACTAATTTATGACTTGAATTAATATATAAAACAATTTATAACATTTTGAATTATCAACATATATATGCATTTAGTTGACTAAAATGAAAAAATAATTGTTAAACAGGTACTAAGCAATACATTGTTAAATAAAAGTAATTTTAATAATTGTAACACGAAAATAAAGCAAAATTAGCAAAAAAAGAATAATGTGAAATTTATGCAATAGCCAAATAAATCTTGCACTCGAAAGAAAGTTCTGTTATTAAAAATATTGAAAAATGTTCACAAATTTACTTTTACATAAATATTTTGTATAAAATGGAATATATATTTAAACAAATGCAAAGTAATATTAGATAACTGTTTTTTCTAAACACTTGTCAAGCAAAAATTCCAGGTTGAGAAACAATGGTTTGAAGAACATATAGCAAAAATAATTTCTTAAATATTTACTTTGAAAATATACTTAATCAGACTCTATTTTTTTCCTAATCCCATGAATTTTCATTACTAATAAATATGCTACATGAATGGACAGATGAATTCTAAATTACTTAATTTTCCTATATATTTTCAATTTCAATCTATCAAATATTTTTGAAAGATATATTCATTTTGGAAGTAAAGCACTTTGTGTATATAAATATGTGTGAGGTTTTGATGAACATAGTTAATTGATAACTAGAGCAAAAAGTTCCTATTTTAAGCATAAGCTTCTTTTTACTATTGAGAGATGCATTTTGTGTTAATCATTTTCAGGAAAATTTTGAATTTATTTATCTGGCCTTCTTCATTTTCTCGCTGATAATCAATTAATTCACGAGAATCTATTGATTTTAGGAAGTAAAATAAAAATTTAAATTCTATTCTAAATATTTTTAGACCTCTGCATTTATTTCTTTACACGTTACAAATTATTCTTTAAATTGTATTAACTATTTTTGTTATATGTTCTAGTGACAAATCGAAGCTCCATTCCTAAATCAAAAGTCAAATTTTGCTTGCAGTAACACGGTTTATTTATATACGAACGTGAACACAATATATAAAGCACATAAATGGAAATGAAAGTTTTATCCATATGACCATTGTTAATAAATAAATAAATTCGTTATTTGTACCTTTCTAGCGAAGCGACTAATCATTTCATATTTTGAAGCATCTACAAATTATGTAATTCATTTGTCTTTTTCTTGCACAACATTGTTTTTTCAATCCTCCTGAACCGTAATAATAATGATAACTAATTACGTGCTCGCCACAAACTGAAAATAAATATTCAAGGAAATTAAATTATTTAGCATAATATGAGATTTAGAATTTCTAGAAATATGTATTAAAGTAAGCTATATATAAGTAACATTTTGATATTTAAAAACACAAGTTCAGTTTTTGTACTATTTTATCTTCATAAGAAAAAATTGCTTGTATCTTAATCTCCTGTTCAATATAATTATCTCCTCTGTCGAGACACTTATCATATCGTATAACCAGTTTCTATCTTTCATCCTCATAGCAATTTGCCACCTGATGAGCTAACAGCTGTAACACGGCCAATTTGACAAAGTAATCCTCTTTTTCTCGGCGATATGAATGGATGAGATCGCGGGTTCGACGAGCCATATATCGGCGGGAATTGTCATTTAACAAAACAATCCCTTAACTCAGCATACCAAGGCATTTGGTTTTGAATTGCACGAAGCAATCTCGTTAAGATGTCGCAATATGGCCCCAAATTTACTGTTTCATCCAGAAGCAAAAAAAAATCAACAATCAAATCAATGCTTATCCCGAAACACAGTGCACATGTTATAGGTGGTTGAAATTGTTTCACTGAGCATTACTTTTTAGGGTGATGTTGAATGCCTCCATTCCTTGGATCGCTGTTTTGTTATCGGTGTCACGTGAGTCAAATGACCCCACTTCATTAATCTGCTGATTAATGTAGGCAGTTATCCCACCTTTAACATGCCAAAAAAAGTCACAGCATATACTTCCTCTACGGGGAGCAGTTTCAGTTGTGTGAGACATTTTAAATGCGCACAATCAAACCTAAACATGGACGAATGCTTTCGTGCTGGCACCTGTGATTAACCAACGGATAAAAGAACTCGGGATACTTGCGTGGAATCCCGACAGTAGCGCTGCGGTTCTAATTTATAAAAATGGTTCTTACTTAAAAATACACCTAATATATATATATATATATATGTGTGTGTGTGTGTGTGTGTATTTGTAATATTTCGTTCATTGTTTAAATGTTTGTGCTACTTTTATTAAATTTACTCTTAATTTTACCGTCTTATAAATAAGATTCACCCTTTGAATCGTTTTTGTAATAATCAATGCAAGCATTACAGGAATAAGGCTCATTTTTTATCAGTTTTGTAATTCAAATTTTAATTTTTTATACATTAAAACATATTATAATAAGTACATTCAGGTTATCAGTGAATTTATTAGTATTATTTAAATAATTCTTTATCACTAATTAAGAACTATTTATATCACTGATTTCCGAAGTAGATCTCAGCCTGTTCTCCCGCACATTTTTAACCGCTAAAGTTACTTTATTTGAATTGAACATCTCGTTAAATGAAGATACTGTAACTAAAATAAATTACCATAAAGAGCGTAGCGAATAAATCCAATCCTTCTGTATAAGGAGGGTAGCGAATAAACTATAGAAATTGGATGCTTTAGAGAGATTAGAGATAAAAGGAGATTGAGGAACTGTAGCGAGATTGATGAGCACAATATTGATACATTGTTAATCGTATTTCAAATGTTGGAAATTTCATGCATTTATAAAATAGGTTCTTTCTGAGTAAATACAACTTTTTTTCCAAGACTCTCTAAGAAATACAAAATTTTTCCTTTTAACAAGAAGCAATCAACACACATAAAGATATACGAAAGCACCACTTTGCTGTTGGTATAATCTATGTACATAGCAATTCAAATCATATAATCACAATAATGTATAATTATTAATGCTCTACATACATTGCAAACTCTCTCTAAATACTCCCTAACTGATAAACATAAGGGCTGAAATATATACCCTTCAAATAATGCCCTAGATACATCTCAAGATTATTTTAGAGCCACCTAGTTTTTTTGCGAATTTGACGACCTAATTTTTTGCCGAGTTTGTCGCAATGATCACCCCTCTTTTACACCATTACTTATTGGCATATTTTCATCTGGTCTGTAAAACAGTCTTTTTTTATCGTAATGGATCTTCCTTAGGAAAGATAACGTCTTTAACTTAAGCGTAGCACTATCTAGGTACCAACAATGGACAGATTTAAAAGTGAATACCTTACTCAGATTCCAATAGTAGAATATTGGAATTGGATCGAATTTATCAAACCTAACTATCTGCTTTTATTAAGATAAAGTATTCTTAAAGGCAATATTTGCTTATGGACGTGATAAAGTGAACGATTTGCACTATTAAGTTATTCTGATATTATTTATTCAATATTGGACAAGTTACTTAAATATTTTTAGATCTAATCTTTATTGAGTGATTATGTTTCTTCACTTAAATAAGGACGCTAGTTTGTTACAATTCAATTTAATCAATTGAATACTTTAATTGTTTGATTTGATGTCTAATAAAATAAGACTCCGTGGAACATTTTTAATATTCTATTAGTGTTTTTGTGTGGTTATTGATTTTTTCTCTTTATCTTTGTAAATTGATACTTAATTTTAACACTGAATTTTATCCGATAAAAATTTGAAACATTGGGCAATCAGAGATTTCGTGGTTTTAAGTCTCAACATCACAAGAATATTTGACGAAAGTTTAATTTTCTAACTGTGTTTGTAGAAGGTTTTAGTGAATAGTATTCAAATATTGTTAGATATATTATAGGAAATATAATTTACCATCAACTATACAAATAAGTATGTGACCTTGGGCTATTCGCGATTTTCTCTTCAATAACCTTGAGGACTTTCTTTGAGATTGATTGCATTAAATAACAATTTCTTCCCAACCAAAATGAGACAGAATTATGTTAATTAGATGCAGGTGGAAATAAAGTGAAATGATTCAGATGTAATGAAAGGGAAATTTTGAAGAGATAACTTTGGAGATAAAGAAAAAAGTTACAGATGCTACTATCAGGAGTGACAACTATCGACTATTGGTAATACTGAAGGATTGTCAAACGATTTCAACTGAGAGGCCTTAGTAAGGTATTTTATTCTAAACGCTAATTAAATCGCTTTGCTTTAAATCGGAGATCAGAAGAGAGCTACCATATTATAGTGATTGATAAATAAATATTTATGCTGGATAAGTTTTTAGTTTCTTTGAACTGTTTATTGTCATTTAAAGTTTATTATATTAAATTGACTTGGAAGACAAGAGTCAAACAGAAGCGGTGTATCGTCACAAATATTATACTTCAATACTGTAATAATCTTCAGTATTATATTTTTTCTAATGTCTGTTCCATTTAAGAGTTAGAGATCAAATGTTGTTAGTTAGAAACTTATTGGAAATATTCGGGTTATTTTACTCTCTTAGTAAAATTTTTTATATGAAAGTATTAAACATCTTTTCAAACATACGAATAAATCATCTGTTTTCAAAATTCTTTTTTTTTAAGTATCTCTGGATATAAATTCATATTTCAACATCTTAAAACTTTAAAGTGTGTATTTTCAATTTGAAATTTAAGTATAATAACTGCATTGGTAATATCATATTACTTAGGATTCAGGATAAGCTACATTCAGTTATGTTAAATGTTAACATAAAATGTAGCCCAATGAGTCTTTCATTACAACTGTTCTCTCCTTCTATACTGCTAGAAAAGCTAATTACAATATTCTGGATAGGCAAAACATTAAATTGTGTCCCTTTTCTCGACAGAAGTCTCATTTATTTTATTCTGGATATGAGAATTTTTTTAATAAAAGAATCTTCTGTATTATCTGAGTGTGAAATGTTATATTTTACTTTTGAAATGAGCTTTCTTACATTCAATAAAAGACATTTGACGAAGAAAGTTTGTTTCTTCTAATTTTGTTACATTACATTTTATGCTCAGAAGGTTAGATCTTAATTAAAATGCATCTCGTAATTGATATGCATATGTTTCAAAAAGATGGATAGTCAGTTGAAATAACGGTCACGCAATTTTTTTTTCGGGGGGGGGGTATATTAGCAACTGGTCGTTGCATATAATAGTGCTTAGGACTTACGTTAGATATCTGTTAATAAGTGAAAAAAATATAATATGTATTACTACATGGAGTACAAGTTTTTCGTAGGAGTGAATTTTTTAAAATAAAATTCAAAACACACACAATCTAACTTGAACTCCCAAAGACACGTGATTTACTGCAAAAAATAAAATAGAAAGTTGAAAGAATTTTCAACCATCCTTATATTCCAATAAGAATTGTAATTCTGCCACAAAAAACAAACCCATAAATAAAATAATAATTTACGAAAAATTCCATGAAGAACAAATTGTCAGAAGAAACCGTGACGTCCTGTAATGCAATACATGCCAGAACTATATATAGCACAGAGGAAAAATTCTTTAGCGAAGGGGGGGAAGTTGAAAAATCTCATTTAATATGTTCTTCAAAATTTGTACAAAATCCATTGTTTTACATCCCCTTTTCCCCGTTTTTCTTTTAAAAGATGACATAACGTACCATTTGCATACTTTATAAATATGATATCGTTTAGATTGATGTATTTATGGATGGAATGGTTTGACTTTAAACAATCGGAAATCGGAGTTTCTCATCACTAATTTCTGAAATTCATTCAGAATCGGCTAAAATTGGATTATTGTGCCATATGTCTGTTGTGGCACAAGAATCATACTTCTGCGAGGTTTCGTTTAAGCTCCAAGTCCCAAAGTATGACAAAAATGTGTGAAATCACTTTGAGGTATTCATCACCATCCTCCATAGTTTCAGAGTACCGTGTTTGGTACTTCTGGACCTTTCCTTCTTAGCGCTACCCTTCTTCGCCCCTTACAATTACTTTTCCTTTTCTAAAAAAAAAATAAACGCTATTTTAGTAATATGAGCGTATATATATGTGTGTGTGTGTGAGAGAGAGAGAGAAGTGATTTTTAAAATTGCTCATGATATTTAATAGTTTTTATATGTTTAATATAGAAAAAAAAGAATGTTTTTTACTTTTATAGCTTATTACAACTAATATTTATGCAGAATTTTTATTTTAAAATGAAGCCATTTAATGTTAATATTTTTATGAGTATCATGACTGTTACGTTCCTTAAGAATTCCCAACGGACATTCTCAACAAAGTGTACAACAAAAGGTCTCTTTGAGGCCATTCACTCTTATTTTTATACCCATGTTTGCTAACTTTTTTCACATCTGTCAAACAATACTGACTTTATATGTTTATTTTATTTGACGTACATTGAATTATTCTATCTAAACAACGAGAAATCAGAATGTCCATTTTTCTATTGTTCGAAATATAAAAAAACACTTAAGCATTTCCTTCATTTTCTTGCTTTAGAAAGAAGCAAAAGAATTTTATTAAAGCTGAAAATAAAAATGCAATAACAAATTTTGATCTATTTATCGTTTTTCAAGATTGATATTTTGTTTTATTATTTCAAACACAGATTTTAATTATGTTTAAGTAATATTTCCGTGTTATCTTAGTTTCCCTTGACTTATGCGAACGTTATAACCAAGTAGTCAGGTTTGTAAACACATGACCGGCGTTTTCCCGTCCAATTGTGACTTAGAGTCCTGATGTCATTAAAGATTTGCCGTGTAGCGTGTCGGATGTATGTATTACCTTGTTATGCGGATGAACGTGTAAATATGGCACAGATGCTCTGTATAAACATCTCGAGGCTTGACATCCTCCCATTAACGTGATGTAGAAGTGGGAAGAGGGAGGGAACACAGTTCAGATGTTCATCCTCGTCACTTGACCGAGTATCAAAATTACTAGGTCTATCGCCAATAACCCTCAGTGAGACGTAAATAAACAAACAATCAATCCTGCCACTCATAATTCATTCGATACTTATGGTGTTTGGTCAAAGTTTAAGAGTATTTCTTTTAAATAACATAAAAGCTGTATAACTGACTGGAAACGCAAAAAGTTTTTAAATAAATGTATTGAAAAAAAAGTTCATATATGTAATTTGTGTCATTGTTATGGAATATGATGGATTTGGATATAGAACTAGAAGTTATAGAGGTAAATGTTCTGTTAATATTTTCGAGTTAAAAAGATGTAAATTTCTTATCAAAAACAAATGTTAATTTCTTTGTTGTTACATATATTGAATAAAAATAGAATTTTCAAAAAAAATATTCCTGTATTCGATTTTTCATTGATAAAAAGATAATAACGATATCATGAACACTTTTTAAGTTTTATTTTGAATGTTTAAGCCATGTGTTTCAGTAGACTTTATAACTTTCTTTTAATATAAAATTATCTTTTTTTAAATAATTAATATTTATGCTTTCTCGCTTATATGTTTAGAATGTTTATTCATCCTTGACTAAGTTGTCTTCATAAAGGCATCAACAGTATACTCTAGAAACATAAAAAAAAACATAATGCATATTCAATGTAGTTGTAATTGTTACAGAAAATATTTTAAATTCATTGACATTTTTCTCTCGTTCGATAAATTACCTTCAGCTTAAAAAAATTATTCCTTTGAAATAGCTATAAGAATACATTCCATTTCAGGATATGTATTCATTCCTTTATCAATTAAAATAATTTCTGTCGGTTGTTTAATTATTTTAAACACGTTTTTTATTTTAAATTTAACTAAACCTAAATTCATGTCTTTCTTGCAAATATCCTACAGGAACATTAGTTTAACGAAAAGAAAAAATAATCTTGCCTTCAAATCCTTTTTTTACTTGGCACGATTTTAAAATGTAACATATTTGATTATAACGAAGTATTTCTAAATAATTTCAAAATACTTTTGAATTAGAGAATACTTTATTTATACTATTTTTTTCATTTTATAAAATCGTAAAACATTTAAACTCATTTTCAACCTTTTTCCTATTAATGTTCTATTCTTCTATATAATTAAGTTATATTCTTCTCGAAATTTATTCTTCTGTTACATAGCACAAATCTTTACTTTTAATAACCTCTAAGGAGTGTATATTCTTAAAATTTTGATCTGATAAATGAGGTTTTTTTTTCCCCATTCGTTATAAAATATACACAAAAAAACTCTTCTCTGGAGTTTTCTTAATTAAAGGAGGTGTAATGCAGTTCTGAATAAAATGCAAATAATCTCAATTAAACCTCAAAACATTTCATTTTTTTGCTTTTTTAAACAGTTACATTTTTGCCTAGGCTTTGAGCTTTTTTAAACTAATCGAGATTTTATCAAATATACAGTGGCATAGCTTAAAAAATTATTTTACTATTAACAAGACCAATCTCAATTCACATTTGACCCTAAATAAAAATGCTTTCTTTTTATTTCGCGTTATTTAGCAATTTACCAGCCGTAGAAAAATACATTTAATACACGCCTCGTTAACTCGTATGTATTTGTTTTTACTCTCTTTACAATGAAGTTTATTTCATTTCATTGATGAAGATTTCGAATAATTTGTGTATTCTTTTTATTGAAATTATTTTTTCTTTCACGATGGCTTTATTCCACTGCTTTTCTCTCTTCTTAGAAAAATTTTCCTATAGAAAAACTATTCAGAATTCCTTCTAGATTGTAATATGTAAAATCAATTCTATTATTTCACAAATAAATGTGGAAAATTTATCTATTTTACTAAATATTCTTCAGTTTTTTAAAAGGAATAATTACAAGTGAATATGCTAAACTCTAATATTTTCTGTAACAAAATTAATAAGTACGTATTCGAATGCTTATATGGGGTGGTTTTTATTGATAGCGTTATTGTAATACTAACTTTTCAGTCAACGAATAATTTAAACTAAACTATATTTTATATCTAAGTCATTAGATAAACTAATAATAATAAATAAAACTTTTTCTAATATACTTTTTAGCGAATTTTAAATTAAGGGATGCAATTTTACTGTAGTATTTCAGAAATTGTATATGTTTAAATGAATTCATTCAAGAAACTTCCGCTTCATTTCACGAAATATTTTTAAGCAATAGTTGAAAGTAAAACTATTTAGTATACATTACAGAAATGAAGTTAAAATGATTACCTTTTGAGTTAACTATTATTGAACTCAATATTGTTGTAGTTTAAGTATCGAATTCTTTTTCTGACAAATTATCTTTTACCATTTGTTCTCTCTTTGGAATTCATTAATTTAAAATTAAACTACAGAATAAATAAGCAAAGGTAGGATTTTCTATACCCGTCACACGTGCACTATCAACAGCAAATATCTATTTATACATTATATTGATGAGCTTTATAACAAAAAAAATATCTTTACAATTGCATTAATAATTTAGGAAAATCTATTATTTAAATGTGTATTAACCTTCGAACGCATCTTTTTCTATATACAGAACTACATATTTTTCTACATACATTTTAGATAATGCAATATAGATTTTACAACCAAAATAAGAAATTCTTCCTGCTTTTTAGAATCAAAATCCTTTTGTTCAATATATAAACATGCATATTTTACACAAATTACTGGGTAAAATCCCGTTTTATCCCATGCCTTGTAGAAGGAATACAAAACGGAGTCAAATCTCTTATAAGTTTACTCTTAAAACTTTTATATATTAGGTTGCTTTTTCGCAGAAATTGCTACTATAGAGCATTAATCAGCCTTTTTGGCTCCATTAACTTTTCGTTCGCTAAGGTGTGAACTAAATATCTTTAAACTAATTATTTAAAAAAAGAATTCGGATAGCGTTATGCATTTCGCTTTGAAAGACTTTAATTTATTCTTGACAAGTAATTAGGTTAACGAAAATCTCTTTCTAAATATCTTCATAACGTGATATAATCGAAATGTTACAAAATTATATTTAAAGAACAGCAGTTACTCTGAAGAACATTCAAACAATGTTTCCTACCCCTGTTCATTTAAAAAAAAGTACAAGAGTAAGAATATTAAAGAAAATAAATGAAAAAGTATTTGAAAAATAAAAGTCAATCTCAGTTTCTCGGGATTAATTAAAATAATTTAATCAACAAAACTTAAGATTTTGTTGTATCGAGAATAAATAGTTAGGAGAGATTCAATTTGATTCCATTTGGATATAATATAATTTGCTTATTTTATGTATGTGAAGCGAATAATTTATATGTACGAAAAGATATCATAAAGGCTTAGTTATTACTAAGAAACGATCAAGATATCTAAATAAAATGTTTTCTGCATATTAATTGATCTTTAAAATACATATTGTTGTAACTAATATCTTTTAATGTTGATTCGTTTGGTTTCAGGAAGTCATAGAAGGAAGTCACACGAAGTATCGTAAAATTTTTATTATACTGGAATATCGTAACAATTTAATATTATTTAAAAATATTGAGAAACAAATTTAACAACTTTTACTTATTATTCTTAATACTCCTCTTCATAGTCTCCATCGCGAGGTATACATTTTTCCAAGCGTTTATTTTCCTCTTTCAGCAGATTGAACGAAGTCTTCTCCGTATTGCGGTTTACTTCAGTTTAAGACTTTCTGAATTTAAGCAAATCAACATTAAAAGATATTAATTATAACAGTATATAAATAAGAAACAAATAATATGCAGAATGTATTTTATGCAGATATTTCGTTTATCTCAGTAATAATCAAAACTTTACAACACTTCTCCGTAAATACTTATATCAAACAAATCACAATTAAATTTAAGAAAGGACTTAAATCTGAGGAAAGATTGCTTTGTTAAGGCAAATTGGTGTTATTATTTATGTACTTAATTGCTGTCTTATCGAGTTTTCACCATCGACGAGATCTGCAATTATCATTTTACACCAGAAATCGAGTAAAAATCAAAGCAATGAGTTGCTTCCGTTGCAAGTCCTACAAAGAATGTGGTTTCATCAGCTGGAATAGTTATAAAGACAACTTTTTGGGATGGGAAGGGCGTCCTACTCATGGACTTCTTAGAAAAGAGGAAAACGATCACATAATGGACAATACTACATTGAGCTACCTAATTCTTATTTTTCATTCCAAACATGGGTATATGTTTACATTAAATAAAAAAGTACATTTTAAAAGTGTTCTTGAATTTTGAAAATTTTATATAGTGTAAATTAATAAAAAAAATTATACATTCATAATGAAAAGCAAAATGTTTTATTTTCCTTCTTTTTCTTAAAATAAAATATTAATTAAATAAAGTCGATTTTTAATAAATATTAATTCCTATTGAAGACTCTTTTGACAACTAATCACATCAGAAAACACTATATGAATATTTTATATTTCTTTATTGTTTTTCATCCCAATAAATCAAATTTTGTATCCAATAATCATCTCTTTTCAGCTTGATTTATCTTGTCCCAGTGAAGCGGTTTCTCATATCTAGTATTTGACATTAAATTTGTTATGTAGCAATATTAAAACGCTTGCACTCTTACTTTATTGCTGAGGTTTATTGCTTTCAAGAAAGATTACGGTTTATTGAAGTCAAGATATAGAAACATTTGTTTTCGAAAGGTTTGTGTAATGACTCTAATGGGAGCAATACACTATTTGTGAGACAGAAACCTTCGCACTGATTTTGTTAACATTAAGTAGGCAATAAAAACAGACATATTTTTTGTAATAGCTTTTTAGACAGAACGCGATAAAGTCTTCCGCACGATAGAGATATAAAGTAAGGAATAGAATTTTTATCTTTGAAAAGCTATCATGAAAGAATTGCTTGATAAAACAGTGCATTTGATAATTTATTTCCGATGTAGCTTTCAAGAATAAAATTAACAAATGGAATATTTTTATTTGAAAAATTCTAATCTTATACGAATTGCTCAAGAAGTTTATGGTAATACCACTCTTTAAGAAGTACGACTATTCTAGAAACAATTTTTAGTTCTTTCCCGTTTAAAGTAATATTAACTAGAAATTTGAAAAAAAAAAAACATGTAATTTTGAGATGAGTTTAATAAAGATCTTAATATGAGTTGACGTGAAATGTTAGACTACTTAAGAATTATTGGAAGTTCATTAATGCATTACAGGGTACACTTTAAACAATTTTTTTGCGTATTTCAACATTATGCTTTAACATATCATAGAGTACAACTTTTCAAAAAAAAAGAATACACACGAAAATTTGAATACATTTACAATGCAATTTTTAAAATTTTAAGCAATTTTGGAAAATTTCAAAATTCTACCTCTCCTGATTTTACTAATATATTAATACAATTTTTTTATGATATTTTCAGACATATTTTTAAACAACTTTAAGGATCGTTTTTATGATAACTTAATTAGTTTTGTAGGAAACAAATAAAATGTTCAAACGCTTTAAAATTCAACCAAAAAAAAAAAGAAAGAAAGAAAGTTATCCATTACATTAATTTTTATTTAAAAAAGTATTGATTTTTTTTGTAAAATGAATCCCTTTGTTACATGTATTACATATAACATATAAAAAATGGAAGTTATTAGTAAATATTTATGTACAGAGTAGCATTTTAAATGCACTGAGGAAATAAAAACACAGTAAAACATTTTTAAAGCTTGTAACTATGAACAAATGATTATTATTATATTCTTCAATTAACTTAAAACACCATTTTAAAAAAATTAACTATTTGAATTTCGTAGTAGTAATTGTGTTTTTAGAAAATTTTTGCAAATATTTTTAATAACTGAAGCCTTTTTTTCAGAGTATATTAAATATACATGACTAGCAAGGAAGACGTTTTATATATATGTAGTAAAATTGAAAGTATTTTAAAACTTTTGAGAATCACAAATCATCAACATGTTATACATGTTTGAATGAAATTATTTGGGGAATAAAAAAAACAAATTATGGAATCAATAATATGAAAATTAGAATTAGCTCGATTAATATATTACAAAAAACAAACAAGGAATCACTCAATCATTTGTAACATCAGTTATAGCCACCGAAAATAATAGTGATTAAAATAAAATACAATTTGTTTTTGGAAACTGGTTGATAAAAAAGTATTGTAAAAGGACTGACATCTCTAGACAAGGGGTGTGGTCAAATCCCAATATTTGTAAGTTTACATTTTTCAATTTCACTTTCACCATTCAACTTCTGTTTCTCAAAAATTCAAAAAGTAATACATCAATCGAAAGGTAATTATTCAAAACATATTACACAAAAATAGAAAAATTGACTTTTGGTCATATTGAGGGCCTAAATTCCATTAAAAACATTTTTAAAAGTGTAAGTGTTAATTGCATGTTACTTCAGTTTCGTTAATTTTAAATGATAATTTTTAATGTTAATGTTCTAAATGATTAATTTTTTAATGATAACTTTTCCAGTATCTGATAGCCAGTTTACTAGTTATGCAGCAGGTCGTTTAATAAAAATTTATATAGAAATTTAAAAAATATGTATATTAGAATCTAATAGGATAAAAATTAAATTCAAAACAACACAAAATTTATGTTATTCGTGTGATCGTGTTTCAATTTTCATAATTTAAGTCTGGCGGTTAAAATGCATGATTATGCAAAGGTCCATTAAACTTTTTATTATATTTTAAAAATAATTGTTTTAATAGCATATCTCATCTCTGAAATGGAGTCAATGAAGAACACAAATACCATTACAATGAATCATCCATAGATGGTTTATTGTATTATGGTATTGGAAATAAGAAGTTGTTTCAGTTAATGGTTACTATATACCACACAGATTTTAAAATTCGTATATTTTGAACAAAATTTAAGTTTTGCGTTAAGCACAAGTTACGTATTAAAAATCAATATACTGGGTGATAAGGAGTATCCAAAATCAACCATAATAATAAAGAAGTAATAATTAAGGAACGGAACTTAACAATAGTCATGAACGCTGAAGTATATGAGTCTAAAGATATTCTAAAAGACTTCAGTAAATAGTTTCAAACAAAACTACATTTCCTCAAACCTTTTTATTTGTTTCCGCAACTGTTCTTTCCCTCTGAGACCCAACGCTGTCGAGAAGAATTTCAACTCGCTTCACTGAGCCATTCAGACCGTGATGTCTACCCTCGATGGGGGGAAAAATTCTGAGGTTGGTAATCTTTTCCTTCCTGTTTCACTGAAACGAATCTTTGAAACGAATTTCCTTTCACTTTACGTCATGTCGAATTTAATCCGGGGAAGTTGTGTCCAGAAATTCTGTCATTTGCTGCTATTTCTTTTTTCACTTTCGAAAGCGAATAAAGTTTTTCAATCATTCCTTCGTAATTTTTCTCTGGTACTTTTAAGAAAGATGAATTAAGAAATAAAACATTGCATGAATTTAAAGTCCTGATTTATACCTTGAATAAATGGAAAACAAGTTTTGTGATTAAATATTTGAACTTTATAATGATAATATAAAGGAAATTCGGTGAATTAAAAGTCTTTACTACGTAAGCTGTAATTATTGAATTTCTAAATTCCTTAAAAGTAATTTGTTTAATATACTTCTTTGAACTTGGAGCAAAAAGTTCTTACAACACTGAGCATAAGACGGCAGTTCTTATAGCTCATGTTCTAGGAATGGGGTAAATCACTATAATATTGTTCATTAACCACTTTTCGTTTTATTTTTGAGACTCTAAATCCTTCACTTGCCAAAATTTTGTAGCCAATTTTTTTTAACGCCAACTTCGCCTGCTTAAGAACACATTCGAACGCAGGTACACATTGTTTTGATTGTTGCTCGGTCTCCGATATATAATTTCAATTATTTTTATCCATTTTTATTTCAATTAATTTGCTATATTAAAGAAACATAAAATCTATAATTTTTTAAGCGATTAAAATGATTTTATTTTAATTTTGTATTAGTATTATCGTTTTTAAATTTATTTTGCTCCTAAATTTTTTCTTCCTTTTTCCCATTTTGCTATTATTTTTTTAAAGTCTTTAAAGTTTTTCTGTTTTAGTTTTTTTATATATCTCTCTAATAGGCGGAATTGCTGTACTTCCGGTTCTAACAAGAGCGGAAAAATCTTTTTCTGCAATAGTTAGATTCTTTCTTTGTTCTTGATTGGCAATATAACTCGTGCAAGTTTTTTAAAACTTTTTGAATCTGATTGATTTATTATTGAATTATTCTTTTTCCTTTGTTCATTCGTTAATGTTTTGATACTTATCTTTGAACATATATTTATATCACTTGATATGCATCTTTTATTGTTATGTGGTTTTTCAGCATTTTGTTTTGTTTCACATTATGGAATTTCCATATGTGTATATAAAACTTTTTCTCTTGAGAATATTGGGCCTTTAAAACACACTTAACCAGCTAAACTGTTATAAGCCAGTTTTTGAATTTATAAATGTTATATTTCATTTTCTTTTTGGTGTTCCTCTTCTTTGTTTTATCGTTTTCAATATCTTAACTACTTCAAGATTTGATTTTTATCTTTTAACTGTTTTTGTCCAGTATTCATTCAGTACAAGATCTCTTTCTCCATTGTTTTTTATTATTATTTTCTTCTTTTTTTCTATGTTTATCCAAGAAACTTTTTTTGTTTTTTTCTATACAATAAAAAATATTTTTAATTTTTTTTGTAATTAAAAAATTGCATTTTTTTCAAATTGTAAAAATTTTTAATTGCAAAAAATTATTGCAAAATTTTGAGATTGTTCGTAATTCAAAAGAGTGTTGTATCTTATTTTTTCATGAGGTAAAAATTCTTGTTTATCACTTTTTAAAATTTATTTCAACTACTTTACTATATTAATGAAATAATCAATTATATACTGTCTGGTCCAGTGTGTGAGCCTTATTGGGAGGTACTATTTCCTCTCTCTCTTTATATATGTACACTCAAGAGCCAAAACAATATAATCACCCCTTCATTTTGAAATGAACTCACGTGGAAGGCACGTGATCAGGGGGAAGTGGTATTTAACTGATACTGGAGAGTCTGAAGAATCATTCTTTCACTTACTTCTATGTGTGATGGGAGAGGCTGCGGATCTAAGCGACTTGGATAGAGGGCAGATTGTAATGGCTCGAAGACTCGGAACAAGTATTTCCGAAACTGCACGACTCGTGGGTTTTTCGCGATCTACAGTTGTCAATACTTATGCAAAGTGGTTGAATTACGGTGAAATTAGCAGTAGACGACATGGTGTTGGACGTCCACACGCTATCAAAGAAAAAGATCGTCGGAGACTGTCTCGCATGGTGAAGCAAAACCGGAGCCAGACAGTGGCTCATCTTACAGCCCAATACAATGCAGGGCCAAGTAGAATAGTATCGGAGCACACTGTTCCACGGACACTGTTGGATATGGGGCTACGCAGCAAACATCCTACTCGTGTACCTTTGCTGACCAAGCGTCATCACCAACTACGCTTGCGCTGGGTCCGGGAACATCGCGACTGGTCCATGGATCAGTGGGAGAGAGTTGCCTGGTCAGATGAATCACGGTTTGTCATTCATCACGCCGATGGCTGTGTCAGGATATGCCGTCTTCCAGGTGAACAGTTGCTCCCTCAATATACAGTAGGTCATACACAGGCCAGTGGTGACGGTATTATGCTTTGGGGGACGTTCTCTTGAGCATCTCTGGGACCCGTGGTTGTGGTAGAGCAGATCATGAATGCTACAGGGTATCTGAGCATCATTGCGGACCAGTTGCACCCTTACATGGCTTCTGTTTTTTCAGCTGGAAATGGAATGTTCCAACAGGACAACGCCACGTGTCACAAGGCTAAAATTGTGATAGAGTGGTTCCAGGAACATGATGCTGAATTCCAGTTAATGTCCCGGCCGCCTAACTCATCGGATCTCAATCCAATAGAACACGTTTGGGATGTCATGGGACGGCAGCTCAGAGTTCAAAAACCACTAATTCGCAATATCTTGGATTTTCGTGACCGTTGCTTAAACATCTGGTACAACCTGTCTCCGGTCATCTACCAAGGACTTATGACATCCATGCCAAGGCAGGTTGAAGCTGTGTTGCGCGCCAAAGTTGGGCCAACTCGTTATTGACACCTGTTATTGACAACCTGTGTGTGTTATTGACAGGTGGTCATAATGTTTTGGCTCTTGAATTCTTGAATGTATATATATATATATATATATATATATATATATATATATATATATATAATTTTAAATACAGAAAGGGATTAATGGCCGATTTTAGAAATTGTCTTAGGTGGCTTAAGGATCAAATATAGAGATGGAATTTTTAAAATGGCATTTAATAAACTTAATATATATTTACAAACAAAATTTAAACCATGTGTCTCACATATGAAAAAATTCAGACTGCGATCCCATTGTACATCCGAACACCATGGTTATGCCATTGTCTCTGGTTCTAAAGAGTTGTGTCCCTTCGGTGACGCTATAAAACAGAAGTTTGGTTCGTGATGCTTTTAAGTGTAGGAAAGCGTTACAATTGCGTACATGTGTGTGTGATGGATATTGGTATTTGCAACATTAATCTCAATTTATTTTGATATACGTTGATGATCTCATTGTTTTTCAAGTGAATTCCAATATAGATTCAATACCTGACATGTCTCACGTTATTCTTCTTCATTAAGTCTGATTAAAACCAAAGTAAAATCTCATGAAACAGGTTTCTTATATAATAATTTAAAAATTGTTTATTATAGGATTATGAGTAATATTTATGACGAGAAAGATAACTACGGTTCGTATATTAATAAAGTACCTTTTTTAATAGGAATTTAAATATAAATATTTTATGTAATTATTTAATGATAAATATCAAATTAGTTAATTTACCTATTAGTTTTCAGAGCAACATAAATATTTTCTACATTACATAGGGAAAGGGTGAATATCCAAATTAATATTTAAAAAGATATGTTTAGTATAAAAATTATAAATGTGACTAAAAATCATGTATGTCATTTTTAGATATATTTCTAATTAAAATTTGATTCTAAATTCCTAAACATATTATTATTTTTTACATAATATATTATATTATGTAATGCTTATCTATTTTTCACCATTTCTCTCTCTCTTGAATTTTAAATGCTCTTTTAGTTTTAAATTATTTTTAAAATAATAGATTTTTCAATCAATTTGATGACTATATTTTTTTTTTATTTTTGTTTTTTAGCTAATCTTAATTTTTCAAGATTTTATCTTTACTGATCTATTACTAACTTTGTTTTTTAAATATTTAATTTATGATATTTATTAGTAAAAATTTTTTGGTTCAAATCTAATTTTTTTTCATAGTTTCTTTCAAACCAATCAATCAGAGTTTACTTTGGCGATGAATTCTTTCGTGGAGATTAGTGGCAGGCTTTGTGCGAATATTTTAATCTTTGACTTATTCTAAAAAATATGGTTATAATAATGATTGTTTTATTATTTATTTGAATTTGCTTAAATGTTTATATGGTTATATAATTTATAATTTCAAATGAGGGTAGTTATCTTTTAAATGTTTATACACTGCTTTTGTAATTCTTACATTTTCTCCTTTGAATGCTTTTTTTTAAGTTTAATTAAGCAGTTTTCTTAGATTTTTCTGTTTTATTAATATATTTTTTCAATTTTTCGGTTATAATATTTATTAGATATTTATTTATTTCTATTTTTCATTATTATTGCTTATTTTATTTTGATTACGTTGTTACTGTAATCAATTTCTTCTGTTTTCTATGGTCGATTTTCTGAATTTTGCTGATTATACAGTAAATTACCATATTATATACTAATGTATTTCACTGCAGTGTGATGGTTAGATCAATCATATAGTTATAAATACACATTATTCCATTCCATTATTAGGAACAGTATTACAATTTTTCCTTCATTCTAAATTTTGCTTTTCTTTCACTAGGCTTTCTCTTATATCTTTTCAGAAACTTGATCGATTTTTGTTTTTGTTCTTAATTTTGGTGCGTTTAATTAATGATAATAATTTTTATATGAGTTGTATTAATCTTACTTTAAGTTTTGTATTGATTTTTTATTTATTTCTTTAAACGTATAGTTTGTGATGGAATTTACGACAGTTATGGTGAGATAGATATTTCGTTCATACATACATATATATATATATATATATATATATATATGAACGAAACCTCAATCTTACCATATCTATCGTAAATACATACATATATATATATATATATATATGTGTGTGTGTGTGTGTGTGTTTGTGTGTATCCAGTTATTTATAAATTTATATATATATTATTAATTTAAATAAATATGCAGGGTAAATGAAAAGTTAGGTTTATATTCATATGGCGTATTCTAATTTAAAAGAAGAAATCATCTGAATATCTATAAATAAAATTATCTCTATTAATGTAGTTATGTTCATAGAAGAGATTTAAATCCACATGTTTGAGTGAAAAAGTGTAATTTTTAGTTATTAAGGAGAATATCTTTAATTTTTTTATGATATTGATTTTTGTAATTGTGAGACACAAATAAGAAGAAAGTTACACAACATTATTTTTTCTCCATTGAATGTTTCTTTTTGTGTTAATGCTTTTAGTAACTTAATTTTATTGAATTTATTGTTATTTTGTTTTCAAACTTTTAGTTTGATATGATGACCAAATATCCGGATTCACTTATTTTCTGGAAAAGTTTCATGTATAAATTAAAATTAATTTTTTAATTTGAAGTTTATTTTTTGCAAATTTACAGTGGATAAAAGATAATTCGATCATTGTGATTTTTTTTAATGTCTTGAATCATTAAGAGGACAAAGCTTGATTTATTTGGAGTTGTATACTACTTATTGAGTTCAAATTAGCATCCCTCAACATTTTTGAATTAGGCAAGCAAATATATTAGAGACATGTTGAAAAGGAATTAAATAAGGTGCAACTCATAGTAGTGAATTTGAGTTTAATACTCTAGAAAAATATTTATTATGAGGAAGATAAAAATGAGGAAGTTATATTGAGAGATTAAGAAATTCCTTACTTATATTTTAAAACAAATTTGAATGCTGTGATTTTATATTGGAAATTGAAATAATAGTATTGATGTGTTGTCAGAGAAATTTCGGGGCTGTGTTAGAAAAGTGGACTGAATTATAATATTTACTCAACGAAATCTTAAATTAATTTATTATGGAGTTATTTTGCAAACTGCAATTGGACGTATGAATTGAACCTCTCTGATTTGATAATGATCATATAAATAATTTTAACATCTGAAAGTCTACATATTTTTCTGAGCCGTCATATACATACGCTCATGCACTCATAGATATATAATTTTTATGTGCTGGACATACACTAAATAAACTAGTAAATAAATATTTTTATCTTCAATACATGTTTAAAAAAAGGGGGGGTTAAAATTACAGAAGGTATTTAAATTCCAGGAAACATACCACTTTACTGTCAAGTCTCGCATTAATATCTTCAAATATTATAAAACATTATGCTCCAATCGAACAGAGATAAAACGAAGTTATTTTTATTTCATGTAAAGGAGAAAAAATGGAATGCAACCCACGCAAATCTCGCACCGTAGAGCCATTTTCCCGTGAGGAGTTTCGAATAAATAAAACATTTTGAATTTAAAGAAATTGGAGTGCTAAAAAAGATTGGATCTTCCATGGATTTCTCAGGATTTCCGGTTTCTGAACATTACACTTCATACTTTACAATACATAAATAAATAAGAACCTTATTTCAAATCTCGCTACAAAAAAAAGTTTTAAATTTTAAATCTATAAAATTCTCCTCGTATTTATTGAGATTTAAAAATAAGTGATCTTCAGGCTTTCTACCCATTTTCTTCCTATAAAAAATGTTTTTTACGAGCAATTTTTATTTTATATTTGCCAAGAAGTAATTTAGTATTAATAGTTTTTTGAAATTATATAAATAGGATATTTTTTATATGTTAGTCACTGCTAGGAATCGCGCTACCTGTAAGCCGGTTGATCGACTCATTAGTATATATTGTGAATTTAAATCTCAAATTATTACTAATAATAACACAAAATGTTTTGACACAGTAGCAGCACTGAATAAATAATGGTTGAGTCGTTTTATGGTTGAATTGATTGAACTTGATGAAGACCTTGATGTATTATATATATCGTATTAAAGAACGAAAATTTTATTCAAATGTTTTGCAACAAAATGTCGATACTGATCTTTATAAGTGGGAAGATAAAGATCACAAAATATTTAATAAAACACGAATATAATTCCGTATAAATCGTGTACTTGATTGTATGCGTATAACCGTTCATTAAAAACGATAAAGATTAAGAAGTTAAAACGCAAATTATAAATGTTATCGATTCGGAAAATTTGGTACTCTTAATTCCTTTAACATCTGCAGTAATGTTTTCCATGAAAAAAAAATTATTCTTTGATCAAAAAACAAAAACAGCATTACAGTATGAAAATATGTATTTTGTACGTACAAAAAATGTTAGTAAAATTGTTGAAAAAAATGTTGTATTTTCAACTCGAAAATAAAAAGAAGGAAATATTTTCAAATAGATTTCGATCCTTTGATAATAATTAATACAAAACATGTGGAATCTGAAAGAACTTTTTTATATCTAGTTTATTTTGTACAAAAATTATATCACAATTAGGAGACCCAAATGTTGAATAATTATGTTTCTTTCATGTTTATTTTTATTATATATTTATAAATAAATTTTTTATTAAATTATATATTTTATAATTGTTTTCGTTGTGACAGTATTCGTGTGTAAGTATTTTACTTTAATTTGTTTTTACATTGTTGAAATTTATATTATATATTCTCAAAATATAGTTTGTTTTCATATAATTTTGTCACAGTATACAAGAATCAAATAAAATGTCTTATAACTGTGAATTTGTATTTTATTTTCATTGTTTAAAAATAACCAGTGATTTATCGGCGCATAAGTTTTGTTTGAAAATTTTGTAGAAGGACTGGTAATTGAAAAAAAGTTGATAAATTTGCATCACTAGTTACATCTATTTTGACATTTGTTTCCTAAAAATAGGATAAAAAAAAATCAGCTAATTTTTTTCTAAATTTTAAGTGAGGAAAAATTGGATAGTTACTATTTTATTTTTCTTTATTCTTCTCTGTTCTTCTATTTTATTGCTCACGCTAATTTCTATTTACTTATTTTCGTTTAAGATTTGAATTCCAATTTAGTATGTATACATTGAACAAAGATTCTACCAGTATAACACAAGAAAAGTGGAAGCAAAAATATAATTACTTCTCGACAAACTACTCAATTATTATAAATTAAATAAATTAAATAGGTGGTTAGAAGAATGATCCATAAATTAACTAAGCAATTCATTTTATTTCTTCCATTAAATATTTACTTTGAAGTATTTAATGGCAAAATTGGGATTCGCAGTATTTTTTTGTTTATGTTTCACTAAGGAACTAAATAATTTAGAATAGCAAAGTGGTTCTCATCTTAAAAAAATTTATAGAAATTGTACTACTTAACGGAAAAGTACAAAGTATATGAATTATTTTAATAACCGTGTAAATATCTCAAATTGAGTATAGACTTTTACTAAATAAAGACATTTTATTTTTCACTCTGCATTTTCTTATCTCATTTACTTTACATACAGACAATCCTTATACGGTAAATTACAGGGATTGAATATAAAAATAAACAATCACTTTTCTGACACAGGACAATATAAAGTTTTAGTGAAATTAAAAATCTTTTGTTAAATTACACAATAATGTAATAATAAATAATTGGAAGCCTGAAATAAATGGAGTTTTTTTTAACTTTCAAACTTTCTCACTTGCAAAGCGAGATAAACTGATTTTAAAAAGCGTCTATAGAACCATACAATGAGATTTGAATACCGAAATGTAATCTTGGTTATTTGTGAAATATAAATATGGCTCTGGACAGGGGACATACATCTAATTACTTAATACTTACATTTACAAATGTTGAACTCTTGCGACGTTGGACTATATCACGATTTTCCCTTTAACTAACTTTGAAAACTTTTCTACTTGAATTGTTTAAAATGGAACATTGCTCCTATAAACTGCGAAGAATTTAGTAGGGTGATTGGAAATTAGTTGATGATAGTGAATATAAGTAAGATATCTAAGTCAGCCGCTCTTACACTAAGAAGCGGTTAAAGGGATCTAATATGATATAGGCAAGGGGTTCAGAAATCGAGTCTTCACCTTCAATTAATATACTTACCCGAACTCAAGCGAATTGGTAAGAAATACATTCACTAATTATTAGAAATGATAATAGAAGCGCCTTTAGATTAAAGTAGTTTTAGAGAGAGAAAGAAGGTTGTCTTCAGAGGAATTAAATTATGTATACTTAAATAAAAATATATTAATTTGGTTAAATAATTTATATATCTGTAAATAAATATATTGATATACTAATTAAATAATAAATGAAAAAATTGATAAATGTATTAATAAAATATATTAATGTATGTCTTCCTCTTTATTTGACTGTGTCATTTAGTGAGTATATTAGACTTATAATGAAAAGTGAATTAAAAGATAATAAGCTGTCGTTACACGCTCAAGAGGTGATTTAGAAAAAAAATTTAAAACTTACGAATTCTTTTTGCTTACAAATTAAAGGTACAAACCGACCGATTTAAAGTCTGTAAAACAAGCTTATTAAATGCTCCATAGCCTAAGCCCTAATATGTGAATAATGCTTCAGTAGAAGTTTCACATCTCAGTTTTATGAATTTTCAATTATACGCTGATATTCACTACTAATTCCATAATACACTAATGATAAAATACTGTAGCAAAAATGCAGTCTGCTGTCCTTTAACTATTATTTCTTTTTAATGCATTTCTTTTCAATATAAACCTACCATTGCTAAAAAGAAGAAAATATCTGCTACAAATATATACACTCAAAAATACGTTTATTTCGTTTGCGCTTCTCTTTCAGGTCAAAATGTTTATCTTATTTGAGTTCCTTGAGCTTTGAGTATTTCTGAAAATATTCATTCCTCCCCAGAATTATAATGAAATGTGTTTTCCAAGAACTTGCCTACCACCTTGGCAGTGTGTAGATTTGATATAAAAATACGATCTTCACTGCAAATTAGATCAATCTTTTTTTCTTCTTTGCATTAATAAATTACCAATTATTGTCTATCCGCAAATTATTGAAGAGTAAAATATTGGTACGCATACAATTATTTATAAATATATAATAAGTAACTCAGAGGTATGAAGCTTGATGGAAAAACATTGCCTCAATGACCACAACTTTTCTAAAAATATTGTTATGCAAATTTTCAAAATTAATATTGGACTTGAAAGCTTCATGTATGCTGTATATAATGTAGTTGTTTCCTTTGTATCAAGTGTCACTTAAAATGCTGAAAACTGGAAAAGATGGCGACCCACATGGAGATGAGGCACCATTTTCCCGAGCTCTACCGAAAAACGATAAAAACACCTTAAGGAGTATTATTTCTGACGACGAGGTGGAGACTGCCATTAAAACCTGTTATCGACTACAACTATCGGAACTATCTAACAGGCTCACCCTATTAGTCATATCACAAATGGGTGGAAAGAGATGGCAAATATGTCGAAAATTGAGCAACACATTAGATACAGATTTTGGGTATAACAAAAATTTGAGGATGGGTAAGACGATGGAGGCGTTATTATTCAATCAAATCTCATATTAAATACTGGCATTCCTATGATTATTCATTAATATCCAATAATAAACAATTTTCAATATAATCGCAAAATAAATTATTCCACGAAATTGTAAGCGTTGAGAATTCTCCTACGTACACCAAAAGAAACAACTTTTTATCATGAAATGATGATTTTAAATACAGATATTAGGTTATCATTTCCATGCTGTGTTTTGAAACCGGTTTATCGATTGATAAGTTTGTTAATTATCATTTCAAAGTCGTGCACTAAGCAGTCCAACTTCTAACGATCCTCTTTCATGTCTTAAAGTGACAAAATGAGTCGATGGCTTGATAGAAGTATTTATCCGCTAGAATCCCTTTAGAATGAATTATCAAGGCCACTATTTATCAGACGTGACGGTCCAGAGCACTCGGAATTCCTACATGGATTATGTTGACATCGAATGATTCCCATTTATACGATCATCGAGTCAAATACTAATGGGTTTAATTTTAGTTCCTTATGTGTCGATTGACAAATAGGTCGAATCTCTTATTTACGAAAATAGTTTGTAGAACAATAATTTATTTAAATTTATTTATTTCTTTAACATATGTTTACACTTAAAAACAAGTTTTTATAAAATTAAGTTAATTTTCCTTAATATTTAAACAACATATTCCTTTAGATTTGTATCCCCTTATCAAATATCTATAGATTCATCTTATTGTTTTATGTCGAAATTTAAAAGAATAGAAGACACCCCGCACCGCTCGAGACTATTGCAGAAATAAAAATTTAGATACGCTTCTGTCAGGACGAATGTGAAAAGCTAAGAAATAAGCTAAACTTTGTTTATTGATTCCTTTGTTGTTTGGATTGTGACATCTCAAATTAAAATAATTTAGTAATGTCATCTTGCCGTTGCAATGAGTAAACTTTCAATTTTCTTTAAAAAAGAATCGCCTGTTTGAGAGGTAAGTGAATTTTTTCTTACTTGTGTATGTGTGCGAATTATGAGGATCATTCAACAAGTCTTTAGAAAATCCAAGAATTGGTGATCGAAACATCTGAAATGATTTGTTTTTAGACTAGACATCATGACTCACTAGACAGATGTCTAAGTCTGAGTTATTTCCATTTTATTGTTTTATTTTTATTGTTGATTGAAATAAGACAGTCGTGTTTATTTAGAAAAATGTAAGAAATTCTGTATCTCATGTTAAAAACTTATAGTTTAAATTCTTAAAAAACTTATTATACTTTAAATATAAGTGTTAAACACTAATATTTAAAAAGATTAAACCTGAAAGAAATCAAAGTTGAGTGGGTGCATCTGCTCCTGTGTTTGCAAAAGCTTATAGTTAGTTAAAAGAGTTTAAACGTAGCCGTACATCCACAAAAGATGAACGTCGTTTGGGACGTCCAGTGGAAGTGACTACTCCCGGAAAGATGCACAAAACCCTCGATATTGTTTTGAGTGATGACAAATCAAAGCGCATGAAATAGATGAGGCCACTGGCATATCACTAGGTACAGTGTTTTCAGTACGGTAATAATTTAAAACAAGGGGGGAAACATACACAGACGATAACTGTTTTTAATACAAAGTGGAATAATAAAATCATCGCTTTTGTTGGTAATTCTAAAAGTGATTAAGTATTTAGCATAAAATCTGGCTAATTTTAAGTTAATATATTTCTAACACAGCAACTAGAATTTGCAAGAGTCTCTTAATACTTCGAACGTTAGCAGAAAGGACCTGAAAAATTACAGAAATTGATGAAAATACCTGAAAAATTATTTAAACAAAGAAATAAAGATTTACTTAATAATTCCATCTAACAAAATGACAAGTTATTTTTTACGCGTTGTTGATTTAACAATTTGCACTTTTAGAATTTCCGGTAATGTGATGATGAGAAATATAAATCTAAGATTGATTTAAAATATTACAAAGTTTCGAAAAGGAAAGAAAAATTTTCTGTATTAAAAAAAATAACACAGTGCATGAAAAAACAATCTCTTCATGTTTTTTTGATGCTGTATTAACACCAAAATTTGCAGCGAAATTTAACTATTATTAGTTATTTCTTGTTAAAGGTATTTCATAATGCAAATTACATGATAAACGTTTGCTTCCGCCCTAACATTTTGTAGTTATTATTTAAAAGGAGAAGTTCTTTTTTGTTAAGTTTTAGTCTTCAATTTAACAAAAATATAAGTGAACATTTTCACTGAAACTGCATTTCTTAAAATTTGATATTTCATAATATGCCCAGTGTCTTGGAGAGACTAAATATTTTTACATTCTTGGAAAATCAACAGTTCATGTAAATAAATTTTCTTTGAAAACCCTTAAGACTTTCAGTCCTCTATTTTGCATCGATTTGCATGAGAAATTCTCCTCACAAAAAAGTTACTAACGGAAAGGGCTTTGACTTGGGAGTGAGAAAATAAATATTCAGAAGATGCATCAACACTGTTGAACGTCACTTTTCTTCAACCTGGAGAAATCTGTAATGGGAGATAATTTTATTTCTCTGGAATTTCAAAAGCCTGTAAGGAACACTGGAAGGAAAGAAAACAAAATAAAAGTTTCCGAATAAAGAAATTTGAGACAGGAGATAAAGGAATTTTATTACCTTTCTCCAATACCATTCGGTGAGTGTGAAAACTGGATTTTTTGGGTACATCGGGCAGTATTTTGAAAAAATATTTTTATTCCTTTCCGGGAAAAAACAGTCATGAAAATTTAAGTACATATGTTATATGCAAGGGGGAGTACATATGTATATTGTATTCACAATGGTCTAAGAAACATTTTATATATTTGAAGAAACTTCAAATTTATTTTCTTTAAATCGAAAGTTTTAAAGTGATTTTATGCAAATTACTTGTAAAAAAATTGCACTAATTAAGTAATTTCTTAAGATAATTTTTTATTCATTTTTTATGAACACCGTGCTAAGAAGCGACACGAGGGATACTGGCGATGGACCTCGTCATTTTGAACCATAGTCAAGGATGATACATGAGCTTGAACTCTAATATCCGAGGTTCCACACCATCCTAACGTGAGCATACTGAACCTCGATAAATGTAACACGTATCAAGTTTGTTTCACGATGAGTCTATTAGCGGCCCAAGGGCTCGAAGCTATCAACAACATCTATGACATCTATGAGTTCGCGATCCTTACTAGTCGGCTATCACAGCCGCGATGGAGATTATTAAGGATATCGAATTTATAAACGCTTAGTTAAAATAAAGAATCCTGTGATTTTCTTGAAACAAGATTGAATTATTAATTTAAAAGTGAGGGTTAATTTCTCAAAAAGTGGCATATTTAAAACAGAAAAATTCACATAAAATACTATTAGGTTGAGGAACTTGTTATTTAGTTAAAAGAGAAATTTATTTTTAAGAATATCCAACAAAACGAACTATACAGTGGACTCATATAGGTGGTATGTCAGATAAAATAGGACTCGATAAATTGGAGAAAAAAAATTATTTACGATGTTAATTTAGTACTTTGAAAAGGCAAATGAGTAATCGGCATAATGTTTCTGGAAGTTATAAAAAATAAATTAAAGAATATTTTAGAATAGATTCTACTTTAAGTGAAACTTTTAGCTTCGTATATTAATAAATCAATATTCTTTTTAAAAATTACTAATATAAAACTATATTGTTATAATAAATGCATATAAGTAGTAAAAATAACCAAAACAAATATAGAAAATTCATCCAGCGATTTCATTTTTTCCAATTTAACATCCCTAAATGCACTGCTGGTTTTGCATTTTGACGAATCTCATCCCTATATTTCAATATATCTATAAGACTAAGCAGTATTTGTAACTAAAACGGCCTTTTTCATCGCTATAAATGTGATGGATTTGCGAAATACATTTTATTTTCTACTGAATTAAAATATTTTCTTCGAGTAAGCTGTTTCCTCTGCCTTGTCAAGAAAATAAAGGTTTTATGAGAATTTCATAGCTTTTACTATTTTGCAATGTTCTTTAAAATAAAATTATTTGAATTAGATGTAGATGTATTTCAAGCTAGTAGTTTTTGACCTTTGCCAGTGCTAATATCAAAACTGCGGAGGTTTCTTTATTTCCTAACTTTTTCTCACTTATTTAAGAATTATTTTTGCAAGATGTAACTTAGAATGAAAATGTAAATAAACAACAATACATTAATCATAAACAAATAAGGGAATAATCTTAATAACTGAAAAATGAAAAAAAAATATAGAAGAAATATATACTGTACTAATTTTTAAAAAATATGCATGTCAATTCATATGCATACATATACACATAAAAATAAAATAAAAGAAAAATGAATAAAAATAAATATGCAAAATCAGATTTAAAAGAAAAACATTTTTTAATATAGATATTTCCAAAAGAAAATAAACTAAACGAAAAGCTAAACTGACAGTTATCAAAACTATGAAAAATCACAAATAAATTCAAAATCTGAAAGCACAAAATATTTAATAAAACCAAAGGAATGGAGTTCAATATATTAAATGTTTTAATAAGCTATATATATATATATATATATATATATAAATTATTTTTTCTTATTCCTTAACTCAGTAAAGAATTTATTCTTATATTTGGACATTGTTTTTTTTTTCATATACATATATAGCCAACTTATCAATGGCATTTTGGAAAGGGTGGTTTTGTGATTTGTATTTCATAAAAACATTCCACAATATGATAGTCTCTGTAATCATCGCAGGTGATGCACGCGCTAAACAATAACTACGCTGCTCACCAACGTAACGTGATAAAAAAAATGTAAAATAATAAAATGGTTGTTATTGTTTTACAACCTAGTCTGTTCAATGTCAGGTATTTATAAAGATCAAAGTTAAGTAGACGGAATTAAATGAAGTGAACTAAAAGTAGTAAAAAGTAAAAGTTAAATGAGTGAAAGAATATTAAATAATAGGTGAAGAAGTTTAATTTTAAGGAGTTGAAAAAGTAAAGTAAACTCAAATAAGTGAGATGAAAGAAAAACAAACAGGAAAAGAAAGTGAATGATATTTGTATATATATTATAAAATGTTAAAAAAAAGTATAAACTAATATATTTAAACATTTTAGCTACACGTGTATTTAAAAAAAATAATAATTTACATAAATATCAAAAAATAAAACAAAATAAATTTTAACAAAAAATACATCTATACATGCGTTTCATAGTTAAATTTATAATAAATGAAGTAATTAATATTCTAAATAAATAAAGAAACCAGCAAATCCTTAAAAGTTAAAAAAATCAAGAAAACTAATTCAGAAGACAAAATAGAGACAGTAAGAAATTGAGATAAAAATAATCCAAAATACTATTTCTACGTTTGTATAGAAATGCGTAGCTAAGCAAAAACTTTGAGTCTAAACCAACCCTCTCAGCAAATTATTTATAAGCAAAATTGGTATAAACAACGCTTATATAAAACTAGGACATGAAATCTAAATATGGTCTCAAAATTACAAAATAACTGGCAAAAAAATTATTTTCTAAAATGGATCATAATTCTAATGTAACGTATTTAATATAGCCCCCTACACAGCAAAAACTCACAATTTCAGTTACCCAAAGATATTAATCTATAATAAAATGAATAATATCTAACCATTTTGCAGTATCTTGTTATCTAATATACATACATACATATATATATACAGGGTGTCCAGCCTTAATGTGAACCAATAGTTAATTCCCGAACTGATCGGCTTAGATATGCACTTTCAATTTGAAAAAATGTTTTAAAAAAGGCAAGGAATGTTTTTACGTGCTTTTTAAACCAAAAACCCAATTTAAAAAAAAAATTACAAAAATTAAATTTTTATGTGGTCCCCAGGTCCTATCACTTAAATTTAGGAAAAGATGCAGTACACAAAAACAAAGTAAACACAATTTTTTTTATTTTATTACAATAAAAACTGGCCGAGTTATGGAACTTTGAAAATCATACATTTCATCCATTTTCTCTTCCATTTTCAAGAAGCTAGTAAAGGGCCGTCTTGAAAGTGAAATTAATTGGAACTCTGCCAGGAAACTTTCGCTCTTGCACGTCACTCTTACTTAAATCGTTTTTAAATTTAAAAGTACATACATTATGATAATAATACAATAATTAAGTACTTAAGAAATAAAATTTATTCTGTGTACGTGTAAAACATAGACAAAATAAAATATTTTGGACGATGAAAACATTTCAAAAGCAGTTCCAAAAAAATAGACTTATTTGCTGAAGCTGCAGACTGATTTGCTGCGGTACTGATCATGGCGAGCTTTAAAAATCTGTTGTGTAGTTGTTTGCAATTGCATACAGTCGTATTATAATATTATGAATTCTAGTACTGGAGAACGAGATGTATACAAATAAAGAATACTGCGAAATGTTACTGTTGTATGGGCACTGTAATCGAAATAAGAGAGAGGCGGCAAGACTTTATGCCATTCAATTTCCCAGTCGAAGACATCCAACTTATTGTGCAATTGCCCGTGATGTTCCACGCTTGTATAAAACTGGGAGTTGTCATAGACATATTCCCTTGTCTCGTGCCACACCTTCAAGCTTGCTGATACCCGCTGAGGTTGCTCTAGGATATGCCCTGGCTCATTTTGAAAGTAGTGTCCGGGATATTAGCAAGGCTTGTTCCTACTCAAAATCGACGGTGTGGAACATATTACATACGTACGGTGCATATCCTTATCGTCCAGTCCTGGCGCAGGAACTAATGCCCGGAGACCAGGAGCGTCGTTTTGATTTTTGCAATTTCGTGTTAAACACACTGGATGAAAATCCAGATTTTTGAATGAAATTTTGTGGTCGGATGAATGTGAGTTCTCGAGGCAAGGCACTAGTAATACACAGAATACGCATTATTGGTCCCTCGAAAACCCACATCTAATACGACCGAATCGCCACCAAGTGCGTTGGTAGGTGAATGTGTGGAGCGGAATATGGAAGAGCCCTTTAACTGGCCCAATGTATTTCGATGGACCTTTAACATCAGAATTATACACGGAAATTTTACCTAGTCCGTTAGCCGATTTTTTAGAAGATGAAGTTTCCTTACGGGATTTGTCACGCTTGTGGTACCAGCATAATGATGCACCCGCACACAAATCTGAGCAACCATGTACATTTTTGGCACAGACATTTGACACTCGAATAATCGGCTACAGAGATCAACAGGAGTGGCCCCTACGATCACCCGACCTAAGTCCTCTGGATTTCTTTCTCTGGGGCTTCCTAAAAAGCAAAGTGTATGAACATGAATGCACGAGTAAATCCCATTTATTCAATCGAATCAGCATTACATGCAGGTCTGTGACACCAACTATGTTGCAGAAACTACAGGCGGAGTTTCTGACGCGGGTTCAGTACTGCATTTCTGCGGAAGGCAATCATTTTGAACATTATTTAAGTTAATTTGTTCATTCTGATATAATAAAGCCCCCGATTCATGATTGGCGCATCATTCCACATTATGTTATAATTTGAACGGAAATCCTGTATTTTTTTGCTGTTATTTGTTAAAACACGCTGTTTTAATCTTTTCGGTACTAGTTGTATTTCTTTAATTTAACTTTTATTTGTTTGCCATACAGCGATGCAAATTGTCAATCTATGATGTTTACTATGATATTTTAATATTACTATGATGTTTTTCTTTTGCTCTTTACGTAGATAGTGAATTATTGTTCTCTAAACTCAATTTATATACGACCCTCTTTTCTGAGCAATTCAAATGCTTCAACTTTATGTAGCCATAACTCGGTCAATTTTTATCGTAATAAAATGAAACTTTTTGTGTCTACTTTGTTTTTGTGTAATGCATCTTTTTATAAATATGAGTGATAGGACCTGGGAACCGTATATATATATATATATATATATATATATATATATATATATATATACTGAAAATTTATGAAAGAATAGTTTAAAATATTTCAAAGGAACAAAGGATCCAGAAAGAGAATATACAACAATGAAAAATAAATGAAAATATGGAACCCAGCAAGTCAAAAGCAATATCGGAGTGGGACCATTAGGTCATGAAGTTAAATAGTGTAATGGTTACCTAATTCACTTTGGACATTAGGTAGGCTGAATTAGAAATCAAGTTACAAAAGGTTCATGATTGAAGAGCAAAACAATTCAGCGATAAAATCTACAAATAAAATCTATAATTCCTGGTTAGGCTGAATTGGAAATCCAAATTACTAAAGAGTTCAATGATTAAAATGCAAAAATTTTAACATAAAATTTACAAAAATAAAATCTATAATTCTAAAATTATCAACAAATCAAAATATAAAATTACTTACAAAATTCAAAATAAAGGTGATTCAAATAGTAGTAAAGGTAAAGATTTTCTTTAAGCTTCAAGATATCACATATACAAATAAGAAAAATATAACACATCATCACCATATAAATTGAAAAAGATTTAAATCATTGTTTGATTGGTAATAAAATGTAAAAGTGCAAACAATTGGTTGGTAATAAGTTGTATGGTAAAGAGAGTATAAAGTCAAGAAGTAGGTAAAATGTAAGCTGTTAAATGTAAATAAATAAATAAATTCTTCACAGCTAGACCACTAATAAACCGACTTTGTGGACCTATTGTTGTGTGGTGGATTTGAAGTGGATCGATTATGAAGTGTTTAATATATTTGTGATATAGAGTATTTAAAAATTTATTGGATAATCTTAGTCAAACAGTTGTTGAAGAATTTTTAATGTATTAAATTTGTCTATTTTATGTATCGTTAATTTGTTATTACGTAAAAAGGCCAATAAGATATTCTATAAATGGATCTGTGTAGATTACTGTTCCAAAGGTATTTTAATTACATGGAATTGAGATCTCTCTTTTATCAAAATATGTACTAATAAGTCTATAAGCTATTTGCAAATCAGATCTAAAAATTCTACTGTATTTGAATTAAGATTAGTTTTAATAATTTGAGATAGGATAAAATGAAATATTTGGTTTAAAATCCTCAGTTTTACCTAAAATAATTAGATCATCTATGTAACGAAAGAAGTAAGAATCATTGTCAGTCTGTTTTAATTCATAAAAATGTAAATAAAATTGGCCAGACAATTACTAGCTGGACCTCCCTGAGGAGACCCTGAATTTGTTATAGATTTTGACCAAAAACTATAAAATTCTCTTATAGTACAAGTTCAATGAGCTATTAATTTTCCTGTTTTATTGTTAGTTAAAATGAAATTTATTGTATAAAATTGCAAGAACCTTAATTAAATCTTGAATATGTATTGGTTAAAAAGTTCTTCAAATCATATCACATATATAGAATACCTCTTGTTCCTTCATGTTTTGACAATTTCAAAACTATTTTAATAATAGCAGTATTTTCAATATTGTCAATAGATTTTGAATGGTGTTATAAGTTTGCCAGATTTAGTGATATGAGTGTTATATCCATTCGTAATACTTCGAAATTTGACAGGATTTTGTGAATTTTGGCGTTAAGAAAATATAAATTTAATGTTTGTAAGGTGTAACCACCTTCTTAGTGCCAAAAGACGTTATTATTTCTCTATTACTATATTTGGATAACTGGAAAGCATTATTCTACATGTTCACTCAATAATTTATGATATAAAATTTGCAAATAATTGCATAATTTGCAGGAACCTTACATAAACGATAACAAAATCCTTCTGCAAATCATCTATATCAAGTTTAGATCTTTAATTGTAATTTCCCTATCCCTTTAAAATTCAAATATAAATTTTCTTCAAAACATATCCTAAATTCATCAAATGCCTCAATTGCCATATTTAATTGCAACCTTAGAATAAAGTTGAATAAATAAATAATATATATATAACATCGATCAATAACTCCGAGTCTAAAATTAGAAACAACATTTTTGCAAATTTTTATTCATCAACATAACACCTATTGTTAATCACCTTTTAGGGTGATACAATCATTCAACACTTTTCAAATCTTCCCCCTTTTTCAAGAAATCTTTTTGTGCAATAAATAACGATAAACAACTTTCTGAATCATCTACTGTTGCTGTTTTTGTTCCATCGAAACAATCGCACCCACTTGGAAAAACCTTTTTCCTGGTCGATCGACTTAAAATTTTGACGTTTCAACGAGGTTAGTACTCTAGAAAGACTGGTAACTGGTTTACAGAGCGCCATCTCTGGGTTAGTCTTGGGAGTTATTGATCGATGTGTTATATATATATATATATAAGATTGGATTGTTACGAAATTTGACTTAAAGTTACGTATTAGGCAGATTGTAAATAATTTGAAATGTGTGCTGTGTTATTGCACATTGCGTAAAGCTAATAGAAGGCGTTGAACTTCGTTCTTCTTGGATTATAAAATTGGAAAGTAGAGCGTGTTGCATTTATTTAATTTATTTCAGAGAGACTTTTTTTAACTAGAGATGCCATTACTCCGTCATTGCAGTCATTATCAGCAGCTGTAAGAATTTGAAAGTGGAAGATTGAAAGCGATGATGGAAACCGGGTGATCAGTTCTGCGATTCGTGCTCGCCACCTAATGCATTCTGACTTTTCTGTGAGATGGTGTTGGGATCAGTGGACAAGACAGAGAGGTCTATTACACGACGACCAGGCTTAGGACGCATTCGACAGACCAATTGTCGAGAAGGTCGTCACATCATACGACGCGTATGCATAGCGCCAACCCTCTCATTGTCCACCATCTATACATAGGCAGCACCTTCTGTACGGAACCTGCGTAGGGCAGCCTGTCTGGTAACGCAGGTATTGCAGGTGAAGGGAGTGGCAGTTGCTCTCTTTGAGGTGATACTTGTAGATGGCAGTTGCTGTGCACCAATTACGTGTATTGCCATTGACACTCTCACCATAACCTCTGTTTATAGTGATGTTCTGATCGAACATTGTACTGCAACCAACAGAATCAGGTCGTTTTAGCGACCAATCAGACAATTTGAACAATAATGGCAATCGTGTCGTGTTTGTGAGGTGAATGTATCGCTGTTCTTTGATGTACAGAGGCAGTTCCGTACTTATGTTATTGTACAGGGTGTCATCACTGACTACATGTCATCCTATATTGATCCACCACCAGATAGCCAGAGGTACCTTCGTGGCATTCTGAAGCAACATGTGTTGCTACTCATGGCAAGGTTCTAGGCCATTTCAACAGGACACTTCTTGTCCATACATCAACAAGTTTCATGGGACTCTGCCTCCGTTACTTTTAACTCTTCTCGATCCCCAGATTTGTCACGATCATACATAGTGTATCTTTTGTGGCAAGGTGAGATAGTCTACGGTTTGTAAATTAAGCGCGTTTACCGCAACTGTGGAACGAATGTGGTAGGATCATCAATGGACTCGTATACCTCAATGCCCGACATAACATGACATCCATGCTAGAGGTCATCCAAAGGTACCAAATCTCCATTCATTTGTGATTTTCTTAGTAAATCTCATTTTGCTTTGTTAATCATTATTTGCATCAACGTAGTACTTATGTGATAAAATTTCGTTTATTCACGACCTTTTCTTCTTGGTGGCAAATTTTATGGCGATGATTCTTATATATATAACATCATCGATCAATAACTCAAGACAACCAGAGATGGCTACTCGTAAACCAGTAACCAGGTCCTTTCTAGAGTACTAACCTTGCTTAGAAACGTGTCAAAATTTTAAGTCGATCGGACCAGGAAAGGTTTTTGAGTGAAGTGAAAAGGTTTTCCAAGTGGAATTGCCACGGGATTGCTTTCGATAACAAAACAGCAACGAGTCGATGATTCAGAAAGCTGTTTATCATATTTACTCGCAACAAAAATTTGCTGAAAAAGAGGAAAAAGATTTGAAAAGCTTGGAACGATTGATCACCTAAAAGGTGATAAAAAAGGGTTATGTTGATGAATAAAAATTTGCAAAAATGTTGTTTTCAATTTAGGACTCGGGGTTATTGATCGATGTGTATATATATAATCAGAGCATTATTGATGAAAGGATAATCCCATTATTCCTCAAATTAATAATCATTCAAACCTCAAATATCAACATTAGCAAATGATGAAGTATCCAGAAATTCGCTTTCAAATTCTGTCAGGAGAACTGAATATCTGGAATAAATTAAATTTTCTGGAGAGAAATTTTCAGATATCTTTATTGAGTTTACGCATATATTTCTCCATTAATTTTCATTTAAAAAAGTTATATATACATAAGAAAATGAAATGCTACATAAAAGACAGTGTAAGATTACATAAAAATGGAAAAATATAATAAATACAAAAAAATTAAATTTAAATTCGAAGAACATCGTAAAAAATAATATCACACATTGAGCAAAGTCATGAACAAAAATTATATAAGTGATCTACAAAGAAATTCTATTTTTATTAAAATACCCATAAAAATTGGAAATTGAAGACAAAACTATTTTTAATAATTGAAATAATTCTAACACCGTTTCTATTGTATGCAATAGAATATGTAACTGTATGAAATATGTATTAATATAGTGCAGCTCCCAAGACATCATATATTATATATAACCTATAACTCATATATATATCTGCCTCTCTCTTCTCTTATGTCTCTCTCCTCTATATGCTCTATATATATAACTCATCAATATTTTCAAAAATTAGAAATAAAACGAAACAATTTTTTTCTAAGCCATTAAATAAGATAGCATAAATACAAGGTTAATACAATTAGAAAGTTTAGAAATCACAAATAATGAGAATTAAAAATATATATATATAAAATTATAACACTAACTACAGAAATGAAATTATATATGTTAAGGAAAGAAAAAAAATACTGAAATTAAAAGTTTAGTAAATAAATGAAAGCAAACAAATTAATTATATAGAAATTAAAAAATTGAATTGAATATAAAATGGAGAATATGTGATATAAAGAAATATATTAAGTAATTTAGGTTGCAATAAGCAGCCAATATTAAAAGTAGATTGTTCCAGAACTAATAATCAAATTGTCTCCTCAGTAATTACTATATAAAAATAGGCATAAAACTAAGAATTCGATTGAATTAAGAACTACGAAAAAATCTATAAATTGAGAATAATTAGATTTTAATAACTTAAATGCATGTCTGATATGAATTATTACATCAAAAGGATGGTGAAATATTATTATTTAATAATAGTTATAAAAGAGTCAAAAAGATGTAAGATACAAGAATCTTATTTAAGTGGATATATTTTAATAAAATTAATTAGTTAACATAACTTCTTCATAAAAATTCCATGATAAATTCAAGTAGGTTATGGATTAGCACATATGGAAAAGTCTATTATAAAAGTTTAAAAAGAACATAGTAAAAAAAGTAATATTCTTAAAAAAACTAAAATTATAAAGGAGACATTATTAAGAAAAGAAAAATTCATAATTAATAATTTAAAAAATAAACAAATACAGAAAAATAAAATAAAAAAAAATTATTATTAAAATATTAACCAGATGAAAATAATATAAAATTAAATAAAAACAAAGAAATATCTTATAGTTTTTCTAAATAAACAATAAATAAAATAGATTTTTCCTACTTTATAATTATTATATTTTTTACTCGTAAGTCGTTTTTTAATAAAATTAATAGAATTGTTTGTAAGCAGGCACATTTTACTAACTTATTTATATTTAAATGAATCTAAAAAAAATAGTTGGTATTAATTTGTTACTTTAACCAAAATAATACTTTAAGCATCGATATATACTAAGTTTAATGTTTGAGAAAAGTTTCTCGCTTACCATAAAATCTAAGTTATCTCTCTTATCATATATTTACTATAACTTTACTATCTATAATGTATGTAGTTCAAGGGTATCACTATTAGTTCGTAATACTTTTAAATAGTGGATAAAAAGATAGGTAAATTTTGAATTTATAATTTTGAAAAATATAAGGTCACCAGTATATCTAAATATTCTAAAATTATTATTCTCAATACAGTTATGTTTGTAGAATTATAAGGAAAATAGTGATACCCAGTGCCAACGATCTTGGAGGAATTTGAAACCTATTTGAATTCACAAATGCATGACCAAAAAAGGGTCATTTTCCACGTAAGTGTTAGGAATTTTGCGGCTCATCCGGTAGGAAAGAGAGCTTTATTTCTTTTTTTAGTGATAATCCTTCAACCTTTTTTGAACTCATATAAATGAGGTTCCTCGCCAAAATTGGCAACACTTTATACTCTTGGCACTCACTGCACAAACACACTACTCATAGACTCCCGTATGCTATATACATACAAAACATATCACGCAATGTTAATAAAAGAAGGAAAATAAATAATTATTCGTTTGAGAACCACTCCAAATATCTCCCCTAAAAGTATTTGAGTTCATAATTCCATTCCCTAAAGGTATTCTCCCCTCATAAATTGTTAAATCCATAAGAGAACAGGTGAATAATTTAATAAACTAATAGTAGCACCAAAGCATAATGTTTTTTTATTTAAAAAAGTGTCTCATAATTTATTTTACTCAAATTTTGATGAAAATTTCTTTTCTCCCAGTATAGGATCATTTGGTCTTGTTAATATTTCTAATTACAATTAATACATAATCTATAGTCTAAGGATAATATTTGATCTGAAAGACGAAATGTTGTATCTATAGCAAGTATATATTAACTAGACTACTACCAGCAGGCCCACCTAGAGACATGTCTTTTATTATTTATATTTTTTATTACCAAATGTATTATAGATTTCTTTTAAAATTACATTAACAAGTATATAAATTTTTCAAAATAATTTTTTTTATTGATTTTTTTATAAATGTCTTTAAAAGCTTTATAAAACCTTTAATATTTACAGAATTAAATAGATTCTCCAAACCCTAATTTCGTAAAACGAAAATGGATATCTATTTACTTAATGATCAATATTAATATCATTTTTATAATTCCTGTCTTGTTAAAATTATCTTTAATATGTTTGTAATATTTTTCCTGATAAAGTGAAGTAAGTCTTAGAATCATTACTTAGAGTATGAAATTTTACAGAAGTTTTTTAGAACTTGAAGGTTAAAAAAATAAGAGTAAATTTTACAAAATTTATATCACAACCTTTTTTGTACATAGTAGTAGTTTTGTTAGAAATTTCTCTAACACTACTACTTGCTCCTTTCAAAAAATTATTATTAACTTGATGTTGAATAGTCATATTAAAATAAAAGTTTTGCACATAATAGCATAATTGCTTAGCTTTTTATCAGCATAAATTATAAACAAAATTATTTTTGAGAGGTTTAAAAGCCTTTTTAACTTTTGTAATAGATATACTATCATTATTATTCAAATTTAATATTTTATAACTAATTCGATTTGCTAATTGGATATAGAACATTTTCAACATTATTTAAAATTTATCTACATAAATTGAAATTCATTAAAATTCAGCATTATGTAAAATGATACTTCATTGTATTGAACAACCTACGTATTGAATTATTCAACATCCTTTTTGTTATGCATCCCTCCCCCTGGCTTGAGCATTTTTAATATCCAAGATACTTGTAACAGCGTATATATAAAGCAAATAATAAAGCTAATTTGTTGTTGGAACTTCATATTCATAAAGTGTTTCAAAGAAAAAAACCTTCACAAGCTTTCAGAAAAATTAAAGAACAAGTCCAAAAAGAAAATTAACGATAAGAAGCTGGGGAGTGAAAAAATAATTATATTATGAGAGAATAAAATAAAGGAATAAAAATATTTTTCAAGGGATTTTTAAGAAATTGAAAGGCTTGATACGCTTTTGAAAATACCTCGCAAAGGATTGAAATCTTCTTATGGTCTTTTAGAACAACAAAAAATATTTTTTAAGTAAAACTAAAGTAGAGAGTTATAATTAGTACCTCAGAATTCTGCAACACGTCTTAGATATAGAAAACTGTTTTTTGAGCATTAAATAAAGCTAATTTCTAGTCTGGTAGAATAATGACTCTTACGAGAAGAAAAATTAATTTTATGATCCCGTAAGAAAACATATCCACTTTACTTGCTATTGTGCGAATCAATTGCGATCAAAAGGAACAAGTAGAACCTTTCGATTACATTATGCATCTCCCATATTGTAGAAGTTGTAATGGGTAAAGTATTTCCACTTAATTAACCTTTGGGGCTACTTTATTACGTTATTTAAAAGGAGAACTTCGTTTTCCAAAATAACCGTTGAATTATGTAAATTAATAATATTATGTAAGAAATGCACTGAAAGCTATAGAGAGTGTGGTTATATTAGAGAAATTAAAGAGGAAAAGAGGAAACAAAGGAAATGGCGAAGTTAATCAACATGCCATACAGGTGCTAGCATGTGAGAGGTCATATTCTAATAGTGCAATACGAAATTGGATCACGTTCTTGGAAATCGACTGGACTTGGATCTCGATAATTCAACCCTGTTTTTTACTATTATTACAATAGATAGATTTATCAATTATAATTTGATAACTGATACGATTAGGTAAACCTTACATTAGTGAATTATTTTTATCATTCTCAGGTAGAATAAAATTAGTTAAAATAATTTTAAACTGATTATTCGTTGCGTCTCTATATCGCTCACTGTTAATAACGACACCAATGTCTTACAATGTTAGATAAGGTATATATTGTCTCGGGTAAATGCTTCGTTAGTTTCATATACACTCTATAACAAAAAAAAAAAAAAAAAACGACGCACCAAAAAAGAGTTGCCGGATGGAGACAAAAAGTGGCAAATAGGACAATTATATACAGAATAAAAAATTATTAAAATTTCAGAAAAATTGAATGACTTATTTCAAAGTTACATAGTTATAAAGAAACGAGCTCAATAAGGTGTTGACTCACCTCTAGCCTGGATGCAACCTGCCACACTACGTAGCATAGAGTGATAAAGCTCCTTGATGGGCTCCTGCGGAATTTCTTGCCAAATTTGCTCCAATTGTCGGCTAAGTAATCAACATTCTCTGGTAGAAGCAGTCGCCTTCCCATCATATTCCAGGCATGCTCGATTGGAGAGAGATATGACTGGCCAAAGAAGTGTTTTGAGAAATAAGGTCAGGGAAATAAGGCAAAAGGAATGGTAGCAAAACAGGTTTCAGAATGCTGTCGACGAACCGCTGTGCTGTAAGTGTGCCTCTATTGACGACCAAAAGGGGCCAGCTATCAAAGAAAATGGCACCCCAAAACCATAACTCCTGGTTGAGGTCCTGTGTGGCGTGCAATAGGGAAATCACAATCTGTCTAGATCCCTGAGCATGTCAAAACACAATCATCAGGACACAGATGGAAGCAGGATTCGTCGCTAAGCACTATACGTCCCCAGTCAGCATCATTAAAACCTGATCGAACTAAGCACTACTGTAATCTGGCTCGACAGTGAGCAGGTGTGAGTGACAGTGGTGTAGTGGTCGGTACGAGCGTAGATTTCGCTCAATCAGCCGTCTGTGAATGGTCATGGTGGACACTCGTGTGCGAGACGCACGCCTGATGGTTGATAACAATGGATCAGGCGCTGTGACAGCTGGTCTGACAATCACTCTGCCCTCCTGATCTGTTGTGGCCCTAGGTCGACAGCTACCATCATGACGTTGAAATCTGCCATTGTACACCCATTCTTATCAGCATTTTCATCACAGCATCGCTTCGACCCACATGACGAGCGATTCTCTGATTTGCCCAACCTGCTTCTTTTAATATAGTGATACGACTTCTTTCAAACCCTGACAATTGCTCGTAATGAGCTCGAATCCTGAGGCGAGGCATTTTACAGTCGTTGAAATGTATCCTAAATCGCATATGCAACAGAAAATTTGAAAATCAGATTAATAATCGCTGTTTAAAATACACCTGCTGAATGCGCAGTTCCAATGTTCTGTAGCTTCCGCTATTCATTCATTGGACACCAAATGTTTATCATTTGCATGTTCAGTCCAAATACCTTTTCATACGAAATTTCATTACAATCGGGCAGCTCCTTCTTGGTGAGTCGTTTTTTGTGTTATAGATTGTAGTTAAAAATTACGAAGTCGTTCTCTAGTAGAGTGTTACTGATTTTGGATCAACTATGCTATCTGAAATTGGTAATATCCTGTGAACATATTAGGAATAATAATCAGAAGGATTTGAGTATGTAAGAATTTTAGTTATTGGCAAATACGCTTTTGACTTTCGTAATGTATTAATTCATGGTAGGTACTAGTAATTTTCTTGGCACACAGCAGATATGCTTATGTCTCGGAACGTCTGGATTAATTACTTCAGTACAATGTTTTATTTTTATTACTCTTATGTACGGAATCATTTATTCTATTGATTATTAATTTTATAAAGAAATATTGAAAATAGATCAGAGAATTCTCTCAAATTAATGTATGTTGAATTATTTGTACGACATTGATAAACCGAAACCGTATGATGTGATTTGCATCCAGTTTGAAAGTTAAAAAATAAAGAAATCAAATGTTTTTAATAATTAATAAGAATTTATAAATACGAAGCACACAATTTAGATTATGTATGTGTATCAATAGTTTTATGCGTTAACAGCTTTAATAATCAACATAGCTCAACACTTAACTTCTTGAGCATTCGAATTTTTGTCATTTTGTTTATGGTTATGAATGGTTATTAACTTGCATATTCAATTTACTTTGGAAACTTTTAATGCTGTTTCATTTCCAGTAATTATTAAATAATTATAATCTAAAATTTTGAATCAATACTCCTAAACAAAATTATGTTTTGCTACGAGTGGTCCTCAAGATAACCGAACCCTTCCACGACCAGCTAGATCGCCTAATCACTCCCCCATAGAGTACATTTAGAACCAGGAAGCTCTTGCAACAATCCCACAATGTTGCCAATTTAGCTTGAAAATTGGAAACAATTTGACTATATATTTTACTGCACATTTTCCCTTAATTTATTAGGCTATGAACTAGCTGAGAATGCTCAAATGAGGGGTAGAATTGGACAACACCTTATGGAATTTTACATTTTGTAACGAAAGGAACTCTGGAAAACATTATTCACTTGTTCGGTTCGTTTCCTATGCATGCTCATTCGATCCACACATTTTTACCGCTATTGGACAACTCCTTCAGGATATGAACATTTTTTTGTTTTGTCTTATAGCAATCAGCATGAAATTGAAGATTATGGAAAATATAGTTCATGAACATGTCACATGCTCCTTGATTCACCAATAACTCACTACTCACGGACTATATAAGAGAAAAGTTATAATTTAAGTAAAATACTCATTACTTTAATCATGAAGCAGCAATGAAATTAAAGAGTTCTGTTTTGAAAATAACTCAATATTCAATTTTTATGTTGCCATTTTATCTTATAATTATAGATTCAAATATAAAAATATATTGTGAAATATCAATCTTATTTGGGAGTTCATAGTAACCATAATGATGCTAAAATGTATTACTTTTATTTTATAATTTTACTTTATTTTGATGATTATTTTATGGATTACCTTCAAATTGAAACAAAGAACTTTTTTTTTTCTTTTCCTATTTATTTTTCGATTCAACAAAAACTTGCTCAGTAAATTTCTATCACGGTATATAGAATACTTCAGTCTTAAAATAAAAAATATGTAAGATGTGTACCATCACAAGTATTATTTGGAAGAAGTTGAACTTCAATTTTCTTAACAAGCAGAAACTCTTTCCTCTCAAGTTGTTGTGGAATATTTCGTCATTAACATTGTTGTCAGGCATGTGTTATGTTTCGCAAATAATATTTCTTTCAGAAAATAATAAAACAAACTTTTTAAAACTCTCAACTGTGACTGAAGGATTAAAAAAGCAAGATTGTTTGTCTATTTCTGGGAAATGTATTTGTTTGAAAAAGTAAAAAAATCTAGCACCAAAAAATACATAATTTCAATAAAATCAAGTTATTAGAAAAGTTTCCTGAACACGACGCTATAAATCATAATAAAACTAATTGCAATAATTAAGTATGTATTTCAAAAAAATTATTATGATGTGAAATACTATATCTTTGTCTCCTTTTTTTATTTAAGCATATATATGTGAACTATGTATATTAAATGTTTAAAGAATCATTTCCAGATAAATGTAAGGAAATGCTGTATTTATTATGCAAAACGTCTTTCGTTTCATAGAAAAAAACTCGGAGCGCTTTCTTTGTAATATATGCTCTTTTTTGAAAATTTTATTCTTTTTCAACAATTTTATTCTTTCCAGAGAATCCACGTTCTTTTCGAAAATATTTTTGTAACTAGGTTTAAGTGAACTTGTGGCAAAGAACTTCTACCGCGACTCTTGTGTCATAACTCGGTCACATACAACTAACTCTAAAAGTCAATAACCTACAAAAGGACACACTAGTCAAGTCTCAAACAACTATTTATTTGTCAGCTTTGTAATATAATATCTGAGAAATATTTGCTCTCCTTGGTGACCCCTTGGATTTATTTGTCTATACGACTATTATGGAATTAACACTCTCTTACCAAAACCTCTCCAGTTGAATCTGACTTGATTTCTCGAATCCTCGGCGACAGCTATCACCCGTAACAACTCTTGATACCATTTATCGCTAGAAAGGCATAGGCTCAGCGCTAGTCCCACTGGGCCTCTATCATCAAAATTTCCCTTTCCTTATATACCGTCCTATCTATCTCGTTTCACTTTACTTCTAACTGCATCTAATATGCATAATCACGTTTCATTTTGGTTGGGAAGAAATTGTTATTTGCAGCATTCAATCTCAATTAAGGTTTCCAAGGTTAGTGAAGAGGAAATCGCGATTAGCTCAACGTCACAAATTGCAGTGAATTGAAATGTTATAAAGGTGAACTTCTAGTTTATATCTATAAAATTTCTATTCTAAAGCAGTAGAGTAGATAATTTTAAGGTAGGATTCATTGAATCGATTTATTTTGGATTATGTGTAGGTGATACAGCAATGAATTTATATATAGTAAGACATTAATGCTACATTAGCGTAGAGGACACATATAGCGTTCAGGTACAGAAATAATTGTGATAATAGATTAACTAGTTATAGTAAAAAGTTTACCCTTTGATACAATATTTTTTCATCCAACCTCGTTTTATATGTTGAAATGACCTAGATGAATGTAGCGTTGATTAACACTGTGTCGTCTATAAACACGCCTACGCTCTAAACGATGTCTTATTACAGTTGTTAAGGCTGATATTAATACAACGAACTTCCTAGACATATATTAGTTATTAGTTGTAATCTGCATCTTATTTACTCTGTTTCATGATCGTTTTTTGTTCTTTTGAAGTAGAGACTTAATTTTATTACATTCCTCTTTCATTCTAAGATATTGTATTACAGCATATTTAAATAAAATATTCATTGAAATCATTGTTCATTTTTGTGATTATTTTTCGATCTCTATATACTTACAAGAACGTTTATCTAAATTCGAATTTAGGATAGTCACCGTATGACAATTCAACGTAGAACGAACTCGGTACAGTATCATTCAAAGCACGATACCACAGGCTGAAGAGATGGCTGACAGTAGAACAGAAAGTAAAAGCACCCAAAAACTTTAAAATCGAAAAGGTAATATATTTTTGAGAAATTTACAAATTGATACACGTACAGAAAACATAAATTTTTGACGAAACCCTTTACTTCACAATACATTTGTGAGCCAAAGGATGAAGTTTATATTCCTTATTAAATAAACTTTCTCCATCTGTTTGGTCCGTCGATTGCTGGCATTCTGAACCTTAATAACCATCAAACACCTTTTTGTACCCATGAACAATATCAAATCAATGAAAAAGGTAGATATCTAAATGTGCAAGATGAGAAGTGTGGATGTGAGAGAAGGGTTGATGATATCTAAACCGAATGTGTGATGTTTTGAGGCGTTGGCAGTGAGGAATGTGCATTGTCATGCAACAAATAACTCTGTTTACATTTTTCGTTTTAAGTTCTGTATCCTTCTCCATATATATAATATTTTAGGATATCTCAGTACTTATCGGCGTTGATTTCTCCCCCATGGAATAAAATTTTCAATAAGGAGAATCTGTTTACGGTCGCAAAAGACAGAGGTCATGATTTTTTCTGGCCGAAAACAATGCTTGGAATTTTTTCTGTAAGTTTTAATCTCACAACAACACAAGTAAAAATTACCGCAATTCACAACACCATTCTTATAAGCAGTTTTTATATCTCTAAGAAATTATTTCCCTTCTCTTCGTTGGAAGAAACTGGAATACGCTCCACAACCAGGAACTGGAAGGATTCGAAATCAAACACTAGTTTCAATATATGGCTCTCCAAAAAAATCTTTCAACCGATGGTTCCAAACGAGAGCTCATTCTACTCCCAAGAGGTTAGCCTTGAACGCAGGATAACCAATCTTGAAAAGCTTATTGTTGAGCCTCAGAGGTTTGGTGCTTTTACTTTCTGGATGATCTTACTACAAGTGTAAAAGATGTAACATTCTGGTTGAAGTTAATCATCGAAATTACTTATTTTCGCTTTAAAGCAGACAGTAAATGAAGCAATGCAAAAACAATTATTGCAGCAACACACACTGACGGGAATGGAATAAAAATATAGATTCTTTTAGAAGGAAAATCAAAATTAATTTCGGTTGAAACCACATTTGAGGAACATTTCGTAACTGTGAATACTACGAGTAACAAGTTATATTGTCTGACTGCGCATGTTAAAAATTTAGTACAATGTTAAAAATTGGCAAGTATTTTTTAATATTTTACTTAAATTAATGTTTGGTTCAAATGAAGTAACGAGTGCCCCTTGGCGACAAGCAAATTTTGGTGCGACAACGATTTTAATTTCGCAAATCTGTTTTTCATAACGTTAATAGCATTTCTTTTGTGAAACTTTAACATAGGTCACATATTTTCTTTCTTTATTGCTATTCGTTACAAGAAGCAGACGGATTTTGAAAAACAGCAGGACTTATTTTATAAATATGCTGTATAATTATTTTTGTATTTTAACGGGGTTCTTTCTGAATTATTTACTGTTAACAGTTTGGAAATATTATTTGTTCTTTTAAGTATGTTTGAAAATAATGATTAAAGTTTCTTTTCCATGATTTGAAGTAGAAGGTTTTATGAATATTTTGTAGAAGTGCATGAATAAAGATTTAATTTTAAAAAATGTTCGATTTGGAATGAATGAATTAATTTATCCTTCTTCGTGGAACTGTTCAAAAAAAAGTAGTCTTTTCTTTTGTATAATTCTTACTGCATGACTTTACCGATATATTGTTTAAATTTCTTTGCTTAAAATTTTTAAAATGAATTTTAATTACTTGTTTTATTTTTCATATTCTAATAAAATATACAAATTTAAATATATTATAATAATCATAACTAATACTTATAAATACATAACATTATTATTTCTATAAAAATAATTATAGTTATTTATGATTTTATATGATGACTTATATTTATTCTTTATAATTATATTTAATTTTAATTATAATTTATAATAGTTTATAATTATTCACTATAATTATTAATTATAGTGAATAATATATTGCATTCACTATAAGTAATTATAGTGATAATAATTTATAGTTATTATTAATTCTAATTATATTTTTTTGTAATAATATTTAATAATAATTATAATTAATTATATATAGTAATATATAATGATAATGACGCATACAATAATAAATAATTATATTTTTATGATTGTACATAATTGTTACAAAATATAATTACAAAAAATTTTAATTTCAAATTATTATTAATAAAAATAACAATTATAATTCATTGTAATTATTTATAACTAATTATTGTTATTTGTACATAACATTTCTATATTCTTAATATTTTGATTTAATTACGGTTAAATTTGCCAATTTCTTCATCTGAATCTATTTCGTTTCGGTTTAGTGTTTAATTTTGAAGTCATTAGTCATTACTTACATATCTATACATAGGCGAGCTGCTATCTAGGTCGAGATACTGTCATCAAAATAGTCAAAGGGCACCCGATATTTCATTTTCAATAATTTTATTATAATTATATTGGCGCGTTTTACTGTTTATCTCATTGCAATGTGTTGTCGGAAGCTGAGAAGTACTGCACTGAAATTGTTCTATGCAGAATGGTCTGTACACCATGAAACACTTTTACACTATTCATTTTTAATTTAATAAAAATGAATAGTGTAGATTTCAAAATTTCAGCATTTGAATATTAAGCTCTTTTTAGAAAAAAAATTAATTCGCTCTATATGACGTGTGTATTGTAAATAACGAAACTGACGCTGCTGCAAAAGATGTACGCATGGTCCAAACGCCAACGACCGACAGTGTGTTTAATATGAAACTTCTATATCGAATTCAGTGCCTCTTGCTTCTGTAAACAAATCCGTATAGACGTAGCTTTCGTTTGCATTGGAGTGTTTTTTTTTTTCGGGGGGTGAGGGTTCGTCGGAAAATGATAAGTGTAACAATAGAGCAAGGAACTGTTGTAAAATTTCACACGTGTGAAACATGAAAAAACCATTACTGAAACCCATAATGTATTGAAAAGTAAATTCGAATGAATGTTTATCATGTGCACGTAATTTTAAATGGTTTAAGCGTTTTTACGAATGCCGAGAAGACATTGAAGGTGATTTACGTCCGGGTTGCCCTCCCACGTTAAAAATGGGTGACAATATCGAAAAAATAAGTAATCTGTTTCAATCTGATCATCAGATAAGTATTCATGCGTTTGCTGAGATATTAGAAATTGACAAAGAAACCGCACAGCAAATTTTAGATAACAATTTTAACATGCAAAAAGTGTGTGTTTAAAATGTGCCTAATACTTACTTGTTTGAACAACAGGTAGCTTACAAAAATGTTTGTACTAACATTTTGAATAAAATTGAAAATAACTCAAACTTATTGGAAAGGATAATAACGGATGACGAATCCTGTGTTTTTACTTATGAATCTGAAACATATCTCCAAACCATGCAATGGATGAGTTTGTTTTCACCGAGAGCCATAAAATCTCGAATGAGCAAATCAAAATTAAAGCAATGATGATTGTTTTTTTTTACATTCATGGTACTGTAAGCCTATATTGGTCCTGAAAGTTAAATTTTAATTGATATTACTACCTTTACGTTTTTGCTGAACTACGTGAGAGAATAAGGAAAAAAAGACATGAATTGTGGAAGGAAAGGTTATTCCACATTATCTTTCAGGAGTTTTATACAGCATTCCAGTGTTAGAACATGCACGGATCATGAACCTTGCAACTTCTACGAGTTTCCTATGGAGATATTTACATTAGAATGAACAAGATTTAAGTCATGAAAGCTGTGATAGAAAAAGCGGCACGTGATCTGAAGGAGCTGACAGAAGACTTCTAACACTGTTTCGTAGAATGGAAGATTCACATGGAGCATCGGAGGGATAGAAAAGGGGAATATATTGAAAGTTATATTATAAGCAAATAAGTTTGAGATAAAAAAAAATCAATCTTTTTATTTAATAGCCGCAACTTGCACAGTGCCACTTTCGTTATTTATATGTGTACAAATTCGATTGACATATATAATACAATAGAATAATGAGTTACCCATAATTAGTTCGAAGATATTTCATTTTGTTGTCATATTGCAATAAATTTAAGTGTTAATTAAGTATTTATTAAAATATACTGAGTCACACATCATACACACACATACACAAGAAGTAAAACAGAACTTCTTTGAAATTAGAAAATTTCGATTTAATTTCCTGCTTTTGAATGACTTAAATCTTATTTCTCAATTACCAGTCCCTTTAAAATCAATAAATTTCAGGTAAATTTTACTTTAATGCATACATGAAAGCAGAAATTATCTATGATCCACTTCGCATCAGTGAATTTCACCCTAATCGCAGGATAGGAAAATAGCATGTTTGCTATCTATTGCCTGGCCCTTGAAATATTAGTAATGAAAAACAATTTAAATTTTGTATTCGGGATCATTTTCAAAGTTAATAGATTTCAATTTAATGTATAGAACTCCAAAGATATAAATCGTAATATTAGTAAAATAAATAATGAAATATAATGTTATATTAAGCAAGGGATTTTAGAGCAAAAGTATGAAAAAAAAACTTTTTAACGTAGATCAATTAAACTAATAACAACAAGAAACAAAGTGGATTATTATATAATAGACACAGATGAATATTGAAACTGTGCAATAAATGACAAAAACAAGCTTTTTCTTATTTTACGAAGTAACGAAATATCTTATGGGTCACAAAAGCTTAAATTTACCATCGTTAAGGCTTTTGTTAATTTTATGCTTGATCATTAGCTTTGAGGGGATATTTATTTCAAGAAGAAGTGCAATAATAATTTTTTCTCTATGGTTTTGAATTCCAATATAATCATTCAGAATTCACTAAAAATTATTATCTTTTTTTCCGTAATTGTTTTTCTTTTATGTTTCTTATTTTTGTAATAGAAATTGAGAGGTTATACTAGAAAAAAAAGTTTTCTACACTTAAATTAGTAAAAAAGGAAGGAAAACACATTAAAAAAGTAAACGAAATCGACATCGAAAAAAAATTCTCTAATTTCAATTGAGCAAAATGAGAAGGGGGGGAGAGGTTACGTCTATTACATTTTTTCGGTGCCGAAAGTATGTGATACAGCTTTAACGTACAAGCACCCCTTTAGCTTAGTAATATTTGGTTTACTTTTGAAATAAAACTATAATATAAATTTAAATAAAATAGCAGGTTCTTAAGAAAAAGCAGTGGATAATAATATTGAATACATTTCGAACAATTTCTTACATACCTGAAAGCTACTCCCATGCAATTCATTAATTTTATTTTCGCAACCAGCGTTCTTTTTGTTTGCAAGAAAACAAGATTAAAATGGAATATAGGGTGCATAGATTGGGTGCATCGGAAATTTTTGGTGAGTTTTAAAATAGGGCGCCAAATTATTTTATGGGTTAACAAAACACTAATATCGTTAGCTGTTGGGAAGAAAACATCTACCAGAATAAAATTCTTATCTAACAAACAAATCGCCAAATTTGGCATGCAAACTATACTTTATTTTAACAGAGAGCAAACACATGCATGCAAGAAGGACGATATTTTACCTCATAAGAGAAGCGAGGAAATATATTTACGATACAAGTAAGAAATAATATGACACGCATATAGCATATGTATTGTGCTTACAAATATTGATTTCGGTCAAAATAAAAAGAAAAAAAATCATTTTCCCATTTATTTTATGACTTAAAGCAGAAGTTTTATTATTGAATTTAGTTATAATCCTCTAATTATGAATAAATAAATAATGACTCTATTGAATTCGGGCTTTATGTTGTGACTTCATATAGTATATGTATAAATGGTATGCTAAAATATTTTTAATAAGAAAAGAGGAAAGCTGAGAAACTTTTGTTACGTTTTTATGTACCTTTTCATCAGTAAAAGTAAAAACGTAATTGCTCTTGCAATATCTTTTATGACAATTATTAACTGCATAACGATTTAAACTCGATGAGGCACGGTTTGAAGAAGAGCAAAAAATGGTTTTCAGCAATAAACAGTTATTTAATCATATTTTTTTGAAATTCAATAATATTTTTTATAATTATTTATAATTATTTCCACGAATTCGCGTCAGAGCGAAATACCAAACAAAGTGACAAAATAGCTTACAGAAAACATAGAGCTATAGAGATATTATACTGGAAATCGCGCTTCAAAAACTGTACATATATCTTTTCAGATGAAAACTATAAGATTCAAAAGGAATTATTCTTTAATATTATTTAATGAACTATTATTAAATTTAAATTGATAATTTTTTATTTAATTAAATGTTTGATGTTTCTGTTCTAAACCATTTCTATTTCTTTTAAGGTACTGCAACAATTTAAAGTCTTTAATATTTCAAAGTTACCGAACAAATAATAACTTCTGTTCCGGCTTGCATGCAAAAATATTCTCACAAAAATAAATAATTTATTTTTGTGAGAATATTTTTGCTATTACTTGCTGTTAAAAATTACGATGAAGGACTTTTCAAAATTATCGTTGGGTATTAGATTAATTTTAAATATTTCATACATTTGTTAATAATTATATATGTCTTAATAAAATCGCTTATTATTGTATGATAACATTTCCTTAAATATATGCGTGAAATAAATTGTTGAAAATTGTAATTCTGTTGTATTTCTGCAGCCGAAAGTTTGATTTTTATAATGTTGTGTATAATTAATTTAAATGTTGTGTAATTAATATATGGAATTCCATAAATATAAGGAAAGGGATTTTTGGAATTATTAATTAATTAAAAATTAATGAACAAAATATCAATAAAAAACCCACAATAGGAATTTATTGTAGTACTGATACACATCATATAAAGTTCACTAAATACGCTGACTTAAAAATGTAATGTTAAATAGAATTTTATCCATTTTTGTTCAAATTCTGAAACCGTTGCTTCTATTTAATTTGAATACCCGATCAGGAAAGCTTTGAGCACAATTTTGAAGTAAATCAGGTCTTACAGAAAAGCATTTCTGATCTATTTAAACTCCATCAGGATTGAAATTTAGGGTCCATGTATAAACACATATCTCGTTAATTCCCCCAAAGAATTTCTACAGGGTTAAGATCTGAAATAATAATTGGGCAATGAATAATGATAATTTGATTCTTAATAAACCGCGCCTTACTTGATGTAGAAGAGTGGACCGAAGCGTTGTTCTGCTGGGGAATATTCAACTCTCATCCATAGAATTTTTTCACATGTCCTCAAATAAGTCTGAAGTACACCCTAATAATCTTTTAAACATGGAAACCTTGTAGGAAACATGTATCAGTAGTTCCTTTGAAACAGAACGCTCCCTAAACTATCATAGTACCACCTCCTTTTTGCAAGCTAAAGAAAAGCAAGGCTCACGTCAGAAATCATACCAGAAATAGACCTAGAAACTTCGGCCATCCACTTTGGGTTTATTTTAATCTTTGAAGAGAAAAGTTAATAATTCATTTTTATAATGTATGTGCTCCTTAGCCTAAAGTAACACATCAATCAATAACTCCCGAGACTAACCCAGAGATGGCGATCGTAGTAAACCAGTAACCAGGTTTTTCTAGAGTACTAACCTTTGCTTGAAACGTGTCAAAATTTTAAGTCGATCGGACCAGAAACAGCTGAGTTATCGAAGTTGGAGTAAAGTCGTTTTGTAGTTTGTTTAAAAAATGGAAAAAACTGAGTTTCGTGTTGTGATAAAACATTGTTTCTTAATGGGTAAAAACACCGTGCAAGCGAAACAATGGATTGAAAAATGTTACCCGGACTCTTGTCCATCAAAAGCAACGATTTGTCGGTGGTTTGCCGAGTTTAAACGTGGTCGTACCGACACAAATGACGCGGAACGCTCGGGTAGACCTGTGGAAGCCGTTACACCAGAAAATGTGAGTGAAGTGACAAAAATTATAATGAAAGATCGTAAAGTGAGGCTCCGTGAGATTGCTGAGATGACACAGATATCATATGGAAGTGTATTTACTATCCTTCATGAAAAATTGAGCATGAAAAAGGTTTTTTCCAAGTGCCGCGATTGCTTTCGATGGAACAAAAACAGCAACGAGTCGATGATTCAGAAAGCTGTTTATCGCTATTTACTCGCAATAAAAAAGATTTCTTGCGAAAAAAAAAAAAAAGATTTGGAAAAGCGTTGGAACGATTGTATCACCTTAAAAGGTGATTAACAAAAGGTGTTATGTTGATGAATAATAAAAAATTTTGCAAAAAAAATGTTGTTTTCAATGTTAGTCTCGGGAGTTATTGATTGATGTGTTATTCGCGTTTTTCTAATATGTACTTTGAGCATATTTGTTCGCTTAATACTGCGATAAACATAAAATTTTCTTGCTTGTAAATGCAAACAGACATTTTTTTTATTTGAAGCAACTCGTGAAATTTATTATTATTATTTTTTTTTTTTTTGCTATCATGATGTCTGTTGAAGATTCAATCTATCAGCATATTCGAAGGATTGGGAGAGCTTCAGTTATCACTGAAAATGTGGCATTAAACAATTTATTAAGCATTTTGATGTACACTTACACAAGCATAAAATGGTTTATAGACTCAAATCAGAAGGTGGGCTTGATTTTATTTCTAGAGAGAGATTCGTTTTCGACGAACGCACAGCGTCACACTCTGCTCAAGTTCTGTTTATTTCTCGATTTTAACTGGCATTACAAATCGTGGTTTAACAACTATACATAAAATTATTGAGCTCACGATAATGTCTTCTTTGGTCTATTTGATCATTTCCTTATTGTAGATACGTCATATTTCAAAATGTTATATATATTATATTTGTGCATTTGATGAGTTTAGAAATTTTCCAAACCTCCATTCATTAACCTCTTGGCTTTATCATCTTAGAACACTCAACGTTGGGAACCACATCGCAATAAATTTCAAATCTGAAATCTGATTTGTCTTTTATATCCAACGCCAATTAAATAATATAGACAATGCTTGGATTACGCAAATTTTCTGATTCTGAGCTAATAATTTTGATGCTTATAGTTGTTCAAATACTTAGGTGACTGCATATCTTTTTAAATTCATTCACGTTCATATTCACTTAATTAATGTGAATAAATTTTGAACTATTTCCCTTCACACTCATAATATTATATGTATTCCTTATCCTTTTGATTGTTCTAGCTGCTTTATTTCAATCGTACCGAAAAACATCCAGTCCATATATTGAGGACACAAGCTCTAGTATAGTCAAATGTATGAAGATATGGTTATTAAATAACGAGACTGATGCAGTAAGGATTTTAATTTGATTGCATACATATTTATTAGTTATCACATTCTGTATAAATCCATCCTCTATCCCTGTAATGCTCTATGCGAAATTTCAATTCTTTCAAAATAATGCTGGAAGTCTTCATCTGTCAATTCCATCAGGATGTGTGCCGCTTTAACTTTCATAGCTTTAACGTACTTTAATCTTGTACCATTTAATGCAGAGGAAACACTCGCAAGGCGCAAGATCTAGAGAAAAAGGTGGATAGTCTAATACTGAGATGCTGTACTTAATCAGAAACCTCTTGACAGACAAGGCAGAATGAGTTGTCCTTCCACATGGGTCGTTTTTTCCTTATTCTTTCACATTCAACAAAAAAAGTGAAGGTAGGATGGTGAATAATAGTTTGACCTTGAGAAACCCAATGATGGTACACAATCCCATGAAAATTGAAAAAAAATCAATGATAATTGCTTTGAATTTTGATTTGCTCATACGAGTGTTTTTGGCTCTCATTGATGATAGGCTTTTCCAGCGCACGGATTTTATCCAGTTTCAGGATCATAAGTAAATTACCAGCGAATATTTACACGTTATTATCCTTCTAATAATTTTGGCTCATTTTCAATTTAATTAAAGTGTCAGTTCAAACAGTTTTGCGAGCTTCTTGTTCAAACGTGAGAATTTTAGGCATCATTTTGGCACACACTGTTTGTACGTTAAAATTGCTATGTAAAATTCGCTGTACGAATTCTTTGACGATTCTTACAGTCGCAGCAATAGCACGGATATTTAACGGACGGTCAGATCGAACAAGGTTATGATTTTTTCGATACTGTCATGCGTTTTTGATGGGGAAGAGTTCCCCGGGAGTGAATAATCTTTAACATCTTGAAAATGCTTAAGCCACTCCAAAACGCGTACTCGTGAAAACCATTAATTACCATAAGATTCTTTGAATAAATTATAGATTTCAGTATTGGGTTTTCCAAGTAGCATGAGGAATTTCACAATTCGTCGCTGTATTGTTAGAATTTCCATTTTTCAGTGAAACAAAAAATATCTCTAATGCAAAGGAAGACTACGGCTACACGGAAGTGAGAGGCACTGCATTCTTAAGAGAGGGCGTCGCGCTTAACAACTGTTGGTCTCTGGTGTTTGGTGCATGCGTAATTCTTTTGTAGCAGTCACGGTATTTTACAGACATATCTCATATCTCTAGTTCTGCTATGTCTTTGTTTATTTCGCCAAATTTATTTAGTTATTGATAAAAATCTTTGGAACTCGCAGTGGTTTAGAAGAACTCCTTATAAAATTGGAAATATTTAATGAACGGAGCATCAAAACTTATATGTTTCAGTTCTTGAAACAATATTTTACAACAATAATAATAATCTACCTTCACAAATTGAATTACAATAAACATTTTTTTTAAATTTTGCATCTCATGTAAATTATTTTGCTGCAACAGCGTTATATGATGTCACATATTTTTATTTATTATACAATGAGACTGATGTAAAATACAATATATATTAATATTTGCATAAATTTGTTCACAAAAGAAATTTAAAATTCAATTTATTCACATAAGCATTTACTTATTAATGTAATTAAAATTCAGAAATTTTTAGTGTAATTTAGAAGTTATGAACTGAAAAGAATAAAATATTTTAAAAGGAATTCCTTAAATATTTACTATTAGTTAAGGTAACGAAGGAGAAACTTTTATAATCAATCAACTAAATGAAAGATGAAGTTGTTAAACCATTAGTTTAATTATAACCTGCATTTTGTTCACTATATGACTAAGTTTAATATTTATGTGTGTCTCTTGCATAATATTCACTATTGTTAAATTAATAACTTCCCTTTGTAAGAAACTTAATGATTCTAATGAGTAATAAAAATTTGATGAATGAGAATACCATCTATTGTAATATCTGTTCATGCTCACTGGAAAAGTTTAAAAATTGAAGCGGACAAAAAAATGTTCTTTAACTATTAGTTTAAGTTAGTTCAGCACCATACTTTTGGTATCAGTTTGAAAGCAGTTATATTAAATTATGTAAATATTTACTTTCAGATACTTAAAGCATATGGCTTTAATTTTATTGAATAAACTAAATGTAAGACATTAAACCTGAAGGTTAATTATAATGTTGAGATGGAACAATCTTGATTGGAAAAGAAGGCTTTCGAAAATACTTTAAAACCTTAGAAATAACATTAGCATTGGAAGAAATTTTGATATTTTTAGTTATACATAAGAATGCGTCAATTCATTGATGAAATCGTGAAATGGTCAAAAAGTTGTTACTTTATGTTACGGATCATGACTATAAAATTCTGTTCACAAACATAACAAAAGGAAACCCTTTGTTCAAAAGAAATAAATTTTAGAATACATGGTACAGTAGTTATTTATTTATTTTTGCTGACGATTTTGATGCATTCTTTTAACCCTAATGAATAAAACTTAATAGCAATTCTATTGTTATAAAATATTCAAAAGATGAAATAGCTGATCCAAAGCTATCCAATTTGGATACCGCAACATTTTGAACAGCATATTCGAATTTAGGCCTCAATATAAGGGTTAAATTGTCTTAAACCATGCTAACATTCTCCTCCCTGCTTACTTTTCAGGTTAAAATGTAAGAATTTCTCCATGAAATTAAAAAAAAAAAAGTAGAAATATGATAAAAGAATATATATGAATCAATTGTGAAGAAACAAGCCTATAATCATAGAGGCCAGAATATTGTAGTCACTAATCCCTAAAATACTTTATAGGTATTAATACTTACACCTAGAAAGAGCAAGATACATACTCGTATGTATGATAAACAATCACAATAAGCTTAAAATAGGTATGTTCTTAATGGAAGAGGGATTTTTTTTTCATTCGATATGTTTTTATACTGTTTTGATGTATATGAATTAAATGATCTCATTTTATAAACAAGAACATTTAACAAAATGTAGCAGTTTCTTTTTGAACAGTGCAATTGATGAAACTCATGGTATGAATTTTTAGGAGTTTTGGAGTAAAGAAAAATATTAAAAGATGAGTGAAGGTGATGAAATGAAAATGGTAATTCTAGTTATAAAAGAATAAAAAAGACTAGGTAACAAAAATGAGATCAATAAAATTCCAAGTAACAAAATCAAGAGGCTTGATTTACTATGTAATCATGTACGCAACAATACTCTTCAGACGATTCTTCAGAATATTAAAAAATGGTTTTCAAATAAAATCATTGAGAATAAATAAATTCCTTCTAAAAAGATGGTGATACATACTATGTCTTGAATTTCTTTTTTTCCCCTAGGTTTCGAACTGAAGATCACTTGAGACACGCAGTTAAACATTACAGATAAACCAATTATATAAAAAAAAAACATTTATATTTGTAGAAGCTCTATAGAAAAAATTATTTTATCAATTTAAAGATGTTTATGTATGCAATATTCTAAAGTCCTTATAACAATTCATTTAAATAATGTTCGTAAATAGTTCTGAGCAAGATGGAAATATTCTCAACACATTAAAATGTATTTTTAAGAAGTTAGTCGTCGATCATATGCAATTAGAATGAAGAACATTCTAAGTAGTTTAATAGGCAAGAATACACAAAGGGTAAAATCGTTTGTATAAATATTTAAAACGAAATTAAAATTAATTGAATTAATATTTTACTTAAAAATGGTATAAATTATAAACCTAAGATTATGTTAGATACTCATGATGACATATTTCAAACATCTCATCGGATGTCTTGTGAAAAAGAGAATAATGATACATAACAAGATATCATAATACAATTATATGTTTGGGAGTGTTATCATATCGGACTTAAATATATGCCAAAATTTCAGACCTTAACCTTATATATATATATATATATATATATATATATATATATATATATATAT
>BMAW01056954.1:1086583-1143034 GCA_019974015.1 Nephila pilipes | reverse complement strand
AGAGAGAGAGAGAGCTAATTTTAAAAAAAGAGGCTAATTTTAAATTCTTATTCTTTTGCATTGGACTTTTTGACTTTTGAAATCAAGCAACCTAATTAAAACAAATTTTCCACAGTCTCGTTATTCTTAAGCTGCGTATAACTATATATATATATTTATATATATATATATATATTAGCTGATACTCGCCCACTTCGCTGAGCAGACGATAATATATTTCGTAACCTATACGTAAAAATCAAGAAAATTTTCAATTTTTAATACGTTAATGATAATCTAAATTTAAAATTTTAAGAAATTGATTGTCTGTCATAATGGTTATCCACGACTTTCAAATATATGAGAAAAATAAGAAATTTTAGTAAAAATCACCCCATATATATTTAATATGGATAAAACTCATTCCACCGTGTACATATTGCACCTAGTATTGCCAAAGATGCAACTTTTTGTCAGAAGATTCATCATGTGCTTAGCTTTCAAATGAAAGAACCTTAGAATGGTATCATATCTATCATAAGATTTTTGTCCTTGTCTCAAGACATCTTTGATTTCTGACAATTCAGGATTGCAAGTTACTTCAATCCTTCAAAAAAAGTCGTGAGTGTCGGGACGTCCAAAATGTCTTACGCATGTCGTAGCCTCTTGAGTTCGTTCATGCATGTGGCGAGGTCCTCCTGTAAACGAAGATTGTCTTGCGTGTGCGCTACTCCGTAAGAAGTCACCATTTTAGTATTTTTCAAATTCCCGCTAAGTTTTGGAGCTTACCTACACTTTTACCAACCGTGGGATTGCAAACTGATTTATTTCGATCGCTAAATATGTAAGTTTCCTATTTTCGACATACACAAATTTTCTCATGAAGAGCCTCTTCGCCAAAATCTTGCCAATCCTCCATCAGTGCTTCAATATAAAATTATTTGGCATTTTTCCATTTAGCACGCACAAATTTCACCAAGTAAACTTAATTGGTGACAATACACAGCATACATATAAAAAAATATATTCCGTTTGGCGTCGGTTAAATCATTTTAGGCGATAAAGTCGCCAAATATCACATAACCGATGGATAAGAGTAGATTAACGGATGAAAAATTACATTTCGGAGAATACTTCCGTAAAATCCGTTCTTAGTGAGCGTCTACATCGCAAAATGAGTAACTATGCTAAATTTCAAGTCAATCGGTTGTATAGTCTTTGAGATCTCGAGATGAGTCAGTCAGTGGTATTTCGCTTATATATATATATATATATATATATATATATATATATATATATACATATATATAGTTCTGGAAATTTCGGACTTAGTTGCCTTTCCGATAGAACGATTGTGATCAGAAAGCTACTTTTATAGTCAAAGAGAATACGCCATGCAATAATGCTGAATAAATAGGAGTGACGTTGGCGATAGACTTGGTGACAAAACTAGAGGTGCTTAGACAAATGTATAACAATCTTGGGATATATACATAAATATAGGTGAATAAATTTGATTACGCGTTTTGAATTTTGTGTTTGGTGATTGTGAATTTTGAATTGGTGTAATGGTGTATTCATATGTAAGTGTATTAATTGCTTCGTGTTAGAAAGGAAATATGTTCTATTTACTAGAGAGTATTACGCACAATGACATTAAGATTCACTATTAAAGAACCTCCTCAATAATTGTGATGATCTTTACTGCTGTGTGAAAGTTGTTTTCTTATGTAACTTATGTAATTTTTCAAATGCTTAAAATGGTTGTTCTATCCATTTGTTTTCAATTATTCTGAAAGGTACTTTACAATTCATTTTTGATAGAAATAACAGTATGACGTTTAAGGAGAGATTACCATATTTTAGGTACATATTTATCAAGAATAAATTCTTCAGTTTAGATAATACTATTTCAAATTAAGTAAAATGTATTCAAAATTGCTATCAGAAATATCTATAGGAAGCGCTTTTTCATTCATCACGTTCGGGACGGTCACGTTCCAGTGACGAATTAACTGAAACTAAGCTTCAATATAGTTCTTATAAGGATAATTAAGATAAATCCTTCTAGAAAGAAATTTTAACGATTAAAGCATGCATTTATTGTGTTTACTTGTGTTCTGAAATGGTATAAATGTTATAAATAATTGTTAAAATATTTCGTTATTGAATCAATAATAAAATCAAATTCAAACATTAATTTGATTGAATAATCTTGTATTGATGAAAATAAAGCATAATGGAATATCAATACAGTTGAATTATAGTTAAAACACGTCGTGACAAGTTACGCTAATCGCTAATCATATGCTCAAGCATACTAACTTCATTAGCATTTGAAGAACACCGGCATCTATTGTATGTATAATATTCTAATACTTTGAAAACGGGGTATGTTATCCTCTAAGAAACAAGGGACACTATTAATTCAAAAACAGACTGTTACAATAAGCACGGGGTGAAACTTTAAGCAGCACTGTGTCTAACCTTCTAGTCAAGGTCGACAAACTATTGAATCCTTACTAATCTCCTAAAGAGAAAGTTTAGATCAGTGATTATAGAACATGGCGATCCATCAAATACAAGCTTAAGGCTAAACTTTTTTCGAAAAAAGAATTTAGGGACAACAGTATGAAAAGTAATTAATGCTTTGATTTTTGATTAAATTAATTCTGAAAAAATGGTCAAACAATTATTTTAAAATTAAAAATAATTAAATAAATCTCTGAAGTTTCTTAAGCCCTAATAAAATATTCCACAATTATATTTTATTTCAAGTGATTTATATTGTATTATTGCGAAAAAAAATAAGTATGGAATTGAAATAATCTGACTCTTTTTGCTGAATTATAATAATTATGTTAACAGCTAAGCAGGAAAAAAACATGATTTCTTAAAATTTTAAATTTGACATTTTTTTAAAAAGATAACTACAGTTCTCACAACTAATCTATGCTAACTTTTTTTGTACATGTATTTCAAAGTATCCACAAAAATTGAAAGACTTTATCTTGGTCTGACAAACGCCTTAGGGAATAGAAATTCATTTACAAAAAAAAAAAAAAAAAATGTGAGAAAAAAATATTGAAAGTTTGTAAAGGCATAAACAGAAAATAAAAGTAATTGAAAAGTTCCAATGTTTAATATGTTATTTACAAACTTATGGCATACATTAAAAAATCATTTATCTCAATACAATTCTATATAATTATTCTTATTCAAAATATGTTTTTAAGCAAAATCGACAACATTGGTAGATTGACAGGTTATTCATCTTGGTAATTAATGGGTATATTTATCATTTATTGGTGTGACAAATTCTATTCGGCGCCACGAGACAGAGACTTCTACAGTTTCCCTTCAGGGGTGAAACGGAGTGAGATGTGTGACGTGATTCGGCTGCTGAAGATCTGAATGTTTACCATCACTCGAAAACCTCTCCTATTTTTTTGGTATATTTTTTGGCTATAACATATGAATCTGTAACTTGTTGATTACTAACAGAGTTCTTTTGTGTAGGAAATAAATTATATTAGCCTTGAGATAAATTGCTGTTCTCTCAATAATTTCTTGTTCATCATATAACATTTCATAATGTGACTATTTAGTTACTAGCAGAGTTGTTATGTACATGAACTATGTACATGAATTATATTAGCCCAGAGAAGGAATTATGTTCTCTCATTGATTTCCAGTTCATCATAGATGACTATTGCGGAACCGGCACTGTAAGCCTAATCGTTCGAAGAAGCGGAATTGCATTGTAAACCTAAAGACGCATGAGATACATTGCTGGTACATCTTGCTATAATACTTGCCCATCTACGTTCCTGTAAAAAAATCTTTCGAAAGCGAACTCCAAGGTGAAAAAGCCTGCTTTCCGTTGTTTGACGAAAGGGAAACGACCAAACCTGATATTTCCTGTCGGGAGTTTTCAAGAATTTTTTTTTTTTTTTTTTTTTTTTTTTGTGCGTGGATGTATCAAGAAATTTTGGTAGCAATCCTACTACAGTGTTATTTACTGTGTCAGAACACCTTAAACGTATCCATATTAAATGCATTCTTCCGCATTGATATGTTACTGAATAATTTCATATTAAAGTTATGTAGCAGTACACATGGATAATTATTTTGCATGACATTGTTTTATTACTTTATTGCATTGAATTTCGAATCATAACACACTGATAATTCTTAATTTTTCTTAATATTATTTTATTGTTTGAATTAATGTTCCTTGTATGGTATTTTGGGTATGTTGTAAGTTTATTTACCAATTTATATTTAAATGTTTTCTGACGAGCAAAAAATTCTTAAGATTTAAAGGCTACCCATATTATAAAGTGTGAGATCTATTTAAAAGGTTGTTTCTAGTATCTGTAAGAGCTTCGGTGGACAATCAAGCCCTGATATTACTTGATATAATGATACTTTTTTTTCCTTTGTTTCTTGCAATTTTTCTATCATGTCATTTCTGGGAAAAGGTAAAAAAGGTAATCTTATTAAGCTTGTAATTGAGTTAGATGAAATTGAGTCTAATGGGGAAGAACTAAAGATAATTGAGCTAAAAGCAAAAATTTTAGCAAGTGATGCCTACAATAAAAATTCCAGAGTTTATGAAAGATATCTTTGAAGGCATACTATTAAATAGGATAGATGAGGAGAAAGAAGAAAAAGAGCAAGTAATGTGGGAATTTAAGCTGCAGAAAATACTATTGCAAAAGGAGACCCAGAGAGTTACAGGTCCACAAACACTACCCCAAATAAGGATTGAGTTAAAAAATCGGTTACCAACATTCGATCTTGAAGTTGATAATATGGACTTATTCCTAACTTTATTTGAACGTCAAATGAAACTTCTGGACCTAGATGAAGATATGTGTGTCCCCCTACTTCATTGGTACTCGACCCAGTGATGTAACCATCCTCATTGGCATTGAGCCTGTGGTGAAATGCAAAGGATTACTAAAAGGAGTAATGTTTCTGCAACGATACAAGTTAACTGCAGAACAATTTCGGGAACTGTTCTCACTATTCAGAAAAATCTCAAATGGGACCTGGAAGGACTACTACTATGAAATTCGGGCCTATTTTGAAAATTGGCTCAATGAGCTTAAAATTGATGCATTTGAAGGTTTGCAGAATTTGATTATTGCTAATCAAATGAAAAAGAGATACTCACCAGAGTGTATGGAACATTACCTGGATATCTGGGAAGAACTTATCTCACCAGAAATTTTAGCAGACAAGCTGGAGGCATTTTACCTCCTCCAGCAATCCCTACCCAGTTGTCCAAGGAGTCATGTGAAGGTAAGTGAAATCCTAAATGATGGAAAACAGTTAACATCCAGGAAAACTGAACGCCTTCCAAAAACGGTACATTCACATGTTATTCCAAATGAGAGATCCTCTTTCAAGTGCTATGATTGTAGGAGACCAGGGGTGATAAGTTCTAGGTGCCCTACCTGCAACCCCAACTCCTCTTGATGAGCAGACGTAAAAACAAATCATGACAATACTTATGCAGCTATGACTAGAAATTATCGATTAATCCTAACCGACATAACTTTCTGTGGGAAAACAGGTCGTGTATGTGTAGAAACAGGAACTTCACATTCAATTGGTGGGGAAAACCAGCACCAATTATTCAAGGATAAGGGACTCATCTTCCAGGAAACCACGTTAGCAATGAGATTAGTTGATGGTTAATAGTCCACAGAAAAAGTCCTCACAACCCAAGTGATGGTAGAGATTGAGAGAAGATCAAACCTTACCAGGTTAATCATTCTACCAAAGGCAAAAAGAAATTGAAATCTGCTATGAACAGCCTTTCTTAGTTCTCCTGGTCTGGTTCTGGATGTGAAGAATGCTTGTTGGTACTTCTGGGTCAACCCTACCCACAAATATTTATTTGGAGAAAATTTTGACACCCTTTCGATATCTGGGAAGATGTTGGCAACACCTGCCAATTAAGGGAAGGGAAAATTGAAAGCTTAAACTCAGTTCAGAAGAAGAAAATTAACCTCTTGTTGGAATCCTACAAAAATATCTTTGAACCAAGGGGAGAAGCAACATCTGTCTTAGAGCAGCAGGATACTAGTAAGTTATGTAGATAAAAAGAGAAATTTTGTCCCAAAATATCAGCCTGGAGAACACTTCTTTGTAGCATCACATTCACTGAGCAACTCTACACAAGGAAGAAGGGTAAAACTAATGCAACGCAGAGATGGACCCTACATGATTTTAACACAGAGGTCAGCTTCATCGTATCAGATTCCCACTGTCGATGATCTTGGGTACCTCTTGAGTTTATCACACATCCACATAACTCCTTGTAACAATGGCAAGGTAAACCCCATCATCCCTACTTCGTAAACGTGGTCATCCACCAAAGGTCCTACAGACTTCTGCTTCCTCGTTGGGACGCCGTTGAACCAATGGGTACAGTTATTCTTTATTGGTGTGGCAACTTCTATATGGCACCACGAGACAGAGACTTCTACGGTTTCCCTCAAGTGGTGAAAAGGAGCGAGATGTGAGACTGATGCTGACTGTGTGTATATGGTAGAAACGATCGGAATCTACTTCGAAAGAGCAGTTTTTATTTTGTTGCTCTTGATATATAAATCTATCAGATCTTTGCTACAACTTCACAGCTGTTATTACTTCCATTGAATCATGTAACATTAAAAACCTCGTGATAGTCTTTATGCCAAATATCGAAATCAGAACTGTCTTCTCTAAAAGCAAATTTTGTTTAATGTCATTCTTCTTACCTTCTTGACATTGCTTCATACTTTATGACAAAGCTAACCTGCTTGTCGGATGCATATTACAATATTTGACGATGTGCTCTCGTCAACTAACTTTTATCATAAGAAACTCCTATATTGATAATATCGTAGTCTATCCTCAAACCATATGCCATTTTGATAGCTTCGCGTATAACAAGCAACACATGATTTCCCTTGTCTTGAAGAAATTAAATTGTATTTAATATGCATTTTTGCCTTGTAGAAATTAAAAGTTTTACTGGCCGCCGTATGGAAATTCACACACCTGCTAAATCTTTCTAACGCTGAGTAGCAGATTCCCTAATTCAACATCCCTTGTTTTAATCTCATGTTTATATTCATTGGAGTATTAGATAACTGATGCTTCCTAACGTTACTTGATACTGGTTGTAATTTGATCCAATTATTTCTCCAAACCAATGTTTTAAAGACGCTCTACAACAAAATTACATAAGAAATTTGGAAACAAATTATGTAAATTTTCAGCATCTGCTATAATGCACTTTGGTTCTTCAGGGAAATCTTTCGTTTGATCTACAATACTTATATATTCAGAACACAAGTATTCTGAAGTCTCACAGCAATATCAACAAAAGGCTGGTTTTCAAAATTATTTCCATTAGTGTTCCATTCTATGAAACATCATATCTCTTAGGAACCCGAAAACGTTTTAGCTGTGTCATTTTCTCGACATGGAAAAATTAACAAAATAAAGCAAAAAGCTTCTGGTTTGCATAAAACGTGCTTAAAAATAAATATTGCTTTTCAAAAGAGCTGTCAAATTTTGAGATTCAGATAAATTTCAATATGTTAAAAATAATTCGATATCGATTCTGAAATTTGGGGCCGGACATCTCAAACATTTGAGTCACTGATAATTTTGTCATCCTTAGGGTTATGGTGCGGAAGGGCGTTTTTTAATAGAAAAACTCTCTCTTTTACGTTTTAATACTTCCGTTTAAGTAACAAGTTATAATAATCATAATATAAGGAATTAAATTATCAGAAGCTTTGGTTAAAATCACAAAAATACATCAGTTGATTCGATGTTCACTTTGTTCTAAGCACTAATAAAGAAAATTACAGCATTCTAAGGAATTGTATAATTTCTTTATTAGTATAGTTATTAGTATGTATTCATTTAATCAACAATATGTTTTTTACGAAAAGTACTAATTACAGAAAACTATAACACTGATGAAAAGCGTATATTCGGAAATATTCCCCAATTATCAGTTATCATATTTTGCTTAATTTTTAGACATGTTTTCATTTCTATCATTAGCATTCATTTCCCATAGAATTTTTGCTATGCTTCTTTCCTGTATTATGTATTATATATACATTTAGTCAGTTGGTAAGTGTTATGTATAGGAATATTTCTGGAATTCCAGCATTACATCCTTAACGTTTAAAAATTACATTACTATTAATTCACTCAACAACTATTATTTAGTAAAGTTTTCTTTCCCAATTCAAAAGAAGTAAATTAATTACACATAGGAAAAGCATAATGGACGAGAGAACTAATTGAACCTTTACTGATTTTAATACTCGCTCTTGAATAGCATTACTTATTTATTTATATACATATCAGAATTTCTGATGCGAAGATTCCAATTTAGTGGTAAATTCAAATAGGATGAGCGAAATTTGAATTTTGGAGATATCTGAAGGCTTTTAAATAGCTGTCAAAGCACTGGCATTTTGATTAGACGTAGAGATCTCAAATCTACAGCGAAAGGTTCGTCCTGTGTTCGAATTACAGACAGGAGAATTAAACTTTGTGATCTTTCTGAAAACTAGTTTAAATGAAATTAATAAGATTGTGTTTATAATCTCCGTTTTATTCTCCAAGGAATGAAATAATGGAGGAAATAACTATGCTAGAAAAGTATGGAAAAATCATATGTTATATTTCCTTTATTGTATTTATAAAACTTTTTGATTAAATTTTTATACCCATGATTAAATTTTTTGATTTATTTTTATACCATCTGAATAATGTATATAAATATGTAGATCAAAAGACTAAAAAAACCTTTCAAAGTATTGAGTTTTTAAAGGGGTGAATCTGAAGAATATGTCTTTTAAATATCTAGAAATCCTTAATTGATGCATAGGTTATTATTTGAATTATTCATTTTGAAAAAAGATCCCTTGCAATTTTTTCAGAAGTTTACTTTTTCTTGGTTTCGTAGTCCTTTAGCACTAACTTATGTATTTCATTTAAAGTAGGGTATATCTCATCCGTTAAAGCACTTCTTGATGGATCTCATTCATTCATTCATTTTAAAAACAGGTCATCGTCTAGACCGAGATCTCATCCGTTACGCACACACTGACTACCTTCGTGTTCTCACTGTTGCACATCACATATCTCAAAGCCAGCTTCTAACTTTCCAACTTGACGCCACCGTTCATCGGTACGCACTGAAAACCATATTTCTGTGTTTGATCTCATCAATATTAGTAATACTTGTGTCTTTATTAGTGTTCAAATAATGTTGGAGAGTAAAATTTGTCCATCTTGTTGCATGGTTCAAAAAAATGAGAAAAAGTACAAGAAATTTCAACCGCTATAAACAGAGCGCTATAAGAGAAACTAAATTTTACACAAATGAACATGTAGTCCATGTTAATAATCCAATCAGACCACGAAGATCTGGCGTTGCAAACAATTTTTAAATTGATTGTTTGTTAACACCACACTTGGAAGCAACACGAGGGCTTTGGGCATTATACCTCGTAATTTTGAACCTCGCTCTAGTAATGTAGATGAAACCAGAGCTGACACCTCCCTCTAAAACTTTCATACCACACCAACGGGTGGACTAGGAGTAGTGAAATTTTAACAAGCTTCAACTTCTCTACGTGGTGAGTCAAAAGTGGCCTCAGGATTGCAACTTACGACTCAGCGAAAATAAAGCTGCCTGCGAGTTCGCTACCATGACCACTAGGGTACCGCAGCCACAGGTGTTATGCCCTGGTTAATTCATATTCATAGATATTCAAGATAATATATACTCGTTAGTGACTGAGGGGTACGTTTTAACACTATCTTATATGTTTAAAAAACTCAATTCTTATCCATGGTTTAAAAATAGATATATAGGATATCAGGAAGCTCTACTATCATATTTGAGCCTATAACAAAGATTTTAAAATAAAATAATGAAGGTATCGCCAGCAACTACAACGTGTGAAGTTCCTGAACAATTGTAGCCATCTCTCTTTCTGTCACTTATCTTGCCTATTACTTATAAATTCAGTAAGGGATGCAGTGATAATTTATTACCATATACTTAGTAAAAATACATTTCTCTGTAAGTTAAAATGAATACGACGTTTCACAAACACATGTTCATTTTGGATATTAATCAACTTCATATATGTAATATATTTTTCAAAGGCATACTGCAGGACCATCACATGTAATCCTCTTTAATAACTGAAAATTACTGACACACATTTATAGAAATTATTATGGAAAGAAATGGGGTTTCGCTACTACGGTAAAATTTGTAAAAATACAGATCACTCCTTTTCAAAATGGTTGATTCCTCCATTGTGATTTCCCCAGTGGGATTGATTTCATTGAATGTATATATATTTTAAAGTTTGTTTAAAATTTATTTTAATAAATACGTTTTTAAGGTGAACACGGCTACCAAATGGCCATAGAATCTTACTCAGAAGTCGGCATTATCTCAGGTGAGTCATGGGCTTCAGTCTAAATTCCAAAAACCCGTTGTATTGCGGAATCGATGCACTTGAACACAACTTTAATTCCTCATATTTGTGTAGTGTAGAAAATGAATTTCTTAATGTTGTACTTGGTGAAGTATTTGTAAAACGAATTTGAAAGACACGATTTTCTTTCTCATACGAATCTCAATTAGTTTCTTAGCATGAATTTCTACTTAATAATATCATTTCTAACTTAAAAACAATTGTTTGAAATGAACAAATTGAAATCACAATTACACGCTATTAGAATCCTTTTTTGATTTTCTTACATAACCATCGTCTTTAAGTTTTCATAATTTTATTTCAGCGCTTATATTTCCAATTGTATGCATATCTTCAAATCTGTACAGTTTTAAAACAATTACAGGAGACAAAAAAAAGGATATCTATTATACATTAGAAACAAAAGAGAAATTGCAGAATTTTGTTCTGTGTGAAGGAAAAGAAATATTCCTAAAATTTACCAAGAAAACTTGTGTTTAATTTAATAATATTTTTGTCAGTAATTATAAGTAGAAAATGTCGTCTTACCAACAGTTTCCAAAATAACTGAAAGTCCTGAAATTCAGTTATGAGCGAAATTTGCCACCATGTTTCACTGCTACAGTTGAAACTAGGCGCGTATTCATTTCACTAACATTGGGGGCAAATTCCTTACGTTGTTTGAATTGAGAATCACACCTTGAAACGGAACAGTGACTTATGTAAATTGGAATTAAAATATTGAATAGCTTTGAACAAAGTTGATGAGATAGCATTAATAAGCAGCAATGAATTAAGTTGTAATTGATAGTGACATATTGGAAAGTTAAAACGTCGAAGATAGGCATGCGTTCACGCTGAAAAGAAGAAAGAAATTAGACGAGAATGGAGTAATAATTTGAGAATGAACGTGCAGTAGAATAAATTTTTCAACTTCAGTATAGACTTGCATCCAATTAAGCAATATCAGATATCTAAAAATTTATAATATTAATCTTAAAGGTTCAGACACGTGTAGGTACTGGTTCTAGATATGTAAGAATAAACATATTGCATTTTAGTTGTTATTAGTCGAAAAATAAATTAATTTTACAATTTGGGGCTGATTGATCAGTTTTATAGACTCTTGCTTGACTGAACTTTATAAATCAGTGATGGAACAATTAGTTGATACAAATGCATCCATGGAGTCACAAAACGAGTATCATGTAAGAATAATCCAAGATGGAAAACAGATTGAATTTTTAAAAAAAATATCTTAAGTATAAACACACAAAAATTAATAATTTCGTTTCCTTTCTCTAGATTGTTTCATTTTTTGAATACCTTTTGTCTGGAAATGATAACTGCATATTTCGCTTTTATTACAAAACCTACGAAATTAAAAATGAATAAATTCTTTTCTTCCTTTGAAAGAGATAACAAAAGCAGACGCTTTACTTAAAAGAGAGTGTTTATACAGATAAAATCAAAATTAACAAAAGATGTTCTTCGAAATGTAAAACAAATAACGTACCAGATACTCAGAAACAGTTAATGGGGCGGAGAGGTGTAAAATTTTAATTTGGAAATTCGATTCAACTTTTCATTTGAATGCATTACTCTTTAAAGAAAGATACAGAATTTCTATTCATATTTTAAGTATATTTCCTTTCGTAGCATTTCATGGGTTAATAAACATTTGTTAAAAAATTATATTAACAAATTCAATTCTATGTAGATAATATTGACTTGCTAATGGCGTATTAAAAACTGAACAAGATTATTTAAGTAAATAACACTTCTTAGAAGTTAAAGTACTTTTAAAAAAGCTGTTTACTAGTTCCATTTTTTCGTTTTTTTTTTTTTTGTGTTTGTTTTAAAATATAATTAGTAATAGCAGCAAGTTATTAAATAATGTTAAATAGTTAAGGTTAATTAACTTTTATTTAAATAATGTTTGCCGCTTTTTAAATTTAATAAGAAGCATTTTCCAGAGCGGGAATAAAATATTAATATTTAGCCGTATGATAGCGAAATTTAAGAATAATTTATAAAGAATAAAACAGGAGACTTATAAAATAAACTATAATATTTAAAAAAAAATCACTCGAATAGCATTGTAGGAAAACTGTGTATTATTAAGATATTATAATTTTCATTTAAATAAATATTTTAATTTGGTATCAGTCTGCTAGTTTTCAGTGATATTTATAACTTAAATATTTAAAATATATTTTAACATTGAATTGAATTATATGAAGTATATCTGTAGAAAGATAAATAATGGTTGTAAAAGCATTAAAAATTTCCCAACTTTTAATATGGAGGAAAGATATTGGCTTTTATTTTTCCATGCAGAAAGAAGAATCTTAAAATAATGAAGATTTCTTTTTTTTTTAAATGTTTCGAAGATCATGTAGTATAGAGAAAATGTACTTAGGCATGATTACACATTTTATCATCCCAAAACTTTCTACTCGAAGTAACTAATTTTATTAAACAATGTTCGAGGAACTATTGGTCAGTACTTTCAGAAACTAGAAATATTTACATATTTTTATGCTTGCCTTAAACTATCAGCTTATTGTTAAGTTATACATTTATGCGCAATCTCTCTGAGCCTCTATTGAAAATAAATCTGATGAACAATTTTATTAGTGGCAGGAATTTATTGTTTTTCATGAGTGTTATTATACACATATAGTCTTTAAGAAATATTTCAGAATATTTTGATAATTTTTAAACTTGAATGACTTTACGGATTTCATCATAGTTTTATAGCACAAATTCAAATTATTTTTCTTAAATTGCATGCATTAAAATAAATTATTCTAAATTCACAAACATCATATACTCTGAATGCATCACATAATATCACTACACAATTATTTTTAGATTAGCAACATTATTTTTCTTTTCATTTATGGAACATATTATCCTTCAAAATTTACAGTCCATTATGAAATTATGAGACCTTTTTAATTTTGAAAATTATGAAACCATTTTAATTTTGAAAATTATGAGACCATTTTAATTTTGAAAATTATGAAATAAATAATATTTCAATTATAATTTAAATAAATAAAATATGATACTACAACATATTTATTATAATTTTTCAATAATTTTGAATAATAAAATAAATGATTATGTTAACAAAAATATTAAAAATAAATGAAAAATCACTGCCTACAAATTATAAGTTTACTTGTCGAAAAACCAAAAATATGATAATTAATATGATATTGGTCTTCTGTTTTTCCTGATAACTTAAAAACTATTCTTTTCATTAAAAGTAACAAGTGGCTAAGTACAATTTCAGAAATATTGGACCATTCTTTTTCTGTGGCTACTACCAGCTCACGGACTGAGGAGAGCTGTTTATTATTAGCAAAATTTTTGCAACAAAATATACCCCAAAGTCTTCCCATTGTGTTCAAGTCTAACTTCAACTTAGGCCTGGCAAAACATTAACTTTTTTCTTTTTTAAGCCATTCCAGGGGAAATTTAAATGTAGGAGCATCATCCTGAAGAAATACCTAGTTATCATCACCTAATAATGGCCCACACGGTATCTGATGATCATATAACACAGTTATATAGTGCACAATCTATGAGTCGCGAAATTCGATGTAAATCACACAATCCGTCATGACTAAGTGCACCCTCCACTATAACTGATCATCTTATTTGTCGACAGAAACATTCTTTCAGTTCCTTTCTCAAATCGTTGTAATAGTGCTCGTAGTCATTCGGACCGTCAAGATTAATTTTTATTTTCGTCAGAAAATATTATTTGTTTCTATTCTTTGTTCCATAACTCGGCAACTTTACCCCATTTAAGTCTTTCTTGTTGACGAGGTTTTAATAACTGCAGTGTATATTCTGCATTTTCATAAATTTTATTATTTTCGATAATTTGTGTAGGATTTTCCAGCTAATTATTAAACAATTAATTTTATTTTCCAATGCACTGTAAAACCAGTTCCTCCGATACTCAATAGATGGCACCACGATTCAGAGTCAGGTGATAAGCTCATGCAGTGCCACCTATTCCAGAACAAAAACTGAGTGACACTTCGTTATAACTAGCTCTCTTTCCCCCACTATTCCGCTTCTCTTCACCTTCACTACCCGCGTCGGAAGTAAACTGTAAATATCTTCATCAAAGTGTAAATATCTTCATCTCTCCAAATATTAAACGAAGTAAAACAAGTTGAATCCCATCACTGAATTCCTACGAAATCATAATAGAGTCCGGTAACGGAATTACCCCCCCCCTCCTAGACAACCAGCCCTTTGCGTAAGAGAAAACCATTGTAGATTCGGGATGAACAATTTCATCACCACACTGTCTACATTTATTTATTTATTTATTTTGCTGAAACGTTCCGAAATCTTACCGAGACAAAGACCTTTATTGTTAGATAATTGAATTACTCGTGGATCTTCTCGGGGAAAAGGGTAGGGTCAAATCATTTTTCTTCTAGAAACGTTTCATTTTCTTTGAATCATATTATCCAATTATGACATTATGAATGAAATTTTTAAAAAACTACATTAACCCCTGGCTAATTCTTTTTTTAGATTTATTAATACCCTTTTAAAATATATTTTTCAACTTCGATCTCAAAAAACTCTTTACTCGGCGGAGTTTTTAGATAATTCACGGACAAAACAATCAACACTTGCACTTTTGCTTCTCAAACAATACGGTCATGAAATACTAAAGCTTGAGTTTTATAGTGATTTGGACAGCCGGTATACTATGCTAATTTTCTCAGGTGGTCTTATAATTTCTTTCCAGACAATTTATTTAATTTTTAGATAAAGAAGAAAATCTTAGTGAAATTAAGTAAAATTCTTAAAGTTGTAATTAGTACAGAATGTGCTTTCCGATATATTTTAAATACATACAATTAATATTTGCTTATTATTAAGGGGACCATTTTTTTACAATGAAAAGGAAGACGAAAAAAATTTAAGAAAAGAGTACAAGATAAATAACTGAAACATTTTATTAATGCAAACAAAAATACACTGATTTAGCAAACATCAATTTTTATTATTTATTTAAATGAGTATTTTCCCATTGAATACGTACTTTTTGTCAACATATCATTTTCTAACATTTTATTGGAAATTTCGGAGCACGAAATATCCTTCATATTGAATTTTACGTGAAATACTGAAGCTAGAATATCAACATTCAATCTGGATTTCTCCCTTGTTCCAAAATCACTACCAATTGAAAAATCACTTTCAACTACTGTATTAGTTCTAGGGCATCACAAAGTTAATTCAACAAAAATAGCTGAATTTTCATATGAATTGTATTTATTTTTGAAATGGTTAAATATTTCCACCCATCTTTTATCAATTTCAATATGTTGATTTTTCCATTGTTCTAATTTGTCAGAATTTAAATATACATTCAGTCTTCTAATTTCTTTAAACAGACAAGTGTCATAGATTTTAATATCAAGCATTTCTTTCGATAAAAACTCAACACAATTTTCAATATCTGCCTATTAACTTGCGATGAAGTAAAAAAAAAAAACACAATTGAAAACTTATTTCCTATGATATTTGTTTCAAGCAATTTTCGACGTATTGCAAAGATGTTTGGTAGAAATGTTTCACTTCTTTGGTAAACTTTTCCGTTATGATCGGATTTGATTCCTCTAACTTTGGCAATTTTCTTTTCATTCTCAAAGGAATAAATTTTTCTTCAAATCGTGACTTATATTGAAAGACAAAATTGATCAAAATAAGGCTGACTTCTGTAGCTGATATATGTTCACCTTAATTCTTTTTGTAGAAAATAAATGAATGATTATGTACAAAATACAAAAATCTCAGATAACTCATAATTAAAAAATAATTCAAAAATTTTTGGATGTTTGACTAAAGTTAAAGAATATGAATGGAGTTGTTCAAATAATTGTAAAATACGCTCTGTACGAGGTGATATAGTGAGCCATATATCTTTTGAATATCCTAAAAGTTTTTTGTATTGAACATTTGCGTAAAAGTTTGGCGCGGCATCTCTGAATACAGAGATTAACAGATTAGTTTTAAAATATCGAAAAGGAGGACACATTATGAGGAAGGACAGAATCTACAATAGAAGGTCTATCATCCCTAAAGGAGGATGATTAGCTACCTTAATATTATGTCTTCTTCATCTGGAATGCTTTAATTCGTAGTAATCTTATAACTTCTTAACGCACTATAAAAAACATTGTAATGCTAAGAAAATGTTGCCAATTTTAATTACAAAAGGAATCAAAACAAGCGATACGCAATAAGAATGAAATTGGCATTCTAATAATAAAGTTAAAGCAAGTGATAAAATACTACAATAGACAATAAGTTATTGAAGTTGATGATTGTACTCAGTACAGATATCGAATTAAATCAAATCACTTATTTTTCCTACGTGATACAAGTGTCGTCATAGCCCCAAATCACACAAGATACTAAACCAAACTTGCAAAACTTAGAATAGTATACAGTTATAATTTGTTTCGTATATTAAAAATAATTATTAACAATATTTTCTTTCTGTATTTCATGTGAATTATGTTACTGAATGATATAGGAGAATATTAAGGAATTCCTACTACGGATTTTTTTTCGGAATTCTCGCATTCTCATCGAGATATGAGAATTCATCTACAGAAGAATTTGGAACGCGATATGGCTCTTCATTTTTATTTCCTTACCCATTATGAGCGTCTCATTTCTGAGCAACCAATTTAGTTCGAGACATTGTTTCCATTGTAAAACAGCTCACACTCTTTTAAGCATCTCATTCACTACGCACTCGCCAACGTGATAATAAAATGACGCTGCAAGAGGTACAAAATATTTCGCTAATGTAAGTAATAATGCGAAATGTATTGTTAATAATATAAAGGTTCTTTATAAATAAAAAAAACATTTATTAGGGATAGATTGCTTAAGTTATTCTTCAAAAGTGATTTAATAAATAAATATAAGAAGTGCCAAGGAAGAAATTTATTTGTCTTGCCATAAATATATGAAACCAATTCAGTGAAAATTTTAATTGTTTTTATTTTAGTAAGGACATTATAAACCTTCAAAAGTATATAAACATCTTAAGGTGAAAATTGATGCAAAATGTAATAAAATGAATCGAAACAAGCAATCTTACGATAAAGATATTAGCATTCAAATATAAAAACTGAAACAAATATTTAAATAAATACTTTGACTATAAATTGTGAGCTGACGATAATATTCTATTCAGATATTTAAATTAATCAATGTTGTATTTTTTGTGTATTTTTTATCTTTTGATACAAGTGTCCACAAGTGTATTTACACTTGACGAGAAGCTCAAATGTTCATCAACAATTCTAAATAATATCATTACTAGTTCACTTCTTGATTCTGCCATTTTTTATTTACTAAAATAATTTGCTTAGCAGTAATTCTTTTTTCTTATTCACCCTAAAACATATTCATTTGTCACGAGTTTTTTTTTGAGCATGCTTTCTTGGTGGATTCTTAATTTCATCCCTATTATACTGATATTAGCAACATAAAAAATGCATGTAAAGAGGCTTTTCTCAACATACATTAAAATTATAATTTTTTGAGGTTGGGTGTAAAATCTAAAAAAAAAAAAAAAAAAGCAAAAAAACCCCAAAAAAGTACATCTCATTTTGCATTCACAACATAATGTTGTGAAGCATACAATAAAATATCAAAAATACTTAGTATACACAAATGCATGTTTCACATGTCAGCACCTTCCACCATCTGTTTTATACAGCAGTAAAGGAATTTTCAAATTCGTAAGGTTATTTCAAATACGAAAAAGTAATTTTATATTTTCTATTTGTACGAATAAATATGCCGAACAAGTTTACTAGATATTGATCAATACTATCCGAAATGTTGACTATGGAATTTGGAAAATGGAACAGGCTAATTTTAGAAAGGTTTATTCAAGTACCAAGTTAGTAAGATAAATTTTTGTTATTTTCTTTCTATATTTGCCGAAAAGGAAAATTTTATACCTGATTTATATTTCCTCGATTTATTTTAAAATTCTAGATATCATTTTAAAGCACTTGAGAAAGAAATATTTTATTTTTTACTCTTCAAATTGTCTACAGAAATCTCATTATCATTTGTTGTTTGTTTCTTATAAAATGCATTAATATTTCATATACCATTTGCTTAAAATATTTTGGGGTTATTTTAAATCTTTGAAAGTATTGCATTCCTTTTAGCAACGAGAAAATTTACGAAGTGATCAATAGCTTGATAAAAAAAACGTTTTATACATTTATTATAATAATATAGATTTTTTTTCTTGGGAAAAATAACTGAGAATAATTTTGTTTTATCTTTCCAATGACACCCAATTGGAATAGATTATCAGCAATTTTAGCACCTAAACTTATGTTTCAGTTTACTTTTGATCGATCACCCAATCGTATTCAACTTTAATATTGAGAAAACATAGTTTCTTACTTTCCCCGAAGGAAAGCTTTCAAAATAGGAAAACAGTTTTTATACGAGTAAAAGTTTGATGTTTAGGGTGAAAAAGTTCTTAAACATGATTGAACTTTTACTCATCTCGCAAAAGATTATACTAGGCAGTAGTTTATATTAATAAAAAATATTCTATAAACTTTTGATCGGTACTTTCAGGAAATTGAGAAAAGTTTCATTTTCATGCATGATTTCATAATACAGAATACAAGTTTTGTAAATACATTTATGTGTGGTCCTTTAGAACTAATGATAAAAATAAATTTAAAATACATATTAGAAATACTGCTTTGATATAAATTTATTATTATTTTCTTCTTAGTGCACTGTTTTGTTGATATGCATTTAATATTTCAATAAAAACGTTCAAGACTTGCTATAAATTTCAATTATGGAACTATCATCAAGCTCCCCTCTTTGTTCATTAGTGTATTCGGTCTTTCTTAGGCTCCCTGAATAATTTATTTAATTGCTTGTTTATCTCGTTTTCAAAAAATAAATTTATTCATCATATCCAAATGAAACAGAAAAAAAATGACCTTAAGAAATGAAGAAACGTTGATTCAAAATGCAAAACATTTTCCAGTTTATGTTCAAGATATTACGTTCTAAATTTCATTCGTTCGTAAAAATATATTGCTGAAGTTTTGTTAAAGGCTTAGAGAATTTCTGAAAAATTTTCCATTTAGAAACATTATTGTTCATTTCTAATACATGACGATCACATTTAATATTTTGGTAAAAAATCTTAACCATAGAAAATTATCAATTTATCTCCCTCTATTATATATATATATATATATATATATATATATATATATATATATATATATATATATATATATATATATATATTAATACTTACAAATGTTCTTTCAATATCTTAATGCATAGATATTGCATTTAAACACTGTAATGAATGATTCAACTAAGTCAGTAAAGGAAATGCTATGCATAAACATAGGCTAATTACATCACATCCTTGATTTAAATAATTACTTGCACAATTAGTACAAATTTCAAGGATTAGCATTATGCACAGTTACTAACATTCTTGCAACTTTGCATCAATGTTTGAAATTTACATCAACTTCGAGTATACAATATCCTGTGCGAAATGTGTAACTCAATTCTAACTGAATACTCAAGTATCCAAAGCAAATAACCAATGTAAGCTAGTGGTATAGCCTTATATAATATAACTATTCCCTTCTGGAACGGATAATTATTACTGTTATGGTGCATTATTTATATAAAGTATGGAAATAAATTTATGAATATATGTTTCAAATCATATAAATGTTTGCTATATTGTTTTTTTTTAAATACTTCCAGAATAACATATTTTCAAATAGAAGAGAAACTAATGTAAGAATATTTCTTATTCATAAAATGAATCACAAAACATTATACGGATGTACAAATTTTCAAATATATAGTGTTAAACTGCGAACATATTCCCACATTACTTTTGTTTATTATACTAAAATATGCGGACGTAACGTGTAGTGAACTGTATTTTCGTCTATATTTTATTTAATAGGCCATTTTATTCAAGACACAGAATAACCGATAACTATCCCACATTTAAGGATCGGAAGTAAACCAACTTTACTCCTTCTATTCACAAATAGAACTAACTGTTCGAGAGATGAGAGAGATGGTGGAATAATTAGGTGGTCTGACGTCGTTTGATTGGTTGAGTAATCTAGACAGAAATTACAGGAGAAACTTTTTTCGTTTTAAATAGATTAACTGTTTGAGATCGAAAATTATTCATAAAAAATGGAGTGTTTCTTTTGTTCACTGCAATACAAATTGTTTTATCTATTGTTTTAAGAGCATATTAAATTTTTATTGTAGTTTCCTGTAAAGGATACGAACATATGGAGATAAGATTAATACACACTGACAAGAATTTAGAGCAGTTTATATCTGGACCAGGATAGAGTCTCACCAAAGAAAAAATATTTGTTTATGATGTTCAGACTATATTTTATTTATTTATTTGTGGTGTTTTGAAGTAACAAGGGAATTACTTCTAATTTCTTAATTTTTATTTCTTACAGAACGAATTATACTTTAAAATACAACAAAGATGAGTGAAATTACACTTTTAAACTTATTTGCTTTATATAAAACTTATACATGTGTTACAATATTTTTGAAAAAGACGTTTTTTTTTCCAATAGAAGCTAGACGTAAATTTTAAAACAAATCAAATAGATATAACAAAGTGCACAAGTAAAGCTTCCAAATATTTTTTTCTAATTATAAGGAGAAATATAAAATGCATTAACATTTAAAGAAAGAGTAGTTTCACCTAAAAGCGGTTTTAATATTTCTTCATTTACTATCACCATTACTGTAATTTAAGAATTTTACATCACGTAATGGGAATGTTTCAACTGTGAATATAAGTTATTAAAATCAAAATGCTGCGTATATAAGTCATTACTTCGATTAAATCTATCTTTTAAAGGGTTTACATTTCTTATATGTTAAAAACTTAAGGGTAAAATTAATATAAAAATGATTAGTTGGGATCAAACAAAATTTCATCAAACATTTTAGTGTGCTTACAAAAGAGGATCCCAGCGAAAATGTTCAATAATAATAATAAAATGCACAGCGACGGGTATACAGTGCTTCATGAGAAAGCTGATTTAATGGAGATGCCGAACATTACATATATTGAATGTCTTATTTGAATTTTTCGAACTTTAATGTCAAGCATTTTGACTGGAATGGAATTGCAGAGAGTGCTGGAAATTCTTTTTAGGTTTTAAAGTTTTAAAGTTATTTCTATTATCATGCACCACTTCAAGACTAATACATTTCCCTTTTCTATATATCATAATTACTGCTATATTTAATCTTTATTGTTATCCGACCTTCAGGAGATTTAGTCTTTTACTTTATTTCTTAATATAAAGGGTACAAATTAATATACGTTAAATGCAAATATGTACTTTATTTCGGTCTCTGTCAATTACTCCACGATTATATGTATGGAAATTTCCAAAATTATAATGGATTTAAAAATATAAGACTTTATTTCTAATTTTTATAACATGGATTCCTTTATTTTTTCTGTTTATGTGAAGCTAGAATTAAAAAAAAAAATATTCTACTTACTAGAATTGTGAAATTTTTTCCATACTATAAAAACTAAATCTTAATAAGCTTTTAACACAGTCCCAGTAACATTTAAATTCCTTTCATCAAATGAATCAAATTTTATCTTCAATAATTCTCTGTGGAGCAAGCCATGTCAGGTCCCAGTGGAATTTTTTACTTTTTTCATCTCTTTTATACTTTGAAGTTGAATATGTGAATGAAAACTTTAATTGTTGCATTTCAGCTACTATTCAGCATTATTGCTCTTAAAGAAGATCTTAATTTCGCATTTTCTTCCATTGGATGCTTGATTATGTTTGCGAAGAAGGAACTTTAACGTAATTAAGTTGTTATAAACCGAGTTTTAAAAAAAACTCATTTTGTAATAGCATTTTTAGTTAAGCGGAACAATCATGACATAATTCAAAGAATGCAAATTACTATGAGTTTACAAAAATGGGACCAAAACGAATATACGTAACAATATTTCAAAATTATTTCTTTTTAGAAAAGTAATTTTAACAAAATTGTCTCTTTTATTAATAAAAGAAGTGTCTCAACAAAACATAAAAAAGGGAGTTTTTCTTTTAGACGTTTCTTGAAATAAAACATACTTTATTATTCTTTCAAACACCATTTATTTTTATGTTTCTATGAGGAAATATGTTGGATTATTCAAAGTAATAGGAATGTAAGGAATATTATTCGAAAAACTTCGAAAGTAAATTACAGTAATAAAAAGGTTTAAAAATTATATATATACTGCTGTTTGTAGAAAATGCAACACCATGAAAGAATCATCAGAATCAAATGAAATTTAATGCAGAAACGACTTGTACTGATACAAATAAATGATGAGATTTTCAAAACAAAAGAAACAAATTAAGCGTCCGAAATCAGTATTTGGTGCAGCCACCATGCGCTGCAATAAGTGCTGCTATACGACGTGGCATGGAGTCAAACAGATGTTGAATATCTGCTTGAGGAAGAGAATTCCATATCGCTTGTATGCGCAACCAAAGTTCGTCTTTGGAAACTGCAGGACGCGGATCACGAGCGAGACGCCGACCAACCATATCCCACACGTGCTCAATAGGCGACATATCCGGTGAATAAGCAGGCCAAGGAAGAAGTTGCATGCGTTGTGCTGAACAGAAGTCTCGAACAGTCCGCGCAACATGTGGGCGTGCATTATCCTGCTGAAAGATAGCTCCAGGGATGCCTTGAAGGAAAGGAACGACTTCGGGCTGTAGCACTTCACGGATGTACCTGTTGCTATTGAGATTACCCTCAATTCGTATCAAATTGGATCGTCCATGATACGAAATCGCACCCCAGACCATAACTCCGGGTGTTCGACCACTATGTCGTTCAATAATACACTCAGGAAGGCAGCGTTGACCGGCATAACGTCTAACACGAACACGGCCATCATGGGTCCACAAATTGAAGCGTGATTCATCTGAAAAGACAACTTGGTGCCAATCAGCTCGCCTGTCTCTGTGCTCAAGAGCCCACTGCCGACGCAGCCGTCGATGATTCGCCGTGAGGGGAATCCTGTATAAAGGCACCCTTGCACGCAATCCACGGCGCAGCAGACGACGACGAATTGACGAAGCCGACAATTGTACACCTGTAGCAGTAGACCAACGTGCTGCCAGCTGCCTGGAGGAAGCTGTGCGATCATTCACCGCCATGCGGAGCAGGTGTCGATCATCGCGCTCTGACGTCACCTTCTGTCGTCCAGTGCCTGTTTTTCGAGTTGTTCGGTGCTCGTCGGTCCACTGCTTCCAATCTCGCATCACTGTGGAACTGTTCCGCTGCATACGAGCTGCTATTGCGCGATAGGAAAATCCTCCTTCTCGAAGGCCGATTATCCTCCCTCGTTCAAACTCCGTAAGTTGCTTGAATTTCTTATTCTTCCGTCGTGGAGGCATACTCAGGTCTCACTAAACGTTTGCCACTAACAAATAATCATAGACTTTTTTCAACGTCCCGCTACAGCACTTTATTTATACGCTTTCAGCATCAATTCAGAGGGCGCTGCGCGCGCTGCGCACGCGCGATGGGTCTGAAACTTTATTAATTTGCATAATGTCCTATAATTGACATTTGCTGCGAATTTCATTTGATTCTGATGATTCCTTCATGGTGTTGCATTTTCTACAAACAGCAGTTTATATATATATATATATACTAAAAATTTATGAAAGAATAATTTAAAATATTTAAAAAAACAAAAATCCAGAAAGGAATGTAAAAATGAAAAAATAAATAAATAAATGAAAATATGGAACCCAGCAAATCAAAAAGCAATTTCGGGCTGAGGACCGAATAAGTGGGGTTAAACTAGTTTAATGGTACCAACCTTCCCCCTTTGCGACTTGGTAGACTGAATTGGAATATCCAAATTACAAAAGAGTTCAATGATTAAAAGATGCAAAAAAGTTCAGCGATAAAATCTACAAAAATAAAATCCATAATTCTTGGTAGGCTGAATTGGGAAATCCAAATTACAATAGAGTTCAATGATTAAAACATGCAAAAAAGTCAGCGATAAAATCTACAAAAATAAAATCCATAATTCTAAAAGTTATCAACAAATCAAAATATAAAAATTACTTACAAGAATTCAAAGAAATGAAGATTCAAATATATGAGTAGTAAGACAGAATTTTTTTTAAGCTTCAAGATGTATATCACATACTCAAAATGAAAAAAAATGTAACACATCATCACCATATAAATTGAAAAAATATTTAAATCATTGTTTGATTGGTAATAAAGTGTAAAGGGATGCAAACTATTGGTTGGTAATAAGTTGTATCATAAAGGAGTATATTGGTCAGAGAGTGAGTAAAAATGTAAGCTGTGTAAATGTAAATAAATAAATTCTTCACGGCTTGTTGGAGAATCTTATCCACCAAGCCAAAATAGGGAGAGCAGTTAATTCAAATACACATTTATTAACAGTCTCTACGTGCCAATCACACATAAACAAATAATTATACTATTTACAAACTATACAAGGCTTCCAAATAGCCCATATTTCAATTTAACCCGCTTTTGCGGTCAGGAGAAATAACCCGCCTTATGCTGTCAAGATCCAAGAGCACTCAGAAAATATTACCCATGAACCCGCGCACTCTCACACGAGACAAGGCCCCTCCTGGCGGGATCCGAGTAATTTATTTTCAACACGGCTAGACCACTAACAAGCCGACTTTGTGGATATATATATATATATATATATATATACGATGTACCTTCAAAACATTCTTGAACTGAAAATATCACTTTAAACCTTACAGTTTGTATTCTGCTTACATAACTAATGGGTACTTTTCCCATTTCCAATCGAGTATAATATTGTCAACATCAAATTTTTAGTTTTGAAGGTTATTATAAAGATTTTTGAAAGTAAATCAACTCATTTTCCCAACACAAAGAACTAGTTTCATTTAAAGTTAACTGTTTAATAAACTAAATAATAATGAACTAAAGAAATAAAAGACTGTTAAATAAATTCAGTTATTGTTTTATTTCATTCAGTTACACAAATCTACTTTAAATGATTCGATGTTTACGCCAACATGAAATGTTACTATGATAATCTTGGCGATTGTGGCAACATTTTGTGATTTACCACTAACGGAATTATACGAATTTTTGTTACAATTATACATATCAACTTTTTGTTCGAGAACTCTTGATACTTCTCAAATACGAGCTTTCTATACAATAATCTCATTTGTTTATGCATAAAATCTTATTAAATTTGAACAATGGGTGGAATATTTTATAGACAGAATGTTTTTTACGCAATAAACAATACTTCACATTTTTGTAATATTGCTTTTATTCATTCAGTTTAAAGATAAGTTTGAATTTGGCTGTAATTATATGATTTCATTGAATAAAGCAAAAAAAAATATTGTGAAATCATTCGAAAATTCTGATATGTGTAATAAACCATTGAAAATTATGTATGAATACAAATTACTTCCCGATATAATTATCTGTATTACCACTTATCAATGCCAAAGGTGAAATAGCTATTTAAAAAATAAATATTCGCAAATTAATTTGCATATATTAAGATTCTGTGGTTATTTCACTGATACTAAAATTCGAAGAAGTGTTCTCCAACATACCTTAATGATCTAATTAGAATTTCATGAATTGAATGATGGAGTAATAAACTAGCTTGTACACATTGCGTCAGTTTGAATGTAAGCAGGAAGTCAGAGGATAATTCAGAGTGACTACAAATCTTTATACATATTAAGGGTACCAGAACATTAGAGGAAAAATAAAATGTCGAGTTTAAGACTCTTCCTTTTTGTAACATTTATATTTTAAAAATTATTTGTACAACTTACGAATTTTGTGTGCCTATTATTGCAATTTCTCTCATTTTATTGAACTATAAAAGTATTTGTTGGTCAAAAAGTTTTTCTTTCCCTTTGAGTTGAATATGGATATGATTTATCAGATACATTTGTATTCAGGTGCCATTTTTAAGAACAATATTCCATAAATATACAAAATATTTTACTCGTGATATAGAAACAAATACACAAAATATAGTGAAGCTACTTTTCTGATGATATTACTGTATATTTTCTTTGAAAAAAATAATAGAACTTCGTAATTTTGAAAATTTCAATTTTAATTCATTTTTTCATATTAAAAATTATTCCTAAAAATTAGGCATTACTTATAGAAAAAAATATTTTAGATTTACTATATGAATAAGTACCTATATATATGCAAAAAAATTTGGAACCATATTGTGTAATAGTTTTCTTTAAAATGGTACCTAAATGCAAATATATCTCATGAAACATGTCCATATTCAAAAGAGAGGGGAAAAAATCTTTAAGAGGAAAAAATTACTTTTTAGCTTTATAGAAAGATTGAAATAATAGTATTAGGTACTAATACTAAAACAATCTAAGCTCTTCTTGTTATTTGAAAAGATGTATATCATAAAAATAAGGAGTCTTAAATATAATGTTCTAGAATTCCTCGGAAGTCCAAGTACCCTAAAAAACTTTATATTATCTCATTAAGCTTAATTCCATTAAAGTGTTTACTTAAACACAAATATAATTCCTTGAAAATACATATGCTTTGCTGAATTACTCAGAATGTGACCCACTTACGTCGTTATTAACGTTAAGAGACTTATTCAGTCAAACCTGATCAGTCAAACAATGTTCAAATTCTTTATTGAAATTTAAATTTATTATTCATGTGAAAAGTTTATTGAATTGCGTCCCTAATCGAAGATTATAAATGAGAAATTCTACTTGTTCCCTAAAACTGTATTCGATTCCTATCAGTTCCAAAACACGTGTGCTCATCACTCTCGCTACTTTCTTTTCCCCTTCTTGTCACTCTAATACCTCCACTTTATTTATCTTTTCATTTCTTATTTTATACAATTCTTAAATAATACTGCTAACTTATATAAGTCACTATTCATTCATAAAGTGATATTCTTATTTAAAATAAAGTAATAAAATTCCCAAAAGTTAGTTAAAAGGAAAAGTGAGAGAGAACTCGTTACAAGAAGAACAATTTATTCTAAGAATATGATACAAACAAAATATGTCTAAATATTTTATATATATAATATTATATGCGTAAAGTATATAAATATAAATATATATAATATTTATTGCAGGTCCTGACGTGTAATTTCTTTCGAATAACCTTAAGGTATTTTCTGAAATTTTACTTCATTTTAGAGCTCCGATTTGTGCCTCACGACTTGTGTAAATTAGCATTGATATATATTTAAGTATATGAACTGGTGTTCAAAATTAAGAGGATTTGCTTATTTTGTCGAATTTCAGGAAAATAATTGAACGAAATATAAAAATACTGCTTCGAAACCAAGATGCAAATCTTGTATGTGGAATATGTGGGGGGGGGGGAACAAGTCGAAAAACAGGATTTATAAGAGCGCTTGCCAAAATCCGCATTTCGTTCGTTAGCACATTTTACCGAATTTCGTGTTGTTGTTTTTTGCAGCAAACGCTTAAATTAACATTCAAACAGTAAAAATGAGTAATCACTAACGTTTAAATGATTGAATGAGGTGGCGAATTATGGGTAGGCTAGAAGAAGTCAGTCTCAAATCCAGATTTGCAGAGGATTTGATTTAACGCCCAGGGTCGTGTCCAACTTATGGAAACAGCTTAAGGTAACCGGATCCGTCGTGAAAAAGTCTGGTCAAGGTCCTCCAAGAGCCCCGACGGCTAGAGAAGATTGTCATTTGTCTATTATAGTGAGACGTAACAGGGATACTAAAGATTCTTGGGTCTCTTAAAAGTTGTATGCGGAGACAGGAACCCGAGTTTCAAGGGTGACTGTTTCGAGAAGAATTTATGAGCGAGAGCTGTTTACAAGAAGACCTGCTGCTTGTGTATCACTCAATTCTGCGAACAGAGGAGTCAGTTTAAAATGATACAGTTATCATAGAAATTGGAGTATGGATCAATGGGTAACCGTTCTCTTCACTGATGAGTCCCGGTTCTGTCTACCAGTGATTTTCACGGTACTTTCATATGGAGAGAACCAGGAACCCACTACCTGTAGACCAATGTCCGAGAAATCGACCATTACGGCAGTAGAGGCTTGGTGGTCTCGGCAGGCATAATGTCTGGTGACCTCACATGCCTCCATGTCTTTGAAAGAAGCACCGTGACTGCTGAGAGGTATAGGGAGGAGGTCTCGGAACCCTATGTTCACCTTTTTAAGGGTGCAGTTGGTCCTGATTTCCTTTTAATGGATAACAACGAGAAGACACATAGAGCTCATCTAGTTGAAGAGTTTTTGGAAATTGAGGATATTCGCAGTATGATTCGGCCAGCCAAATGTCCAAACTTCAATTATATAATGCATGACTTGGACGCTTATGGTAGGGCAATTGCAATTCGCAAGCCCCTTCTCTGAACCATCTAAGACATGAAAACAGTGCTGGTCGAATGGTACCGTTTGCTACAGTAACTCATAAACTCCCTTATTCCCAGCATAAAATTACGATGTAGGCCTGTATATCTGTAAGAGGAGACCATACTCCATATTAACACATTTTTTTTTGTTCTATTCAACAATTGTTATCTCATACCTTCTGATTCCAATACATATTACACATTGTCATACGTGTCTATTATAACTGTTAAGTGGTTATTTTTTGAATTTTATCATCCCTATATACAAACCAATTTTCATTAAAATCTATCCAGTAGTTGTAGAGATAATCGACAAATCGTAAAATTCTTTTAATTTTGAACCCCAGTAGACAATAGGAAAGTGATAGAATGGTTAAGATAGTAAGGTTGAACGTGTTCTTATGCTGAATGAGTTTGGTTTTAGAGCACGTCTTATGGACACAACGTAGATGCCAAAAGGCTTTGCGGAAGTAAAATAGAAGACATTTGAATTGGGTCCATTGTATTTCTTCTACTTTTGGGATGATTGAAATAAGTAGCATTTTCAGTTTGTCTTTGGTTGAAGACGCGAGGATGTTTTCTGTTCCGAAATCAATAGAATAATTGTTTGTGATCATTCAAATACAATAGAATAAACCCAGTTTGATTTTATTATCTGACTCAATCCTCACTCGACTTTTATTGAGTTTTGATGGCTGAAATAAGCTTTGTTAAGCTGGGATATGTATCACAGATTTAAGTCATCCAATGCATTGGTGATAGAATATTCGCTGCAGCACATTTGTAAAAATCGCATACTACAAGCACAATAACATTTCTAGGTTATTAGCTCTGATATCATCCAAGATTGATGTCGGAACTGCAACTAAAGTAACTTAGCTAAGCCTCAAACTTCTTGGCATGGTTTGAAATTTAGATACTGTGATGCTGTCACTTCAAAATGGCTCAGAATTGCAAAGTCTATCACCTATAGAAATTGTAGAGTTCCAAAGTGGAATTCATTCAAAATTAATCAAGGATAAATAATTAAAATAGAAATTTCCTATTTTATTTCGTTTCGTTTCATTTTGCGAAAGCTCAGTAATAATGGTAGAGTATTTGATGGTCAGAATCATATGCAATAATGAGAGTCACTGCATGCAAAATCCAGCTGCAACTTTAAGTTCTGGAGACGTTCTATGATGTGAAATAGAGAGAATTCATTGCAGAAATCGTGGATTGACCGAAACTTTAAACTACGAGTATCACATTCTTTCTTGTATGAGAGCGATTTTAATGCAAATCAACTTTTCAATCATTTTTCATAAACACATGTTTTTATTGTAATAAATAGGGATTAATACATTTTTAACCATTAACTAGCAAACACAAATTTTTGGAAGAAAGTAAATCGAGTATTTTATGTTCAATTGACGAAAAGTTCCTCATAGAATCCTCATAGTTTGCACGTAATGAATATACGAGGTTTGTTCAAAAGTTACTTGATGTATATGACAGATATCGCTGCTAAGACAAGTTGGTGTTATTATCTGTTAAACGACGTCACAAAGCATATTTGACACTTATTCATTAGATAGTTTTGATTTCGCAGCAAATGGGTGTAAAATAAAAATTTGATTGATGGCGCGAAGGGTGTTGTATAGTACTTTATGTTGAAGTATCGCTGTCTATGAGAATTGGATTCATTATTATGCACCGGAAAACAAGCAACAATAGAAGTAATAAGGTTTTTCCAAAGAATCTGCTGCGACGAAGATAGCGACGGTCCAAAAAGTTATAATGAAGGGTGCTCTACTCATTGACTTCAAAGAAAGCGTAAAAAAAAAGGAAAAGAAACTAACTGACAATTCTACACTGAGCTACCATACACTTATTTCCCATTCCTAATATCGTATTTCTTATTAGGGCACATGTACTTTTTGCACAGATAACGGGAATCGGTTTCAAAATAGACACATTAGGTGCAACCCAATTGATGCTTCCGTAAAATTTTCAATATTTTTTTATCATACCCGATGATGAACTGTAAATTAAGTATATCATAATAATATGACAGTAGAGTATATATAGTCGAAAGTATGCTTGTATTTCTCAAGAAATCAAAAGTTAGTAGGAAATACTGGAAATCTTCAAAATTCAAATTTTATTCGATATTAAACTTCCAATTTCAGCATATTAAAATGAAATAAATAAATACCTTACTTTAACATGAATTGGAATTCAGATCAATAAGATCAAGATTGTATTCGGAGGTATCGTAAAATTTTAATTATTACTAAAATATAACTGATACATCTGAATAAAATTTGTTCTCCATATTAATTTCTTCTTATATACATAATGTTGCAAATTACAGCTTTTCATATTGATTTACTTGTTTTCAGGAATTTGTAGATTAAATGACCCGTAGCATCTTAAACTTTTTACATTCATCATGTTTTAACGTAAATTGTATTATTATTAAAACTAATTGAAATAGAAACTACATTTTATTTATTATTCTTAAGATTTCACTGCATAGTCACATTCCGAAGATGTATATTTTTCATAAGGCTTTTTCGTCTTTAGATGATCATGTCATGATATAGCAGTGGGCAGATTGAACAATTATCTTTTTCGAACAGCGGGCTATTTCAATCTATGATTTCCTCATACCGAACAAATTAAATTGATTAGCTGTAATTTACAGTATTATGTACAACAGGAAGGATAAATGAATATACAGAACAAATTTTATGCAGATATCTCTACGCTATCCCTAAATAATAATTCAAACTTTATAATACTACCATGCATATCCGTATCTCCTTCTGAGTCTGACCTGATATTCCGAGATATATCAGTCGATCCTGTTCTTATCAGAATTGAATGCAGTTTTATATTACATCCTTTATTAATCAACAGGTATTTTTTTAAATTTATGCGCTAAAAGTACATTATTTACATTTAGTTTCGCTATGTGTAAAAAAATTAGAACTTTTTGAAAAATAGTAACACTTATTTGTATTTAAATGTGTTTGGAGCTCGAAACGAATTTTTAACTATAATTTTCTATGAAGTAAACAGGGACTTTACAGTTTTGTTTACTTTTAGTGTAGTGGAGAGATTACCGGCTGAAATTTGAAAGAAGCAGCTCGTCACCACCAAGCTGTAATATTCTGTAAATATTTTAGCATTTAATTTAAAGAAATTAAAATATATTTTACCAAAAATGTTCGATACCCTTGTTTGTTTGAGTTTGTTTTTTTGCAGATTTAGGTAATGATTCTCTAATACCAAATCAGCACAATCTGGACATTTTCATACGTCATAGTGAGAGGTAAGATTTTAATGTACTTTTGTTGTGCATGACGTGATAAACAATTTCGCTGCAACATTTCAGATTTTACTAGCTTGGTTTTTTCATGAAATGGAAGAAAGTAAATAAAATGTATATTTTATTGTTTGCCGTATCTAAAAACTGTAACATGTGTTTAATTTTTTAAAAACAATATATACTTTTATTCCTAACTATATTCAAATACAGTCAAAATATGTACCTCGATGTTCTTTTAATATGAAGAAAATAGGAATTCGACTCCTCATGTCTCAAGAGGAATTTTATCGTTCTTGAAAGGGTATAGGATAAAATAAAAATTCCTTTAAAAGCATTTTATGAAATACAAATACTATCTTTAATATAAATAAAAGTGTAACAGGTATAGAAATTTTTATTCTTTCAAACAATGCTTTTGTTTCGAAACGTGCAGTATATGTTAAAAAAATGAATCTCATTTTTTCGCTTAACATAGGAAAATTCAATATGAAGATTTTAGAATTTTTCATTTTTAGTTTACTTTTATCGAACTTCAATGCATTTCTCAGTATTTTAAACATACTAAGAATATGCTCAAAACTGCAATATACATAATAAGTTGGCTCAAAAAGTACTTTTTTTTGAAGATAAATGGCATTGCTGTAGCAATTTGGTGTAACTATTGTGTTCTTTCAACTGTTTAACGTGTCAAAATGTGTTTGATTCATTGGTTGATTTTGCAACCATTTCCTGCCTAAATAAGAAATTTATTGATGCCGCGTCAAGTTAGCTTCACCCACATGGACTGACTCCCTCCTTATATACCAGAAACTAAGAAATAACTGAAATTATGGGTCTAATCCCAAGAATCGACTCCAAAGAAGGTGAAGATAGTCTCCAGAAAAATAGGCAATGTTTTTTGGGATGCAAAGAGCGTCATTCAAGTGAATTTCATTGAAAAATAAAAGTGATACAGTCAGTATTCTCCACTCCCATTTCCCATTTCTGATACTCTATTTCTCATTTCCATTCGTAATACGATTACTTTTGGAAATACTAGCGTAGAATGTAAATCATCATTAAACTCTGAATAATCAAGCTTTACGTTTCCGAGATACTCTTTTTATAAAAGTGTCAATATAAAAATCTCAGTTAATTTAATAGAATATTTGCTTAAAAATAAAAGAAAGAAAATATTTATCAACACAATAGTGATGTTAAGGATATAAATTTCATCACCTTATCATAAAAGGATTTCCATGTCTTGCAGTTGCTTTCGTCATTTCATACGACGTACAAACTAGTTGAGATGCTTTAAATCTCATTAATTTCTTACAAAATAAAATGTAATCAATCTTTACTCTTTGAACGTCACAACGTCAAAAGATAAAATTCTCAATATGATTTGCGTGAAATGTGAAATATTGTGAGCCTATAAGTAAATAAATTGACCTTAAGAATTTGTTCCGTTTTTTGTTCCCATTTTCCCAAAAGAAATTGGTTCCAAGGAGCGATGGACGTGCGCTTCTGTTACTTGTGCCACATGTTAATGTTAGATGGACTGTGAAAGATTTTCTCTCAACAAGTTTGAGCCTTGTAGCCATGATCCGCAAATTAAATGGCAAGGATTTCAAAACAAAATGAAGATACGGATAAATTACTTTAATGTAATCGTTTTCAACCCTAATTTGGAACAATAAAAATGATATAATTTTCACAATGATTTCGGTTTAAAAAATGCATCATTAAATAGGTCTCATATTTCGTTTTTATACATAAAATATAAGTAAAAGGTGTTATTCAGATCTGATTTCTAAAATGCTGTGAAATGCTAAAAATTTACTACTGAATTCGCCGTTAACTAGACTGGCAGTGAAAAGAAATGCATCTGGGTTTTTCCCTAAATTGCATTTCACCTTCGCAGATTCATTTTCTAACTCAAGTTCAAGTTAGGAAATTTAGACCGGGCTGAGAGCTAAGACTCCGTGGAGCTGTTACATTAATAACGCTTAAAAGTATTGAATAAAATTTAATTAGAAGGTCTGTAAAACTTTTTCATTCATTCCTGCAGGTGCTGTATTAAATAATTTTTTAACGATTTAATCTGGATTTATTAGTAAAGTGACTAGACCCCACTGTGTCTCAGCTTTCAGCGCTGTCAAAATTTTCTAACTTGAACTTGAGTTAGAAAATGAATCTGCGATGATGAAATGCACTTTAGGGGAAAACCCGATACATTCCCTTGGACTGCCAGTCGAGTCAGCGGTGAATATGATGGTTACTTGTTCAATCATGTTGTACCTTTCATGCAGGTTTAATGATTGTTAGGGGTTGTCTGTGTGATTTAAGAATTTTTACGGATTGCAGTGTTGTATATAGGTTAACAGTAGTGGCCGCGGTGACTAGTGGTCATAGTCGTGGACTAGCAGTCGGTATTTTGACGATTTGTGGGTATTGGCCCTGAAGTACTATAGACTCGCTGTGTAGTGGGCAGATGCTCGTTAAATACGTCGAGAATCAAAGTCCTTCATTGTTACAATGTAGAGTAGCAATTCAGGTGTCATCCTGGTCACTTGACTGAGGTTTCGAAGGAAGAGTCAGTCGCCATTAGTCCTCGTGTTGCTTATCGGTGCGACATTAATAAACAATCATAAAGTTGGCAGTATTACTTAAACTAATTTATAGATGTTCTAATTGAAATCAAAAAAAATATTTATGCAATTTCTGAGATATTTTAACACTTATATTATGGGAAAAATTAAAAATATCTATGCACAAATAAAATAGGTGTTTCATATATTATTAAAATAATAAATTACAGTATTTAATTAGTGTTATACAGATTCTACACAATTTATTCACATAACGGAGCAAACAAACTAAATTCAGTCATTTATGTACGTTATCAAACTCACATAGTTGATTTAAAAAACGTATTTTATCAAAATTGAGAAGAAAATAAAACAAATTTCACTGTTGTGTTGTGTGTTCGTTTGATGCATTTGGTGACATGCATTTTAAAGCAAAATATAAATAAGATCACGTTTTCAATTTATTGAATAACCGATATTGTTTCTTTCTTTTTTGATCCGTATTGTTTCTAACCAAAATATTTTGCATTTTAATTTGAAAATATATCGATATTAAAGAAAAAAAATCAATTTATCAACAATATTTAGGCTCATTACAAAGAATTTGCACCAAAAGTTGGTCTGATAATTAGGCTGTCAGCTAAGGGCAATATTCTCGTTTTCTGAGTAAATTCAACAGCATCAATAAAGGGATACAAGCTTATGAGTTATGAAGATAGCCGGAGAAAATTCCGTTTTAAGTTTGGAAGCATTCTTCAATGTCATTCAAACTGAATTTTATATAATTTCACCGTGACTTTTACCGTAAATTCTTCAGAAGTGTAGCCGTGTTTACGGCTTCAATTGAATTAATTGAATCATACTAAGCATTTTTTCTCGATGCGCTAAAATCAGAGATTTACAAAATGTAATCGATAACAAGTTTCCCACAATTTTATATCCTACTCCCAGAAAATTAATACTATGTTTGATTCAACTCAACTTATACTTGTGAACAACTATTTCCTTCCATTAACCTTATAAAGAATACGTAGAAATAGACGATAAATCAGCATTTAGCATCATTTTTCATAATTAATACATTGCAGTTCGAACCTGAATTTTATGAACTTGTAAAAATGCAGCTGCAGTTTCATTCATCACATTAATTTTTGTATTGTTATAATTATATTCTAATTTTAAAAGCTTAGGATAAATTATATAGGCCCACTAACTCTTTTTGGTCCGCTCCCAAAGAAGTTTGCCAATCATTCTCAAAAAGTTGCGAAAAATTCTTAAGTGGCAATTTAGAAAATTTAGGATTTCTTTAGGTTGGAAAGTCATGCGTAAATATTTCCTTTTCTGGTCAAATATTTACTCTTTCTGGTCAAATATTTACTAAACAATGTAATAAATATTAATTTTAAACTCATTGCATTAGCTTTAATATTGGCATTTTTCAAAGCCGCATGTTTTCTTAAAAAGATAAACATTACAATTCTTTATACGGTTAAATAAACACTACAATTAAATATAGATTTCTAATTGTATTAATAAAATTTTTGGAGAACATAATAGAGACATTAATTTATACGAATAATTTAGGAACAACGAAGTTACTTAATATTGTTACAGAGATAAATTTTTTAAATGGCTTTAAACCACTGTTAATTAAAATCCTTAATCACAAATGCAGAAAAGCACTGCATGAATCATATACTCAGAAAAAGATAGTAAGTGGTCTTTCCTTTCACCTTATAAAATTAGTACAGCACTCTTGCATTCAAAAGAATTCCCACGATTACATTTCTTTTCTTTTAAGATCACTTAAGAAAATTATTTACTTCAGAGAACGATCTTCTTTTTTCTGTCTAGGATTTTATCTTTCTGCTTTCCTGCTTTAATCCGGTAATGTGATACTGCTTTCGAAATTGAATGTTCAAATTACAGAATCAAAATATCTTTTAAATGCTTAAATACTTGTTTTCTTAAAAAAAAATTGATAAACATATTTACAATAAGTACATTCAAAATTAAAAAAAAATTGGAAAAAATCACGGTAGGCAATTACGAAGAAACTATCTTGTGAAAAACAGTTACTTCCAGATCCTAGGAAGGCAATCATTTCTAGATCTTGTTACACATATCTTTTCTATTAGTGGTGTTTAAAATATGAAGTAAAAAAAAAGTTTCTACTTGAAAGCATAAAATCTACTTTTATATCCCAGTTTATCGCAATGTACATTCGACATGTTTATAATATTGAATTCATAGAACCTAAATTTTTTACAAATTCTGAAATACTTTGAGATGACTCAGGCTAATAATATGCAGTGTAAGAAACCAGGGAAGTATCTAAAGCTCTCTTACCATTGTGCTACTGAAGCAACAGCCTAGTAAAGCCACAACAGAGATTCTAAATCTATGATTGAGAATCGAGTTGAGGAATGGAGCAGAAAAAAGAAATATCGCCCTGGCGACAGAGATTCTGCTGCAGATTGAACGCGAAATTATTTTTGGACTTTTCGCAGTTGGAATGTGTATTTAGCTCCGACAGATTCTTAAATTATTGTTACCTTGTGAATATTTATTTAAAATAAATTACGACTTTTAATTATTTCCAATAGTGACGATCACTGTATCCTGAACTTGCCATCATTCGGATGAACACATTTTTACTGGCGCAGTCAACAGAATTGAATTGGTGCCGAATCGGCTCAACATTGTAAATGTAAGAGCTCATTCATTACTGCAAATGCACTGTCTAGTATTATCTTGTAATTTCTTTTTTGCGTGTGTGATAGTGAAACACCAGTTCCCATCATATACCTGTACAAATTTGTCACTTTTAGCGAAAATTAAGATTTTATTCGGTTAGCCTGGACAGTGGGGTTATTAAACTAAGAGTGCATACTTATGAGTTCCGCATTTAGCCTCTTACATTAATGTTTGAAGTGGTGTTTCATTTAAAATTGAAAATTAAAACTTACTTGCTTATTTGTAGTTATTAAATGATATGAGAAAATGTGCATCCAAATAGAGCAAAACTTACTTTCGGTGATTCTAAGATTTGTGATCACAAATTAATAAAATAAATAAAAATTAAATCGATATGATAGAATATTATAGAAATAACTTTATTCTTAATGAATTGGATGCAACAATTTTAAACAAGTTTTCCTTTTTCAAAACATCTTTTAATTTCCTTAATTTCTAATACATGAACTATATGTTTAATGCAATGAGAAGCAGGATGCCTTGATAACATAACAGCTTCGACATTGTTAGTCTTTTTTTATAATTAATTTCATTACATAACATACTCAATTTCATTGACTTCCGAAACATCTCGAGGAATACTTGATATTCTAAAGCCTAACAAGACATACGTGATAGGTATGAACTGCAGTTTTCTTTCCATGTAAGTAATCAAAAGCTTTATCTCTCTTATTATTCATCAAATGCCAAACATTCAAGATTACATATTGTATATTTTTTTAATTTATTATTTTCTGTGTTGATTATTTTTGACATCTAGCTGTTTCAAAGTACATTTAATACCAGTTGGGGGGGGGCTCGGTAGCCTAATGGTTTTTGTCGCTGTCTCGCAGCTGTTGGTTTTCGTCAAGTCGCGGGTTCGAACCTTGATGCTACAAAAGATCTTTCGTGTAGCCGGAACTAATGCACGTTAAATCTTTCGGGGCCTTAAGTCCTCCTGTTGGTATGGTGAGGAAGTTAGGAGAGAGGGGTGCCAGCTCAAGTGTCGTCATTTGACCGTGGTTCAAAATTTCGAGGTCCTTCGTCAATAGCCCTCGTGTTGCTTCTAGTGCGACGTTAAAAAGGTCAAACCTTTATACCAGTTCTAAAAGCAGCAAAGGAAAATATGCATTAGGTTAAAGTAACTGTGATGCAATTTAGGAATTGTAATATACAGTTTTTCCAAAGACTCTTGACACTTCTTAGCTCGGGGAATATATTTTTTAAGTGAATTGCTGAAAGGATTTTCATGACTAGCACAATTTTGAATAAATTTGTGATATACATTAATTAAATCTAAAAATATTGGAAACACTTTTAAATTTTTGAAAGTTTTAATTTATTAATACTTTTTTTCCGAAATGTGGATCGTCTGAAGTAATCTGGCCTTCTTTTTTTAATTTACTCTGGACATTTCAATTTTTTAAATTTTAATACTTTTTTTTCACAGGTTTCAAGCACCCTTAGTAAATATTTTACATAATTGTCTTCAATAGAGGAACAGATAATGAAACCATCAAAGTAATTCCAAGCAAAGCATCCATTTTGTATTCATTTTAAAATTCTTCAAATGGTTCTATTAAATTTTGTATGAATACTTTTAAGTTCGAAAAGTAATCTTAACCATTTATATAGACTTGAAGTTGTCAAAAATACTCATTTTGCAGTATCCTAATAATGATTTGAAATGTTCTAAGACTAATATTTTGAATTACAACTTATAGATGAAATTCAAAATCATAAGTTGATTTCAACTTATAGATGAATCATATCATAAGTTGATACCATATTGTATTATGGTATCAACTTATGATATGATTTTCTTTTTCTCACACAGTCTTTTAGCTCCATTGAATGAGAAGTGTTTAAATAATTCAGTTTCGGATGCTTACTAATATCAAATTCCTTTCATAAGTAAATATCAAGTCAAATAACAAAACTTCATAATTCAAAGCCAAATTATTAGTATTATCTTGAGTATTCACAGATTATGAAGACAAAGCAGAAGGGGGGGTGCATAATAAGTCTTTGAATTTTTTTAAGTGACATACACGCCTCCATCGCTAGTTATATGAATATTCTAGAAAAACCCAGTTTTAATTTGACGGAAATAGATTATATTACTTTTTTTAAACAGGCGAAAGATGACAGAAAGGTCGACGATAGAGATATATCCTGACGACAAATGAAAGGCGTCGCATACCTCTTTCTTTTGAATTCAAATTTGCGATCCTTATTTTATTGTGAATGCTTATTAATGTTGCACTGAGAAACAAAACGCGAGCTATTGACGACAAACCTCGTAATTTTAAACCTCATTCACCTGCGGTCGTTAAAGTAGCGGCTTATTATAAATTAAATAACTATCTATTCAATTTGTTATTGACATATTCGATCACATGCATCGATATACACGTAAGCGAAAGCGGATAAAATCCTTTTGTGACCTATTTTTGGGAAACCCTGGATTCTGCGAAATGATTCAGAAGATTCTCGAAAGTTTCTCGAAAGATCAATCTGTCAGCCAACTTATCAATCACTATTTAGCGTGATGACACATCATGTGTCGATCTCCATTATAAGTGATACTACCGTTAACAAATAATATAATTAAAGAATTGGTGCAGTCCTTGAGAAGGTCCAAGACCGAAATTTATATTAAAATCCTCGGGAGAAATCGCACTAGGATATCATATATATATATATATATAGGCTTGTGTGTGTGTTTGTATATGCGCGAGTACGTGCGAGTGTGAGAGGGGTTATAAAAAAAGCAACATTTTACAGAATGAAATCAACAAAAAACATTAAAAGAATTACGTCCCACATAAACAATGCACATTACTTAATATACAAATAAATATTAATCAATTACAGAAGCTTTGAGTCGGAATTTGTAATAAAAAAGAAAGTTAACAAATAAAGCTCTTTCAAATCAACGGCACATAAATGATTATTGATAAAATAAACTAACAGAATGATAGGGAAAAATAGATCATGCATCCATAACAATAACTCTTTTTCTTCTGCAGTGAAATTGTAAGTTTAAGCTAGTGAACTTCTTATTTACACAAAAACACGTACTTTTTTTTATCATAGAATGTAGATAAATTCTTTTTCATTGTTACATTTCTCATATATAGCCAAAAATATTACTATTTTTTTCCTCTTGCTGAAAAATACTGCTTTTACATATATCCCTTTTGTAGAAGATTAAACAGAAGGGAACTTGATTTTAAATTTTTTTAAAAACATTATGATCTTAATATTTGGTTTTATTTTCAATCAATTTTTGTTAATCAATTTTTCAATTAATAAGAATATTTTCAACATTGAAATGTATTTCAGTTGAATCACACAAAATGAATATAATCCTACAATGCTTCTAGCTTGAAAAGATTGAATTCGATTTTAGAAATTGTTGTCATACAGATTAATTTGAATTACAAATAATCTAAATCTAATGAAGTTTCAATATTTTCTGATGTCATTGTGTCACGATCTAAAAAATGAATAAACATAGACAACAGAAATCAACTGCTCGTAACTCACTACATACTACATATTTAAAATAATTTTTTAGGTATAAAAAAGCATGAAGGTACCAAGATTAATAACTTTTATAAGTTATAAGAGTTATTCCTCTGTTAAAAGACTAGTATGGATGAATATAATCTAAAGTTTCTCAATGTGAAACAACCTATCTTAATCTCAAGTCGTTACTAAATTATTTTAAATTTATTTTGCTGAAAAGAGCGGACTCAATTGATGTAGGAAATCAATTGTTCTTTATTATTATGCTATTTTATTTTGAAAATTTATCTAATACCGTTTTCTAATATCCCATGCATAAATTTCCCCTATCCTTCAACGCTGACGTTTAATTGATATCCTAGGGCCATTCATCTAGATGAATAATGTATTTGAAATGAGATAAAGTGCACTGTCATTTGCTTCAATGAAATTAATGTCACTAATGACAGATTTGATTCACAATAAACTGATGATACCTAATAACTGACTATAAGGTGTATTCATAGTGTTAAATTGGATGAACGATTCATTGAAGGAAAAATGGTCAGTAATCACTCTTTTTATACAGTTGTAACGATGTCCTTTTTTGAATCTAACTCGCTGAGTATTTCTGTCGATTGATTGGTTTTCTGAAGTGTACTAATAGATGACTTCTGAATATTTTATTTTCCTGCATTTTATTTTTGTCTTGCATATGTTAAAGTAATTAATGAGATTTTGTGCTCATAAAATTAGATTCAAACCTATTAAATAATACATGATATTCTAGCATAAATATAAGATCATAAATCATAATGCGGTATGTAGACAAAATACATTAATTTGTATTTTGAAATGCGGGGATATAAAATATTTAAGGTAAGTCAGACACTAAAATTTTTAAATATTTTCTATTTCATGATTTTACAGTTAAAAGTACAGAGTGCTTCGCTAATTCTGTTGATGTATTATTTATGAGAATTTGAAAAATACTACGGCCGAAAGTTGAGTTTTAAATTATAAAAGAAAAATATATCGCATCATTAAGAGCAATATCTGTTTGTGTGATTTTCTTTCTATATTCTAACACACTTATATCATAATCAACTTGAAATTTCAGTTTTTCCACGCTATAAAATAAACTAATTTCCAACAAAATGAACACATTTGATTTCTAATTAAAATTCAGAAATTTTATGCATCATACAATAATTGAACACAAATTAGAGGAAATATGAATCAGATTTTAAATATTTCATTAAATTTAATTTTCAAAAATATAATTTTGTTCAATGTATCCAGTTCTATGCTTTTAAATATATTGTAAATTTTCAAATTTTTAAAACTGTAGATTTAATGCAAGACATATATAACTGTAAATGGATCACTCACAAGTGTGAAGAGAACTATTAATTATTAATTGTTCAAGTATACTTACTTATGTTTTTGAATCTGATTTTGTTTGTATGAAGTAATATATAAATATACAGATATTTGAATTTTGAAATAGGAATTACTTTGATATGTATCATGAAAAAATTTAGATTTATTCAAAAAAAAAAAAGCTCATTTCTTTCCCCTGGATGTTTCAGTCGTCTTAATTTATTACATATGATCCTTCACAACATGCCGCATAAAAAAGATGAGCTTTACATTTTTTTGTCATTATTAAGAGATGGAGCTTCTGAATTTCTCACAATTACAAATTAAAATGATTGTATAGTATTTCATATTCCAATGTTGTGTATCATGTATAGATTTAAATAACCTAATATATTGTTACGTAGTTGATCGGCTTCGAATGTAGGAAAAGTCCACACAGTTAAAAAGCAGGTACTTTCGGAGTAAATCGAAATTTTCGAATCGAAGTCTCACTAAAAAATGCAATTTTTTTCTATTAATTAGAAACAATTAACACATAAATATGGATGCACAAGAGCACCGCTTCAAAGTTTGCACAATCACAAGACACAGAAATTCAAAATACTTAATCGCAGAATTGCTTGAGGAAGCTGTATTAACAACTATTTCTACTTCAAACATCATACATAAAACGTCTTGTATATACGTTATTTTCCTCCGAAAATTTCAAGGCAAAAACATTTTTCGAGCACAACATTGTTCAATTCAAGCCGCGAGTCCGAGACTTCATTCCCATTGATTCGGTACTCCATCACTCAGATTAAACTTTCTTTTGACTCTGAATTTTGTGATAAGAATTTAGTAAGTTTAAATGATCGGTATAATGGAAAGAGAGGAAATCCAGATCAAAAATTTTAAGTAAATTACATAATCTCAAACTAACATAATAACAAGACTAACATTTGCTGCTACTTTTTGTTGATTAAATTGATTGTATTTACAGGTTTGTAATTTGCTGATTGTAATTACAGATTTAACATTTAACAAGAATTCACCTACCATTTGAAGGCGGAAAGTTGATGAGTGATGGCCGCAGGAATAGTGGTTTGTCTTCATTCCTGGTGATATAAAGTTTCCCTAGATAGTATGTGTGTATCCATTGAAATTGTGTGTCTGTGAAAAATGGGAGTCAATGTTGGAGAGAAATCTCATTTATATGTCGACGTAGGACGTTTTTCGAAACAACGGAGGATGTTTTTTTATCCCGTGGAGGGGGAGAGAGTAGTTGGCCTTTTATGTTTCACGCTGTTTCGAACCCTGGTCCAGTGGATCCAATGAAAGTCTTGACCCGTCGCTTTTTTTGCTGTGCCTTAACCAACTAGGCTAAAGAAGACGCCTCATTCGGGTAACTTAATAAGGCGTTTTAACATCTAGCATAGTTGTTGAAGAGAGTCGCTGAATCTCAAATGTCAAAAAGAGCGAAGTTTTACACGAAGAAAAATACAGTTCTCTTTCTTTCCGTATGTACGTTCTTAGGAATTATGTGTTCAATGAACCTATGAGAGTCCTACACTTTTTTTATTTCAAGAAGGGTAACAGCTGTCGTCCAAATTTAATAACCGCGACACGATGATAGCGGGTCACCACGTATGAACATGAAAACTCATCTTATGGAATATTAAAGACTTCAACCTTTTAAATGGAACAACGGTAATGAAAATCAAATTTCAACTGTAGTATGATGTAGAAGTTAAAAATAAAGAATCATGAATGATTTTTTTTTTTTTACTCTGGTCGGGAATTATGAAGTGTTGTCAAGAAAACTCTTATGTAGCTCTAGTGAGACGATCTATCAAGTTAAACTGATGTTTAACTTTTATTTAATATTAGTTTGCAATATCTGTCTGAACAATTTTCTTTATAATAAATTCCTTAATAAATTGCTTGGATTTTTTATACTAATTAAAATATTTTTGTTCATGCTGTTTGAAGAAAGAAAATGAAATGTATGCCAGTATAAATGCGTTTCAGTACATAATTTAATAATGAGTTGTCATTCCAATACTAATGGCCATTTGCATAAAATCACTTTTTATTCAATTTTAAAAATATGTTAAGAAATGTAAATGACCAAAAATTGATGTCATATAGTTATATATTAAATCAATATTAAATTACTCACATATATAACATATATATATATGTGTGTGTGTGTGTGCAGGTATGATATATATATATATATATATATATATATATATATATGAATGCATAAGATAAAGCAATGAATTTATCATTAAAAAACATGAAAGTGAGAGAACAATTAAAATCCAAAATCAACAAAAAAACACATATATGGAACAAAGTAAAAAAGATGAAATTGAATCAAATTTGAAACTAATTTGAACTAACGAATAATTTGAATACCCAACAAAACAAAATATGCATGTTTAGACTGGGGACTGAATTGTGGTGTTAAACTAGTTCTATGGTACCAACCCTCCCCCAATGCATCTTGTTGGGTAAAATGGATTACTCCAAAATTCAATGTGTAATTTAAAGGAAAGAAACAAAAACAAAGAAGAAAAATTGAATGGCGAGATATCTGAATTACTAATTATTTTCAAAAACAATTGTTTTCCAAACTAATAAAATATATTCTTCACATAAAAATCTTCCAATTAAAAATTCTTAAACAAGAACCCTCTATTAAATTATCCAATTATTAATTATCCAAATAAAAATTATCCGATTAAAACTTACCCATTTCAAAATATCCTTTTAAAAATATCCAACTAAAAATTATCTATTAAAAATATCCAATTAAAATTATCCAATTGAAAATTATTCAAATAAAAATTTAAGATTTTTTTGAATCAATAAAGCATTATAATATATATATATACGATACAACACTTCCCTTTAAATATATCTTCATCAAAAATTTTATTTGACATATCAATAAAAATTAATCATAATCAATGATAATTTGAATTAAGTTAGCTAAATACCTCCATTCTTAAGCAAATTATTATAACAGAAAAAAAACTTATGGGTTGAAACTATGGAAATAGAAAAATTTAATCTGCGTCTGGATATTTTACTCAGACAAACTATTCTAACTGAAAATCATGCTTCTATTCTTTTTCGATCTATTTTTTCCTTTTTATACTTTTTACTTTTCCATAAATTTCTGTAGATAAAGTCTGCAAATTATTCAGAACATACGACTTTTTACATCAGCAAATCAAATTTGAATTTGAGGAATTAAATAAATTGAGTTTTATTTTTTGCTGCTATTGTAGGCTGTTACGGCTGCTTAACAAGACAGAAAAATACCCGATAAAAAGTCTTCAAGTGTTTCCTCTGTTATACTCTGTATTGAATTTATCATATCTTATGTATGCTACATATAATACTAAAGATAAGAAAACACTCACAGTAAATTGGTGGTAGTTTTTATTAAAAGAAAAACGTAGAAATATAACACACTATAATTTGATGTAAACCACAAAATTTCAAAGAAAATACATTCTCGAAGATAAAATTTCAAAATTTAGAAATAATTATAAAAATAATAATACTTTTATAATTTAATTATAAATATAAGTTAAAGTATCTTCGATTACATAATCAGAAGATAGTAATTCAAAGTTGTAGTAAGTTGAATGGTATCTCATTATATGTAACTAAAAACTTATGTTGACATTCACGTGCGCTCAATAGTGATAAATATATTAGCATCTATGTGTTCATGAGAGAGTGATATAAAATGCATGCACGCTGTAGGAGTAAATATTATGATGTTGTGTAATGGAGAGATAGAACTATTCTCGGAAGAGTTGAGATTTATGTCTCAAATAAGCGAAAATTGTACCAAATAGAGAGGAGACGTAGCTTCAAAAATTGCAGTCCCTTTATTATTAGAACCAATTTTGAGTGGTCCTAAATTATTTTGTGTGAGTGGAATTTTGAAATTAGTGTATGAAACATAGAGTTATTCGGAACCTAAGAATTAACGTTATGATTCTACCTCGAGCCAAAAGAATAGGAAGTCAGTGACCTATGGATTTCCATCGACAATGAAAATTGATAACTTAGGTAAGTGCTGTATTATTATAATATAGAAATTTGTTTGAAAAGTGCTTTAATTAGATAACATTGGCAACATTATGCATTATCTTTAAAAATGTTTAAAGGAGCACAAATGTGTGTGTGAAAAGAATAATTTGAGACATATTTTCTCTGAATTAGATCTAATGTTGAATGATAATTTCCCTTTGTAAGAATTTCAAAATCATATTAAGGGATATGAAATAATTTAGAGAGATGCACATAAAATGCGTAATTGAGTAAGTCAGTCAGCTTATCTAAGAGAAAAAAGTAAATTAACATCAGTAATTAGAGCTGAACATCATGAAAGAACAGAAAACTTATTAGTAAAATTTAGAAACATAAATACCGACAGCAAAGCTGAAATTGGTAGTAAATATTTAGATTCAAAAAAAAAAAGTATTAGAGCCTTTTGTAAACCAGAAGGTTGAAATTTTTTTTTTACTTCGTTAGAAAGAGTGTGTTTATCGAAAGTTGGAGAACTGAATGCAGAAATGATTCTCAATTTGTTCAGTGAGAAATTATCTGACATAATAAATTATATAGATGATGAAAAACTAAATGTTTATGAAGCAGTTAAATCTAATTATAGCCTTACCAGAACTCAAACCAATACACTTAAGTTGATTGGAGAATATTTTACATATAAACAATCATAACACATACGTGTTGAGTTTTCTACCCCACTCACCAATAAACGGGTTTATTAGTTAAGGTTAAAAAATTGTCACACACTCTCTTCGAAACGTTAAAAGGATTAATTGTATCTGTGATATATTATTTCTAAACTAATTAAAGAAACTACATCTCATAAAAGCGTAAATCAGATTGAAAGATGACTTAAGACTTGAGTTTTCGAGAAAGCAATTTATACTATACTTTCCGTAAAATCTTCATTGAAAGCACTAACAGTAATTAAATAGTGACAAATATATTTAAAGTATTTTTATCGAATTTAAAAATTAAGAAATGTGAGTATTTTGTGAATGAAACCTTTATATATATATATATATATATATATATATATATATATATATATATGTGGGAATTGTCCCGCTGAGCTACAGCAGCGCCACCTTCAATTTAGATTAGATGGTTAGATCTCGAGGTGTAAGCACGCAGAAATACGTGTCCGTCTTTTTCTTTAATTTTTCATATGTAAATAAATATTTTTCCTCCTTAAATGAGCGTGGTTCTTGACAATATACCGACGCCAACCTACACACACACTCACACACACACATATATATATATATATATATAAATGTCAAGAATATAAAAAATTTAAATGTGTATGGGCGAGTACGATTTGTGAGGAATAATAATTTGTTTCAACTGGTTATCAAATCATAAGTTTAATCATCGCAAATAAAAGTATTCGTATTCCTTTTGCAAGTAGTGACCTCATTTCATGTTACACTTCCCCTTACTACAAGGCTCAGCTGTGTAAGAGAGGAGTGACAACGATTAATCGAACGTCAATAAAAAGTTTTCTTCTCTATCTCTTTCAGCTGACAAACACGGCAAATTTATTTGCAGCTTCATTGAAGACCATTCTTCTAAGCACTGTAATTTGCATTTTAACTGATGGCTTATTGACCACTGCAAACTCCGCTCTTGGCTGAACTGTGGTTCGGAAAGCAATGTTATCTCTAAAAATGCTAGAACAAGTTAAAATTAATGAAAAGAGAACAAACATAATGATGTCATGATTAAAAATTACTTGTATGACAGTAAAAATAAGAGTTAATAGAACTACACTGGTGTCCAAAATTAAGAGAATTTACATATATTTGTTGAATTTCGTGAAAAGAGTTGAATGATATGTAAAAATACTGCTTCTAAAGAAGGAGGCAAATTTGCAAGTGGAATAAGCAAGCGCATATGTGTGCGTGGGAGGAATTAGTCAAAAAATAGGATTTATGAGCGACCGGGCCAAAATCCGCATTTCGTTCGCTTACACATATCGCAGAAATTTAGTGGTGTTTTTTTTCCTCAGCAATCGCTTAAATTAATATTCATACAGTAAAACTGAGTAACTACAAACGTATAAATGATGGAATGTGGTAATGAATTGTGGGTAGGCTAAAAGTTACCCAGTCTCAAATCCAATTTGCACAGAACTAAATTTAACTCGCAGCATCGTGTCCAACTTAAGAAAACAGTTTCAGAATACCGGATCCGTCATGAGAAAATCTGAGCAAGGTCGTCCAAGGGCCACTACGGCTAGAGAAGATCGCCATTTGTCCATTATAGAGAGGCATAAAAGGGATGTTACAGCTTCTCAGGTCTCTCATGAGTTGTATGCGGCCACAGGAAACCAAGTTTCAACGATGACTGTTTCCAGAAGACTTTATGAGAGAGGACTGTTTACAAGAAGACCATTTGTTTGATACCCTCTCAGTTCTGTGAACATGATAGTCTGCTTAAAATGTTTCAGAGATCATAGAGATTGGAGCATGTATCAATGGCCAACCGTTTTCTACACTGGCGAATCCAGATTCTGTATAACCAGTGACTTTCGTGTGGTTAGAACCAGTTACCTGCTATCTACCCACCAATCTCCGAGAAATCAACCATTACGGCAGCAGATGCTTGATGGTCAGGGTAGGCATCATATAGGATGCTCTCTCAGATCCCTATGTCTTTGAAAGAAGCAATATGATTGCTGATAAGTATAAATATGAGCTCTTGGAACCCTATGTTCCCCTTTTCATAGGGGTGAAGTTGATCTTGATTTCCTTTTAATAGATAACAATGCAAAGGTACATAGAGTTCATCTGGTTAACGAATTTCTAGAAAGTGAGACATTCGCCATATGGATCGGCTAACCAAATTTCCATACTTCAGTGGTAACAGAACAGAGGTAGAACAGAGGTATTCAACCTTTTAAACCTTGGGAAATTCTTTGAACTTAACATTTTATTGAAGAAAAATTTTGATCAAAGAGAAGAAAAATTTCCAATGTGTCACCTTAATAGAGTTGAGGCATTCAATTTTCGTCTTCCTCCATTTCGGGTACCAAATGGGTTAGCCACAAAGATCTTTTAAGTGGCCTCCCTATTCACTACACTTCTCATATAATACTGCCAATTTACACAAGTCACTACTTCTTCTCAAAGTGAAGTTCTCCAAATGACACTTTAAATTAATCCCTAAGGTTATTTAACGGAAAAGGCGGGTGAGAACCAGTGACAAGATAACTTTCGTGCGTTATGCATACTTAGTGATAAAAAAAAATGTGTTTCTTCATTTGATTTATTTTAGTTTTTATACTACAGAAGTATTTAACCTTGAGTTTGTAACTATTTCTTCTTTTTCTCTAAAACCCTTATCCAATACTTAAAGCGTTTTAATTGATAACCATACTATCATAAATTATTTTATTAAAGTTGTCTTTAATGTTTGAAATAACTGCTAAACTCCAGTACATGTCTTCCATTTTTTCAAAATGTAATGCAGTGATAATTAAAAAGTTATTTTAAAATTTGCTATCTGATTTCTCTTTGCTTTTAAAAATTAAACCTGAAAGTTTTTCTACCATTTATGAATATTTTTATAAGAAATAAAAAGTTGAAATGTTGTATATAAATGTTATCATTTTTGGGCGATTTCTACAGTTTGACTTCGTAATCGAAATAACACATTGAGATGTTCTTTATTCGAAAAAAAGAACATATAAAGTTTATTTTCGAAGATAAAAGTATTTTAAATTCTCCACGTGTAGGCTCGAATTTCATTTAATATAAAAGAAAAATATCCAGACTGTAATCTGCAACAAACTTGTAACGAAACATATTTTTTGAAATCAAAGCTTTACCGTGCTAGGCATTGTAACGTTTCCTCTAACGCTTACGAAAGGAGAAAATATAACTTTGTATATTTATTGAAATGTTTGTGGGTAAAATACGACGGAAGTTAAGGAAGAGACAGCGTCAGCATATAAATTGATACCGGCTGAAACAACAGTTTTATTCCCAAAGTGTGACGAATAAACGAGGGTGGTTCAAACAGTACCTATGTTTTAAGACAAATGGCATTGCTAGGGCATTTGGGTGCTACCACTGTCTTCTTCCATTTGTTAAATGGCACTGAAACAAAAAAGTGGTCTTGATTCATGGTTTAGTTTTGATTTGGAGGACATCCACTCCCAAATCAAATTTTAATTGCTGCAACAATGAGTTGCCGTCGTCATTTTGCTTTGTGATGTCACCATCGATGATACCTGTTTTATGATTATATAGGTTAGATGGTTCACAGAACTCTTAGAGTTTTTGGCCTTTAACCTCCAACCGACAACCGGTGGATAAGTTGCTTCGGTCTGTTACTTACCAAGAATATTGAATTTAAATGGGGAAAAAACTATCCTAAAAACTTTGCCCATTAAAAATTAAGAAATTGAAACTTAAAAAGAATATTTTACGAGAAGTACTGGAAAAATTAAGGAAAAAAACCCATTAAGATTCTACTATTAGTTGGTACAATTTTTGTGGCAAGTGAGACGTTTCGGTGGCTGGCCAAGCATGAAGAGGTTCTCGCACTGCTGAAGAACCAGAAAGGGAAAAATTGTCGGAACATATTTGGAATAACGAGCTTGAAAAGTAACTAGCCACTTGGACGAGAACATTGTTCAGGTACTAAAGGGCATTTTTAAAGACAAAGTTTAAAGATAAAGTTTGTAGTACTAAAAGGACATTTTGACTAAACTTTTGAAGTTAGAATTAAAATAGTGGTAGCAGTTTCGGAAAACAATTAATTACTTAGAGCAAAACATTAATTGATGTAAACATACAGTTATCTAATGAACATTCTCCAATTCTTTGGAGGGCCTTGTTTTCGATTGTATCAGGATTATTATAAAATTATTTTGAGATGTATACCAAAATGTATTTAAGTCTGGAAATATTAATGAAATTCCTAATACCTTCTTTTCGCATAAACTATCGAGCAACTAAAATTTGTCTGAGAATCATATTTTGTACTCTTTCTAAATAATTGATGAGTTAGCATGCTAGCAAACTGGGCCAGCGTAGGTGTGGACGGGTTTGAGAATCGAAGTGTAGATAAGCATTGTACTCTTTGCACTAATTTTTGTGTACCGAAAATTTCAGGAGAGAACATTACGCGGGTTCTCATGGAACTTTTGTTCATTAAGTGTAATTTGTTGCTTAAAAGTGAGGAATTTATTCAAAGTTACATCAAAGTACATTTGTCTAAGAACAGAAGATTTTTACAGTATGAATAAAGATATGCTAATGATTTTTCTTAATTCTGCAAGAGAAGAAGACTGTCTTTGTTTTATTCATATTCATGGTTCATTGTTTCATCATCATGCACCTGAAACCAAATAACAATCGAAAAAAAGCATTGCTTCAATGAATCTACTCCAAAGAAGACGCAGACGGACGGAAAAGGGAGGGCGGATTTGGATGAGAAGGATGTTACATATATATTCATGGACTTCTTAGAAAGAGAAAATACGACCATGGAATGATATTACGGTGTGAGCTACTCCATGTCTATTTCTCCCTTGAAACACGGGTACTTTTTGAGCCAATCTCGTAAAATATTTAAGAATACCAAAGATTCATATAAACAGACGTACAGGATTGAAAAATATATTTAATTTTGATAGTTGCTTGAGCTTATATATATATATTTAATTTTTAAATCCACATAAACTAAATCTTCAAATGTTCAGTTTGTAATTTAGTATTCATAAAAATTAAGTTTCAGAATTGAGCTATGGAAAGCAATTAAAATAACTAATTTAAATTGGGAAAATATTTACATGAATCAAACTGACACACTTTACACACATGTGGATTAAAACATATTAATGTCATAAAAATTATGTCCAAACGAAAAAATATATATAAAAGAGCAGCGTTGAAAAAGAAAACACTAAACTCTCATGATATAACAAAAATATACGAGAATAACTGAAAAAGAACCAGTGTTAGAAATAGAAAATAAGGATCGGGTAACTCAATGTAGTGTTGACCAATAATTAGTTTCTAGATTTCTATGAAATTTATGAGTATGAAATAATTTTCATTTCAAACATTTCAAAAATTTTCTGGTCCTCTTCGCCTACTTTAGATTTACGAGATGCATTTAATCAAAGTCAATCTATGAATCTACGTCAAATTTTCTCTGATGTTTTTTTAATAGATGGCAAAACAAAATATTAGCACCAAACTGCCGTAGCATACCATCACTTATCAAAAACCGATGTTTTCAGAACCGCTTTTGTACAAGTGGATTAAAATATCTAAAAGACACGAAATTAATGTCCAAATGAATATATATATATATATATATATATATAATCAGAACATGAAATTTTATTTAGAGCATGTTTAATTCAATACCTAATACGTTCGCTGGCTCTTTTTCTCATCTCCGAATCAAAAAATACTTTAAAATTCAAACGTTCAAAATGAAGTTTAGAAGTACTTTCTCCTCTAAATTGATTCCCTAAATATGAATTTGGTGTGATGGGCAAAGGAAATATTTCCATGCCTTCAATCTTGCATATGGAATAATCTTAACTTCAGTTTTCACAAAAAGTAGAGAAAACACTCACCATTAAAGTAATATATATTTCTAGGATTTAAGTTTTGGAAGAAATGTGGCGATGCAGCGTGAGATCCATGTCTTAGACTTAATGATCTCGGAAAACAATTCAAAGACGGAACTCATCAAAAGAATATTTGAGTTTGAAGTCTTACTAGTGTTCAAAGAAATAGGCTATTCTGTACATACAATAAATTGAGAAATAATTGCTTCAAAGAAAGGATGTCATCTAAAATGAGCATTATACAGCGCGTTGCAAATGTTATACAGGAAAATCTTTAAGAAAACCATTCTTAGGTTTTTCCATTTCTCGACTGCGGTCGTTAAGCAATCCTAATGAATAACTGTAAAAATGTTAAAACAAGACACCTGATACTGCTTAGAACAGTAAAAGTTAAATTTAACATAAGTATTTGAATTTTACAACAGCCTTTTAATTTAAGCAACATATTCTATAGAAAGTTAGAATCCAGGTTCTGGACGATATAATATTTCATAAAATCATCAAATTAAATAAGACATTGCTTTAACTTTTTAACTTTTACTGTAATGAAAAACTCAATATTGCTTACTACTGGCATATTTCACATTGTTGAATAAGTTTCAGAACATGAATTCATCGGAGTATTTATTTATATATGTTGACTACAAATATGTATTTTTTAAATTTATTTCTAAGAACAAATATAAACATTTCTAAAATATAACTAACATGTTTTAAGCATATATAAATAGTAACACTTTGAAAATAGCTTTGTTAATTACATGAAATGTCTTGTCTCAAAGAAAAATTCCTAGTTGATATAAACGTGAACTCGCGGTCGGCGAGTCTAGGGTGTGAATCCTGTTGCAATTAAAGACCCGTAAAATCGGGCTGATACACGTTGAATTTAGTGGATGGCCCGAGTCCTCCGATTGGCATGGTGTGGAAGATAAGAGAGGGAGGAGCCAGCTCATGTGTCGTCTTCGACACTTGGCATAAGCCTAAATTTACGGTTCTTCGCCAATAGCGCTCATCTTACTCTTAAGTAAGACGCTAATAATCAGTCACATTCAAATAAAAATACTTAAGCAATGTTCAAGATATTGTTTCAATATTCAAAATTCACATCCGCTTACATTTCTTTAGGCTGTTATAGAGAATTGAACTCTGATTATTTTTCGAAAATATTCGACAATAACTTAGCACGAATTTGACTACACGAAATAAATCACGAAACATTCTGCATTTAATGAAAAAGTATAAACAGGCAGCACAAAAATCGTTATAAATCTGAGAATGTTCTATTTGCTTATGTTAATTTTTAATGTACAGAAGAGTGAAGTATGAGAGTTTTGAAACTCTAGAATGGAACATTATGAGAGAAACTCCACTTTTTTTTTCCTTTTTACACTTGAAACAATATCCTTGAAACATTAAGTTGAAGAATAATAGTTTAGGAAGAGATCTTTTCTTAAGCACATCCTGTCAAAATATTTGGGAATAAAGGTATGTAACGAAACTTTTCGTAAAGCGAGCCTAAAGGCATTAAAATTATTTTTACGCAATTACAATTTAAAGCATATAAAGAAATGTCTTTACGTCTGGAAAAAGTGATAGTTCCAAATTATAATGATTAACTTCAGAAAAACACATAACAATGCTCATAATAATTACGACAAAAATTTGTAAGAGATCCTTTTTTTTCCTAAACAAATTTTATTTAAATAACAAGCATGTCCTCAGTATGCATTTTACAAACATCAAGCTAATTTTCCATTAAAAAAAATAAAAACAGTTTTCTGTTACTATATAGGAATATTTTTAATTTAAGAAAAATTCCAAATGCTAAATATTCTGTTTTGCATTCTAATTAAACATGCTTCGAAAAATATTATTTTTAATGAAAGATTGATTCCTAAAAAGTAAATTATATTTCATTATTCTGATTAAGTATTTGTTATTTTCACAAAATAATAATTGGTAGTTTAAATGTTTTAAGAAATCAAACAAAAAAAATCCCTTAATTATTCTATAAACAAATATTAATTGGGTGAAATAATAATTTGAAAAACGAACTGGAGAAAAACTATTTATTTTTCAAACTATAATTATACTTCAAAATCTCAAGAGACATAAGTAATCCATAACAAAAATTGGTCCTTATTAAAAGAAAAACCTGGATAGAAATTCCTCGTTCTGGAATATAATTATACATTGTTTAGTTTATAATTCATAATAAGGCTGTAAATCAGAAAAAAAAATGAATAACCTTTCCTCGAAGGATCACCAGTAAGAACTTTTAAAATGGAATAAAATAAAACGAATCTTCGAAATCTTCGTTAAATAAAATTGTATTTGTCAAATCTTGAATTTTAGCACTTACATAAGAAAAATGCATATTGTTTAGTTATATTATTCTTCCTAAATACTTTAAATTAGACTGTGTTGGATTTCTTTGTTTTGTTTATTTCATGTGAGCTCAATCCATTAAACGTTTTATACGATTCTGTGGGCCATCGCGAGTTAAATAATCTTAACTCACAAAATGTGAAATAAATTTTTTTCATACAAAACTTGATTGGAAATTAATGCTTGCATGACCTCTAGTTCTTTATTTGTTCCCAGTATTTACAATTCATATAGTACCTGAAAGTTATATGTACTCTTTATGTTACACACAATTCACTTTTTGACTCATTTCTCATCTCTTTCTATGCACTTGTGCCAACGCTTGATTAATCGAGAAAACATTTTGCAGAAAGGATCCGGTTTATTTGTCGATACCATACTTTATAGACTACTTTAAACTCATTTTCAGAAGTTACGTAGCGTTTCTGATGTAGCTCTTTCATTTTTGGCAAGTGATGAAAAGTCGCGAGGTACATTATTCACTCGCTGCTTCAACCTCATCTTCATGTGGGTCACCAAAACATTTCGGCTCTGAAGACATCGACGATTCCTGGGGACAAAGAAAGTAAATGCATTACCCAGAGGATAACATTTAGCTTTACCAAGCAGCTTGGAAATTGGGTGACAAATAAAATGTTATGATCACAGAGTTATTACTTTTCCATCTAGTCTCGTAGCTTTACCGAAGAAAAAGATGTTTCCATCAAAGGTGAAACAAACTATAGTACTGAAAATCAAAGATGTAAAAATAATTAATTCAGTTTTTAAA
>BMAW01056954.1:1027385-1080714 GCA_019974015.1 Nephila pilipes | reverse complement strand
AATAAACTATAATAACAATAAACTATAATAACAATAAACTATAATAACAATAAACTAAATATAATAAACTAAATTTATTTCTATATATCTGTATACCTAGAATTACCATTAAAGGTCATAGCCAACCCGAAAATGATAATTGCCTTTTCTTTTATTTCAACCAATATTTCAACTCTTTACTCTTTCAGTTATAAAAGAATTGTATGAGGAGATGTATTGCACCTGCTTTTTTGCAAAATGGTGAGAATGATTAGAGAGTGTGTCCACACATCTCGCAGGAACCTTTTAGGCAGATGCGTGAGCTTTTGTGATTGAAAGCTATTGAAAATATCTATTGGAATGTTGTGGAATGTTCTTATTGCAGTTATAGGCAAGAAACTAAGTAAATGGAACTCTATCTCTGTTGTAAACTGAGCAGAAGGTAAACAAATTTGTGGGATTCCTGTTTTGCACACGTTAAGTGATGTTACCCAGCAGAAGAGGTCTTTATAATGAAGAAGTTTTGAAATTGCTAAATGAACATTCAGAAAATGATTCTTTTGACGAGAAAATACATCTGATGATAATGAAAGTTTTGTTATTAACGACGAAAGAAATATTGTGAAAACTGTTCGCATAATTTCTTCGTCTGAATCCTGTTCCAGTGATAGCGAGCTGAATGAAAATATTCCAAGTAAATGTAGTTCAGGAATTCGTAAGACAACAAAGAATTGTAAAAGTACCAAGAAAAAAATATATATAAAAGAGCAACCACCCCTTATAAGTGACATCTCTTCAAGTTTTACATCTGTACAACTTGTAGAAAACAGAAAAGAAAATTTTTTGAGCTTTGTCGAAACAATCATTAGAACAAAAAGAGAAGTTCCAAAACCCTAGAAGGAAAACAGTATTTATATTCAACAGCCTCCATGACACATAACAAAACCATTCTTGTTTCTTATCAATGTAAACAATACAATAATGTACTTCTTCTTAGCGCATTGCATTCTTCATTAGAAATTACTCAACATCAGGGAAAAACTCCTGAAATAATAAATTTCTACAATTACACAAAATTTGGAGTCGATGTTGTAGACAAGATGGCAAGAAAAAATTCCATGAAATCTGCATGAAGGCGTTGGCCTACGCATGTTTTATTTATTTATTTATTTATTTTCAATATTTCAGATCTAGGGGCGATTAATGCATAGGTAATTTTTAAGGAAACTGTATTCTAAATTTAGCAGAGATGCTAAGAGTGAATTACAAAAGAAGCAGAAGTTATCCACCCACGTACTTCCCCAGAAGTTTCAAATAAGCGAAAGCGTTGTCAGATAAAGCAATGAAAGAAAATAATGTGTGAAAAATGTTCAAAATTTGTATCTGGATTATGCGCAGCAAAAATGAAACTAAGACTACAGCATTTTGTGTGAAATATTTCGATAAAAATTAGTAAAATGTAAGTAAATGTCCTGAATAATCAGTTTTTATTGTGATTTATTATTTTTTTAATCTGTAAAATCATTATGAGATTTAAATTAATTAAAATACATGTAATTTAAAAGATACTTTTATATTTCATGTCATACAATCTGCCAAAACCTTAAAGTATGTATTCTACAATTAGAAATTTAATTTTTTAAAAGATAATATTCTGTTAAAACTAAATTTCATATTATATAATATTCCGGAATCTGAATTTAATAAATCATTAATTAAAAATCATTGTATTAATCACGAAACACTTTATTTTCATAAAAATTAAGAATAACATGACAGAAGTCCATGGTCAGCTATGACCCTCTCTGGTAGTTCTAGATATATCAGAAATACGGTAATCCTAGTGTTAAACCAAACTCAACAGCAGTAAAAATTCCTCTTCAAATAACAAACTATGCAGTCATGTATATGATATGTAGTACGACAAATTATGTAGAATGTATTAAAGTAGGGCGAAACTGTATTTCTATGAAAACATAGAGCACACAGAGCAACAAATTGTTAACTGAAAACAGGTTACGAAGAGGTATCGCTGCCTTAATACTTACTGCTTAAACATGATAGATGTTGGAGACCAAATGTTGGGTTCCTGAATTTTACTGTAACCAAATAAATCTCCAAAACGATTTCAAGATCGGGGATAATGTAAAATTGAAAATTTCAAAAACACATCTTCTAAAGTCCTCGATAAAGATTCATTTCTTATTTTATTTGGGTCATGTGTATATGGACTCGCAAACAGGCATTTTAAATCAGTCCTAAACTATTATTACGGCTTCTCCTTCCTCTGAGAAAGTCTTAGTGTCATTCTTATTGGTAAGATATTTAAAAAAACCTATTTTCATACGAATTAATGATACTTTTGAATTTATTGAGTTTCAAATCATGATTATTAAAATATTTTGCTAAACTTATACTACTTGTTTTATATACAATGTAGTACAACGCATCAGAGAAATAATTAAAAAGACATCAAAACAAGTGTTGCAATACTCTATTTTTGTTTAAACTTTATGTGCAAAAAATTAAATGTTTCAGCTGTATTTTTAATCTGAAATTTAAATATGGAAACTTAAATGAATAAGATAGATTAAATACCGTAATTTAGGTGTATCTTTTCCATTAGTAGGTCATGATGACATGATGGAATTATATTTGTTTCGTATAGAGTAGAAGAGTATAGAGTAGAGGTTGCCACGTATGCGATGAATGAGAGCATCATTGTGATTTTTCGAATATTATACAGAAACACACCATAGTTAAATAGTATTATACACACAAATTCAAATTTAATTAAATTAATATATTTATGTATTCTACGTAAGTCTTAAGTTTTATGCAAATTATTCATATATGAGAAAATATAAAGTGAAAAAATGAAAATAGCCAAAAAATGTTCGCACAACATGTGATTAACGAAATATTAGAAAATTTGAAAATTTAACCAGACTCAGTTAAAACAGTTCTGAAGTAATTATAAAAAAGTTGATTAAAATTTTCAGTTAGAATCGTAAGAGAGCTCAACAAAGAACTGCATGCAAGTGGGAGCTGCATTCGCCCACGTTAGGAGTAGAGAATAGATTTTCAATTTTTGTTTGCCTCCTTTTCGGAAAAAAAAAATTACTCAACCTCCGGTTTGGAAAAAAAAATCACCGACTCCCAATCTTGAAACTAATATTGTAATTGCGAGCTGTCCGATCTTTAGTACATATTAAAATACTTTCAAACGTCAGAAAAACAAAGTAATCACGTAGAAAGGTTAATTTTTCTTTATAGGTCCGAATTCGTTTTATTCCACGGTCTAAAAAAAGCAATAATCTAGCCTTCAGAAGAAATGAAGTAGAAAATTGCATAGGATTAATATTACTCTCAGATATTCGTAAAGACGTCTTAGTGGGAGCCATAATCATGTCATGATCTGTCCAAACTTTTGAATATGTTACAAGTTTTGTTGATCGGATTGAAACATATACGTCCTCACTGTAGTGCTTCGTACCTGCTGTGACTCTTTCATGTATTAATCAGAAAGATAATAAGAACAAAGCTGTCATGTACTGATACGCACTTTTAATGGTGACTGATTTTGATTCAAAGATATTTAGAACTATTTGTTGAAACACACGTTTGTTGATTTTTAGTACTAAACAAGCTGTTTATAAGTGATGCTTCGAGAGGAGCCAGGTGCCCCTAAATTAGACTTACAACAAAAGCTACCTTTAATTTCTTTAACACATTGTGATAGATAGTATCGACTCAGATGGGAACACGGGTACAGAAAACACGACCGAGGAAGACCAGCCTAACGAGTAGAAGAGTGCATCGGCCTTCAAACTGTTGACCAACAATATATGCACAAGAATTTTTGAATTTCAGTAATGAATGCATGCTAAAATTCACTTAAGTTTACTTTTGTTCTGAATCACCTAATATGAATAAATTAGATAATTCACTATGCTTATTTTATGTCAAAATTTTAAACATGCTCTATCATTTATATCGTAAATTTAGCTTTAGGGAAAAGCCTTTAACCTCAATCCTTTTTCCTGGTATATAAAAAAAACTTCTCTAGATTTGTTTTTCTTTCTAAGTATCAAGAAATCTAAAGGAAATAAGAATGGAATAAAAACTATTATTTTTTTGATTTTTGACATAAGTATTTTATTTTCTACCTCCCCTTTCAGCATTGCTTTCATTTTCTTTTAATTTTGTTCAACGTACAAAAAAGGAAAATGAAATCACAATAAAAACTAAATATCTCAAGATATAGAGAGCTTTTACTTTCTTGGTGCCTGGTTATTTTCTTTTCAATTCCAATGTTGTTCTTCCATTGGATTCTATACATTCATCATTTTTAAGACCATTGAAATCTCAACAGCCTCTTAATATATTTTGAAAAATTCCGATATCAGTAAAAAGTGCATTACGCGAGAAAAAATTTTCACAAAGAACTGAAATATTCACTATTCCAATGTTACAAATGCAGTATCCTTTTTTAAAAAAAACATACATTCTTTATGATGTACATCCCATACAATACTTCTGCTTTATCTGTTTTGAACTAAATAAATACATAACAGAAGGATGAAAAGTTCTCTTCTTCTATTTTTAGTTTTTTGTTAGATGTTCTGCTCTTTCGAGGGAATGAATGAAACTATTTCACTAGATATTGACTCAAACCTATAGTAACGGTGACTTTACAATTCGAGAACGAATAAAAAAAATGTTGGTACAAACTCTTCACATTTTTAACCTCGGAAGAGGTTTTTTTCTTCCTTTCCTTTTTAACATAATCTAACTTCAATCCAAAAATCAAGTTTATTTTCACCGATGATCCTAGAGTTCTCTGTTACATTTTCGGATACTTTTTAATTATGAAATAAAGAGTTCTTATATTTAGATAGGATACCTCTCTTCATGAATTCTATTTGATTAATATTACGATTTCTAAGTGTTTTTACGTATTTTAAAAAAAACATCAAAAAGAATTTATTTAACTCTTTTAAACAAACACTGGATTGACCTGATTCAACATGCAGAACATTTCAAAAAGTACGTGTTCAAGAATACTGCGTTGTTAAAAAGAAACATGTAACGAAAATTGATCGTCATTTTATAATGCATTAAACGTAAAACAAAATTTGAGAATTAAAGAAAAAATAAGATCCTATCGGGAACAATTTTTAAGACACCATTGTAGACTGCCTTTGTCACCATTTGCATTTAATTAAGCACACGATTTCAGTCTTAAAATTATATGTCTCTGTATAAAAATTAGATTAATGAAAGTAGCAGTTTCGGAGATAAGCTGTGACGTCCAAGTCAAGAAGTATATATATATTGACAATTGATCATTTTTAATTTGAAAGCCTTTCACTGGAGTTGCGAATAATGTACAAATTCACGACGCGCGAAATATGGAAGCAGTATTTAAACAGAGAAATATTAAAGCAGTACGTACGTGGTAAGAGGTGGTGTGAAAATGAGGGTGATGGAGGAATCGAGAATTTTATACTCCATACACAAGTATAATTATCATAGCGCGATTTACTGCAGAATGTTCTTGATTAATATTATAGGGCTCAAATGATGAGTCGTTTTCCGTGACTTGAGAGTCAAATTCGAAATAATTTTAATGTTTGAGTTTAGGCTGGAATAAATTTTAATTTGCGTTTCCAACAACAAAAATTGAAAAGAATGTGATAACTTGAATTCACCACCAATTTCTCTTCCTGGCAAGAATACTCAGAGTTTAGAAGCTCAATATTAATTACTGCCACTTAAATTAAATACGTCTTTTCATTCGCGAAATTAAGGTCATATTTAGTGCATCTGTTCTAAGAAAGCTAATTTAAAATTTATAATATGGGGGAATGTTTCAAATGATTTGCTTCTAAATTAACATAAATATAAGTATTAGATTTAGAATAATAAAGCAATAATTTCAGAGTTGCAACAAATTCACTAAAGCATGATTTTTACAAAATGATTGAAGTAATCTTTACAAAAAGCATTCGTGTTATTAGTACAAACGTAACGTAAACAAGGTTATTTGTGTTGTGGACACACTGTTACAATAGAAATTTGTATAATTCGCAAATATAAATTGGTAGAGTAAACTGACATATAATCGTATGTATAGTAAATTTAATATTGGTAGATTCGTGTATAGCATCATATAAACATTTTTATTGTGTGGTATTGACTTCTTAATGATAATTTTTCATATTAGCAAATTTCACTTTACAATTATAAACATTACCAAGATTTGATAAATATTGTTCTTTGGACTCACTTAATACTTTCCTATTTTAAAATGAAATAAGTTCAATATATTATTTTAAAACATTTAAAATGCAATAGCTCGTGAACCTTATATTCATACAATACAAACAACAACGCAATACATCCATACAATATATGCATACAATAATGGTCTATCAACCATGTATAATTAAAACCGTAGAGGTGCATGATACTTTAAATTCATTGAACAAGTGAAATTAACATTTTTGTTTTAATTCCAATGCATAGGAATGGGATGTTGTAATGGGATAAAGATGTAATGATGGACAACATCTGCACAACATCTTTAGAATTACTTCTTGGTAAAAAAAATTTAATTACTAAACTGAGCCTAATGATATCTACAACGTAGAAAAATGTGATTATTTTGATGATTGCACCAAAGCGAGTACTTGCGTCGAATAACTGAAACCATAGCCAGATAGATGACTATGATATAAACACATCTCTTCATTGTTTATTTTGCAATCTATGACTTTTACTTAGGACATTCTCACCATAATTCAGATTTATTTGGTCACCAATAGCCCTCGTGTTTCTTCTAGTGCGATGTTAATAAAATCAAACCAAATCAATTAGATTTATTTGTATTGTTTGTTTTATTTCTACTTGAACACCTTTTTTCATTAATTTTTGTTATAAATCATTCTGACGCATACATTTTTGAATTCATGTAGGTTTTTTAACTGTAAGTTCCTAAATACTATTTATTAATTTTTTGGGCATTAAGTTTTATGTAATATGCTAATTGATTTTACACATGCAAGGATACATACTCTGTCACGATGGCTGACATAGGACTGAATTTGCATTCCTGCATCATCCTTTCATTACTTGGTTCCATCCAGAGTTACGTAACTGCAGAAAGACAGAACCACCTGTTTTGCTGAGTCGAGCCAGAGCGTATCGAGAGGGGAGACGAGGTGGTGTAATGTGTGATGTCTAGTTTATGTCTAAAATATCTACATGATTATCTTCGTATCTATCGTGGAAATATTTTTCTATAACTGGCACTCTCTACGCACGCACGCACACACACACACACACATATATATATATATATATATATATATATATATATATAAACAGGGTTATATGGTCTATCATTAATACCTTTTTGCAGTAGTTATGATGGACCGTTTTTTCCTTGGTTGGAATTCTTTAATGCTTCATTTATTAAATTATTTTACCATACAAACACATTTTTTTTTTTATCATTTTTCACCTTCTGATTTTTAACTCTTACTTTTATCATAGTAATGGTATAAACAGTTATAATTGGCATTAGTTTTGAAGGTGATGCAAAAAGGAGAGAAAAATAATTAAAAAAATAATTAAATGTAAATGTAATACCAAAAATAATTAACGTTGATGCATAAAGCAATAAAAATATATAAATATTTTGGGGGTTTTTTTGAACGAAATCATATAAGAAATGTAATATAGACGGTGATTTTTTTTTCTTTCTTGCTAAAACTTGTTGCAAAATTTAAACTAATTATAAAATACAACTAATAATAATTAGTAATAAGTAATACATTTATGTATTTGAAACGTCATTATCTAATAATACATTTATGTTTCGCTTGACTTATCCTCCTCAGAGCCAAAGTCAACTTTGAAGGAAAAGTCTTAGAATAATTTGTATTAATATATTGGTTCTATAAATATGAAAAAGTACTGAAAAAATTATTTTTAATTTTTATTTTCGAAAACTTAAGTGTCTCCTGGAGGAGACACTTAAATTTTCAAAAGAGACTTCCAGGAGGCACTCCAAATGTCTCCTCCAGGAGACATTTGAACAAATTGACATTATAATGTTAATTTAAAATATTTCTTTAATCTTAATTTAATGAGTAATTTCTAATAATTAGCATCATGAGCACAAAGTAAAATGAGGATAGTGTAAAATGTGAATCACAAAATTTTCCTGTCCGAACTGCTTGCAGAAGAGTCCTAATTTCCAAAATTTATCATTTAGTTTTTTCTCTCTCTCTTTATTATTTATTATCTTTATTAAATAATTTCTCAATTTTAAGTTGTTTCTTTTTGAAAACTCGTGATTTCTAAAAGAATGTTGTCTGCGTGTACGGGAGTTATAGTTTTTTTCTACCCAATACATTCAAATTTTGGGAAATTTTACATTAGACATAATTACTGTGATCACTAATTATGTTTCATTTCATTTTCTGACAAATACAGATTCTTTCCTGTATTCTTTAAATATTTAGATTTGTTTAATTCATTTAGCAATCAAAGAATATCATTTCGAGCAGAAATATATGCCGTAATTATAGTTTCAAATCGAGTGATTTTGATAGCCCAATGTCTCCTACAGGCGACACTGAAATAACAGTGCTCTAAATCAGAAGTGGAGAGATTTGAGTAAGAAATTAATAATGTTTTATATGAACAGCAAGTTTAAGGAAAGTAACAGTGTGTTTAATAATTTTTTATCACAGAAATAATAATAAATATGAACGCTTAGTGATGCGCAAGCGTATATTTTTCTTTCTCTCAGAAAATACCATTTTCTTTTTACCATAAATAAGGTGGGAATGCAAAATGTTCACTAAAAATAATTTTTTTCAGAACTGCCATCCGTAAACAAGAAAATTAACTACTTCTGGGTACCAATGACGCCTTTTATTTAACTTGGTGGCATTGTTTTGAAGTATTGTTTAGTTTCTCCTACAGACAGGGCTGGATCTGAGGAGGTTAAATTGTGATGTTGATTTCAAATATTTAAAATTGAAATCAGTTCTCAATAATCTAAAATTGAATGCTACACTTTAGGCAAATTGATATATAATGACTATTTCACTCGTTTGTGTAATATTAAATTGGAGTTTAGATCAAACTCATTTATAATTAGACATTTCATTCCAAAGGTTTTTTTTCCCTTAATAAAAAGTAAAAGAAAAAAATTGACATCGTATGAACAAAATAAGTTCGTAACTTTATTTTTACCTACAAGTTGCTTGAATTTTTATCTGAGATTTGCTGATGTATACAGAAATTATTTTGGATTAATTTTAAAATTTACATTACATGTGTCTTATACATTCAATTTTGTATATTTTATTATTTGCCAAGGAAAGAAGGTAACGATGAGTCAGGTACAAAGAGTGACGCAATTTTTTTAATTTTTTTTTGTGTAAATAAACACACAGGTTTATCTTTCGTCGTTACTTTGACATCTAGAAAAAGGAGCGAAAAAGTTCTGTTGCCTTGAATTCCTAATCCGATTTACTGACATATAATCTCATGATATCTGAGAGAATCCTCTAGCCTTTCATCAATTTGAGCTAAGCTATAAATTTGTGGAAATGAGAAAAATGCTAATTTTCTAAATTATTTGCCATAATTTTATATTTTTTCATATTAAATTTCCTTTTTTCAATATTTCCTTTCTTTTTAAAATCTTAACTATTGACCAAATATATATAATAACATTTAAAAGATGTTTCGGTATCTTCAAAATAACGTAAAAATTAAGAGGAACCAAAATACACTTAACCACCAAATAAATTTAGCAAAGGGATTTTTTTTTGTATAAAATAATGCCTAAAACTGTTTGATTATTGTTCAGATAGATTCTTTTTGTAGATCATAAAAACATTCTTGTATATGACGCAAAACAAACATACTATATACTATAATCAAAAGCATTTACTAATACATAGATCATTGAAAAAATCAAATTGCAGAGATATGAAAGTTAGTTTTAGAAATCATAATTTTTTCAGTTATGAGTCAGTTATGCAGCACTGCCTTTTTCCTCCAGAAATATCTGCTCTTGTAAAGTGATTTGACCAACGTTCGTAATAGATCATTCTGCCATTTATTCTTGTAATAAAGATAGTCGTGTTCATAGAAGATACATGCATTAGAAAAATGCTCGAACGTTATTTACATACGCTTGCGACACATATCTTTTGACCATTAATTGATGAAACAAATCACAGATCTTTTACCATACTTAAGAAGGCTAGATCTCAAAAAGAGCCTCACAGAGCACCACTAGCATAAAAATTGTTTTAGAAATCAAAGTTTTCATCTACAAGTCTAAGACACAATTAGTTCTTCATTAAGAACGATTTGCTCTTATAAAAGTTCTGACAATAATGATGAATCATTATGCCATTCACCCTTGCCAGAATTGTGAAACCTGATAAAAATTAAAAAAAAAAAGTACCAAGCATTCATTTTTCTATTTATACTTAACACCTTAAGACTAAACTAAGATTCCAAAAATCTCATTCTAAAGTGTTAAGAAAAATAAAACAATTATGTATTCATTAAACTATTAAAATTAAAAGTTCTTGAAGACACTTTTGAGATGGAGCTACTTTATTTAGAATGTTTTTTCTCTTTATGATGTAACTTTTTCCAAGAAAAGATCCTATTTTTTAAAGATATTATTTTCGAATTGAAAGTCTCGGACAAATTTTTTAAAGGTTTTCTTGAAGTGATTAACTTACACTTATGGTATTTATGGATAAAATCTCTATAAAACTTTTTTTATGAAAATTCTTCAAGAAATTGCTCCTTTTTTACAGTGATCGTTAAATCATTATGTAAGATACATCAGTGGAATGATTTCGTAACAACATCTTTATATTATCATATTGTAAAAAATAATTTGAATCGCGCTATAAGACATTACATTCATATTCTTATGATGAAAGTAGCTTTTCAAAGAATAACTTGTACTTGTGACTCAAAAAAATCTTATTTTAGAAATTTAAAAAAAAATTACAAATAAATTGAAATTCACATTGAAAATGTCAAAAGTTTCCCTATTATCATCCATATGCTATTCATAATTAGGATCTAATTTTGCTGAGTGTGAAAATTTATTGCATTCATCGAAAATAAATACATGAAATTTAAAATAAATCAAATATATCATCATAGGGGAAACAAATCATTATGACGGAAAAGAGTGAATGATACGAAAGCAGAAACTATTCGATTTAAAGCATCTGTGAAAGGGATGCCCTTGAATTACTTGTGACGTTAAGAAGTGGACTATTTTATTACTTTGACTTGATGAACTTCCTCTCAAGAGGCACTTAAGATGTGATTAATACAGACGGAAGGCTTTTAACTGATGTGTTCAGAAGATTGCGCCAAAGCATCTTAAAATTTAGGGTACGGTTTAATCCTTAAGAATGCCTCCCTAAGGGCAAGTAACGCCGTTAAGCATCGGTAAATTATCAGCAATAAAATCTTTATGATGCGAGAGTTTTAAGTTATTTTAGGCGCGTGCTGTAATAGTAAAGCAAGCACGAATCTGTAGAATCAACGTGCTTGAAGGAAAATTTCCCAAGAGGAGTAGCATGCGGTTTGACTTTAAAACAAACAAAAAGGTTTAAAGTAATATTCTATAAAAATTAAGCAAAATTTTTAATTGATTACAAAGAATTCAACACTTTCACCATAAGGGCTGGTTTTGAATATATTCAACAAAATAAAATTTCCATTGAATGAAATAATATGATAAATCAGAAAAAATTGTAAAGTAATATTTATAAAAAACGTTTCATGCATTTTTACCATAAGCATATGCAGAATTCGAAATACATATTAGAAACATTTCCATTGAAGCGTATAAATCATTCGGCTAATTTCTATAGCATTACAACTTGGACCGGAAGAGATAGTTTTGAATATGTTTAGCCAAAGATATATTTTTCAATAGAATGAAATAACATTATAAAAATAAGCCCAATGTAAAGTATTATTTAAAATGTTTCATAATTTTTACCTTTACTATCTGTAGAAGTTTAAAAATGTAAGGAAATGTACATAGAATTCTATAAAAATAACTACTATACAAACGGTAAGAATATTTGTTATATTTTACACAATTTTCTGTTATTCTCATATATGATTTAAAAGATAAATTTTAGTAATATTAAAGAAAAAAAGCACTAAATATTTTAGCTATAAATCGCTGCATAATTCATGTTCTTGACATCCAAAAAAGCATGCTAAGTGTGGAGGAAGAAAATTACTTGAGTTAATTAGTTTTTTTTTCCCATTTTCAAGATTATATTTCTCTCTTTCTCTCATTGTTTTATTTTCTTTCTTTGGTGCTAGAAAGCGATTCTAATAGGGTAACTAAAATAAACTTTCCGTAAAGAAAAGTACAATCAAAGATAATGGATTCACAAGTTTTCTCGAAGATTTAAAGTTAATCCAGGATATTTGTTCATATATCTTAATTACAATCCCTTTACAGCCACTGTAAGAACTAATACTTATTTACTTAAAGTATGAATAATATTTATTATAATGATACTTTATGTTGAAAACTCTATCAATGTAAACCACACAGTAATTACACAGAGCGAAAAACAATCGCTTTAAAGTTAAAGAAAAGATAAGCAAGGATAGTATTTTAAAAATTTAATTTAATCCAGTGTCATGTTTTTCTCTTTTAATCAGAAATATTTCGTGAGCATCTGTAAAAAATTCATAAATATTTCTGAGCTTTCTAATTATGGTCGAAAATGTAAAAGGTATTAAACGTATACATTTCTCTTTTTATACCTGCAAGAACGAGTTTCTTAATTACATTTTTTTTCCTGAATTTGACAGAAAAAATTAAGACTAAACCTCTTAAACCATTACCCTTCTTACGTTTCAATCGTTTATTTCAATTCTGAAGGGAATATATTAAAACATTGTACATTAAATGAACTACTACTAATAAACTAAAGCAAATCTGACATGAGTTTTAGGAGATGAGAAGTGAAAGCTCGAAATGCCTGTAATAGGATTTTAGAACTAACTGCAATGTTATATAATCTTTGAAAATCTATATTCATATTCTGTGAAACAAAGTAAGTATATCGGAAAAATTCTCATCAAGAAATGTTTTTAATTACATATACAATTGAAAGAAATGTGATGTGATCGTCGCCCTGAGAAGATAAACGATGGCTATTGGCGACGGATATCGTAATTTTGAGCCCCGATCAAGTAAGGAGGACATCACCTGAGGTAAAACTTCCCTTTCCTAAATTCACGCCAATGGAAGGACTTGGGACCTCGACCAGATTTAACCTGAATCAACCACTGTACACGGTGGATCTTTAGTGGTATCAGGGCCCGAACCGACCTCTCAATGAAAAAAACGTTGGCAACGATTCCGAAACCATGACCACTAGGCTACTGCGGCCACACAAATCATGGAAAATGATTCACAGATGGATTCTTATCAGATTTAAAGCGTATAAAAATTTTTTCCGATACTTAAACAGATTTGTATACATATTTTCTTTTCAACTGAAGGAAAAAAAATTATTATTTGCATTAAATTCGAAAAATGAACTTATTTTAAAGGTGAGTATTACTAATATTTTTTTTTTCAATTTAATATTCCTCAAAATAAACAACAGAAGTATTTCCAATCTATATCTAATGCATTTTAAGCTGACTTAAATAAAGAATTAATGAAAGTTCTTAAATGTAACAAATGACAAATTCATTTTCATTAAAAAATATCTGACTCTTTGTAAGCTAATTAAACTTTCATTCAAAGAATTTTATTTTTATTCAGTGTTTGATGCCTTACTAGGCTTTTTTCATTCATTCATGTGTAATATTTTTTAAATCACAAAAATAATTTATTTGGAATTCAGGCAGTAAAACAACTTATATTTTCATTAAATTCATCTTTTAATAACTGTGTAAATTAATTATAAGTATTGAAAGTACGTATAAGAAATAAATTGAATAACTTAGAATAATAACTATTTTTGATTTACCTAAATAGAATATGAGAAAAGATTTATAAAATATTTTATCTGAAAGGTCTTCACGTGAACAAAATTAAAAAAAAAAAAATAAATAAATAAAGTGCAATGACATTTCTAAAATACGAATATCTGACAATTACTTCGCTTTTTCAGAAAGAACTAAATCAAGTTTCAAATACTTAATTAATGAAGGTATAATTATATAAAAATACTTACGAATGAAAAAAAGCACATCTTGTCTTTCATTAATTAAGGAAGACAAGTTTATACCAAATTTTAAAATTAAAATTACATATTTTATATATTTAATGTACGTTAAACACGTTATACTAAGAATCTATATGGAATGTAATATTTAATTTTATATATTAATTTATATTTTAATTTTAAAAAATTCTTGTAGAAATTATTTCATTCACTACGAGACTTTCAAGTTATCTAGTCAATTCATACTATACATAAATTATTAGACATGAACAAGATCGAATATTTCAGAAATAAATGACTTATCTTTACTGAATTATCTGTTGTTCACCTTCATATATTTACATCTGTACCCTTAATAGTTATTACAAATTTATCGACACTTCTATTAGTGATTATTCTGCAAAATCTTCGAATATAACTGGTATACTGAAAAATTACCGAAAACTTTGTAATCCGTGAATATAAGATAAAATTTATAACAATGAATCATTAATTCTTATGTATTGTAATAAAGTATATGAAAATAAATTGTATTTTCGAAACAAAATACAGTGCAAATAAAATTGAACAATTTCATTTAAAATTCAGTAGAGAAAGATTTCATATGACTGTAAAATTTCATCTATGGCAAATGAAGTTAACATGTACACGTGTACCGATGGTTGGCTACCAATGGATCCATCTCCCTATACCATCATGCTTTCACTGAACAAACATATTTCTGAGACAGATTGAGCAAACTCGATAGAATCCAGGCAAAAGCTTTCAAAATCATATCTGGAACCGTCTCATCCACCAATAACATCAAAGCAGAAAGGGAGTGTGGACTCCCAGCCCTCTGACAGAGAAGGAAATATCTTACAATTAAGTTTACAAATAAGACCAAAGACACAGAGCATATCTCCAGAAGGACCTTTGAGAAATGGAATAATAGATCAAGACTTAAGAGATCGTCTACTTTGAAATATGATAGTAAAATAAGAGAAAATCTTGACCTCAAACAGGATTCTCACAATGTTCTTCATGAGTCCAATATATTTTCCTGTATACCCAAAAACACCAAAATAAAACTAAACTTTTTGGAACCCTGACCAAAAAATGAAAGTGAAGATATCTTCAAGGCTAAAGGGATCAGAACAATCGAGTCATATTTGTATACCTATTTCGTACAAATATACAAGGATGAGACCATCCTTAAAGTTGGAACCGGAATTCATACCTCTCTATTCGATGATACAACCAGTCTTACAAGTTACGGAGTGGGAAATATTGCTTCCAACTTTTCATGTGATCAAATTGCAATCCAAGAGGCCTTGAGGGAATAATTAACTTAAATGATACAGATAAAATACGAGTACTTGTAATTTATTGCGTCTTTAAAGCTATTCTTGAGGCAATTCTTCAGGAACATATAAGACTAACACAAAATGTTCATTGACTCCTTGATGCAATAGACCAGATGGGAAAGACATGTACTTTACAGTGGATACCTTCACATATAGGAGTCTTTGGGAATGAGGCAGCTGACGAACTGGCCGAAGTGTCAAGAACTCTTAATTTTATCAATTCTAATCTTGTCACCCAAGATGATGCAAATGCCATTGCAAGATATAGACTCAGAGAGAAATATCTCAAGAAAACTCATTACCTGCATCATGATTCTAAACTATGACTCGCAATCTGATTACTAAGTTACAGCGGCCTCAAAATGACTCTGACCAAAAATGCAGCTTTGCCGATTACGATACAATTTTTAATGAAAAAAAACTTATAAAAGCGTGCAGTATAAAATAATAATTTTGTAAATAAATTACAGAAATTTACTCAATGGAACGACTAATATCTTATTAGCATTATACATAGAAGCAGCACATGGCTTGTTGGCGACGGACCAAAAACTTTTGAGCCCGAAGACAACTGGTCTTTAGAGAGAAATTCGTTCTCGAACCCACTACTAGAAGGAAATAACCATAAAGACACGACCATAACCACTCGGCTATCGGAGCCACTAAAAGAAAAAAATCCCTATTTTTTTTTACCAAAAAGAAGAAATTTGAATTAATTATATTAAAGATATGGATTAATCATATAATAAGAAATTCTTAATCATTTAAAACTACACAATATTAGATTTTCGTTCCTTTTTTTTTCTTTCTTTAATTTCATAAGAATCTGAAGATAAATTAGTTAATTGAAGAAGTTTTCAAAGAGTATTATAAATTACTTATTCTTATAAAAATGAAATTGTAATATTTTGACAAAATAATGTTTTCAAGAAATCAATATCAGAAAAATAAAACTCTCATCGGATTGTATGATTTAAATTATCTAAATGAATATTATTTTTAAATAAAGCCGCAATTTATTTTTTCTCTAGTTTTTTTTTTTTTTATTATTATTATTTTTTCCTCTTATGTACTTTATCATAATTAAATTGAATTATATTTGCGTTAAAATTATTTATTGAAAAAATTTGTCATCATTTGAAAATACGTTATTATTCTGTTTCTTTCATTATATTCCGAAAAGTATAAACTTTCTTTTTCTTGAACTTCTAACAGGTCGAATTCAGATGAAGGTATTTTAAAAATTATCTATTTATTTTAGCATGTTTTACTTTTTAATGTTGAAATGAATTTTTTTCTTCTTAAATTTAAGTAAAGTATGAATAAAGTTGAAAATTTATACATTTAAAGGAAACAACTTTTTTATTGAAACAAAATATCAAAATTTTAGTATGTACCTTTATTTCACGGTACAGTGGAAGTATTTTAGATATATTTTTCTTTTGCACTCATTGCAAGCAAATCTTGCATTTACTATGCACATCTTCTTAGTATTGTAAAAGAAACAATCATCAAACTTTTTCTCAGTGATATATGATGGTGAATTTTAGTCGTGGTTGAGGACCATTATTTCCTAGTGCAATTTTTAGAAGAGTGATTTATGGATGTGCCAACTGTGCATTTCTTACATCAATGGCTGAATATAAAGCCAATACCGACAACAGTCATATTTAAAGCATTAATAATTGAATTCCACCGACATTTCTTATTGTGAAGTGTTAGAAGGTAGTTTCCTAACATTTTATATAGCAGGTCAATTCCTTCAATTCCAGCATAATATTTACGTATTAAAGTTTGTTTTTTAATTTTAGTTTTCTCATTAGCTTTTCCATGAATGTCTTTTAGTCGAATGAATGGTGAGATGTGTGTAATAATTTGAAAAAATCCTTCTCGACAGAGAATCGTCATTCTAGCTACATAAAAAAACCGAGCCTTCACTTTATTATTCACATGAGCCCCTTTCTCTTTCTTTCGTCTTCTTTGAGAATATCAATGGACATTTTTGAATACCATGTTCTCTGACAGTTTTGATAGCTTTTGTATTTCTACTTGTAAGGTCCTTCATCAAATCTTAAAGTAGTGAAACAGTTATTAAAAGATATTACTACTTGAAAAGGGTTTGGAACAACCGTCAGATTATTTACAACCGTATTACCAAGAGATGTTATATCATTTGACTGCTTTCTGAGAAAAATACAATTTTACATGAATAACCCTTGTTTTTCAGAAGCATCCACATTTAAATAAGATTGAATTGGATTTTGCCGAAAAAAAGATTTTAGAAGAATTGTGGCCGTAATACGGAACTGTTGATTCATCAATGCTAAAGTGGTTGAGAAATAACTGAAACAGAACTAATTTTTCATGCAATCATTATAAATATTTGGAATTGTACCCAACTTATCACCTGATTGGAATAAAGTACTATCCATCAAAGAAATAGCAATGTATTTAAAAGTATTCCATTATTTCTTTTCAATGTTTACCTCCTGATATCCACTTTGTAAGAGTAATCTAAAAGGCTGAGATACATCTTTCTAGTCAGTTTGTATATTAGTCCCCTTTTGAGAATATTTATGTATTCTCAAGAAATTAATTTCAGAAAATTGTCAATAGATTCTGCTGCCATTAATTCTAGAATTTATCAGCAGCTTGCAGTTGTAGCAGCTCTTGATTCACCTTTCATTGACTAATTAAACACAGACCTTTTTTTCATTTGGGTGTAAATGATTCCACTTTTTTATCTATAAAATAATTACATTCGTTTGTCTTTCTTCAATCAATACTCATCCTAAAAAATTATCGTTAAACTATTTTTCTCATTGATATTGTTTTAATTTGAACGCTTGTGGGGGCCCAAAACTATTATCAGGCACAGCAGAGTTTAGTATATTGTCATCAATATTCTCTTCTTTTCAGATGAAATCAGGAGAAAGTTGATAAATCTCAAGTTCTTAGTCAGAGAATTCCGATGTACCACAATCCCTGAGCGTCATCAAGTAGTAAACAGTTGCATCAAGAATTTTAAAATTGGTTCCATATTATGATAGCTCACTAAAAGAATCAAATTCAACACATTTCAAAACAAAATCTTAGAATCAAACGCATTAGACTGCTAATAGAAATGGAATGTTCTTTGACAAAACTGGGGAATTCCTTTCTCTATGCAATTTGGAAAATCCAAAATTTTCCAGTTGAAAAAAATCCAGTTGAATTGATCTGTAAAAGATACAAATATAATAAAAGATAAAGATAAAGTAAAAGATTTTTGGTATAAAAAAATATCTTTCTCATTAAAGTTATTTGTTCTAAATCAATAGAATATTCCAAATTACCATAGAGAACAGTTTCATTTTATTGAATTTTCTATGTAATAATCTGGGGACAAAATGACATTTTAGTAATAAATCAGTTTAAAATAAGCTCCGAAATTTACCTAAAATATTCCAAATACAGGGAATAAAGGAATTAGATTCTTTGTTGGTTGGTAAAAAATGACATTTATATGAACCCACTTTGAAATACTCGTGAAAATTTAATATTCCATGACATAGTAAAAAAGTTTATTCTGTTTATGAAATGAGCTAATATATAAATGTATAGGATTTCTGGAAAAGATAACCTAAATTTTTTTTAAAATTCTTATTCCTGAAATTGAAGTATCGTGTTCCAAGACTTAAAAAAATTAATAAGAACACAATTAAATTAAACACACGTCAGAATAAATTTAGCATTTGTAAAACATTGCTTTAGAAATATTACCTATTTAACATTTATTAGCAAAACTTCCTTAATTCTGCTTTAACTATTCATGAAATAGATGTCTTTAGTCACATGAGGGATCAATCCCACGATTCGACCTAAACAACGCTAGACATGACTTCCCGACCATAGCCATTAGGCTGCCGTGGACACAATAAAAGGGTGAATGGATAAAGATTTTTTTTTTAAATAGTAAATAATAAATGTATATTACAGTAGTTTAACTCGAATTTAGAGTGTATGAAGTTATACATAGCTCATCAACTTATCGACTCGATTTCAATGTAATCTGTGTTCAAACAAAAACAAACTTTTCAATTTTTTAACTAATTCTGGCGCAGCATCAAAATCTGCAAATTAAAATTAGCCTTGTATTACTTAAAGTAAATAATAAAAAGTCAACGTACAAATAGAAGCGTTTATTAATCTTTTGAAATCTTTCAAAATAAATATCTCTTACTCGACTGTTTTACAAATTAAAATAATTAGTTTTTGTAACTAAGCGAAACCCATTTTCAAATATATTTCTTTACCAAAATTAAATTATTTTACGTCCTAGGTGTATTTAAATATTTTATTCCAACACGAAGTCTTTCTTTATGAAATGTAAATATTAATTACTTTCTTCGCAAATAATTACTCATCCAGGAAAAAATAAATAACTATCGTCGAATGACGAATAATTTTCATACGCAGAAGTAATTTTCTGTTTTGAATTATACTTAGAATTGTTAGAAAAATGTTCCTTTCATTTAGAAAATGTGAAGGGAATCCTTGTTTCTTGAGCAAATACAATTTTTCTTATTTTTTCCTTAATAAAACCCTTTTAAAACTATTCGATACATGATTTCAAGCAATGTATTCAATTAATGTATATTCTTCTATTGAAAATCAGTTGATCAGATTTATTATTAGATGATGTTTGTATATTTTTACGAAATTGTTTTAAATAATAATTTTACACCATACAAACCAGCTTCTGTAATTATAATTTTTATAATTCGAATCTTTTGTTCCATCTCTGAAACTCTTCATTAAAACAGTGGAAAATAATTGTAGATCATTCCTATTTTTCGTACTATTCCTCTTAGGTCACTATGGTAAAAATAGTTCGTGAGATTTACCGCCTCACTTGCACTATTATTTTAACGGTGTTTTTAATGATAAAGAAAGTGAGGGACGTTGAAATGCAATTTTTCGGATGGGGCAACTTCTGATTCAGCCATCTCGTATAGAGATAGTGATAATGTGGATTAAGTTGCAGATATGTGTGAGGAGATAGCTGAGGCGGATATTGCTGCTCAATTAGTATTAAATATTATGTTTAACTGTTATTTCTTTGCACGAAAATTTAAGAAAAAAAATTGTCAGCAGTATAATGCTCTCAAAAATGTTCTATGGTATTCAGCTACGTTTCCTTTCTTCAGCACAGTACAACACTTCACATACCTAATGTAACAAAAGAAAAATAAAATAACTTTCCCTGAAAAACACTTGAAAGTTCTTCCAACTACCATTTGTTTAATCTCCTCAGAGAAGCGTTAAGGGGAGAAATATTTTCATCGAATATTGAAAAATTCTGTGCAATTTGCATCCGATTTGTTTTAATCAAATAGGAATTAAAATATTTCCAATGTGGTGGAAAAACTATAAGTAGGTATAACAGGTAGGTTATTGGAAAAAATAGTATTGGTGTAATTTGGGTAATTAGTAGTATAACAGAAAAGGTTTTCCTAAAGTGAACATCATTTGGAAATGATCTCTTCTTCAACGAACTCAAACCATGTTCCTTTAAATGAGGATTTCACTTCAAGAAACAGATAGAAGTCGCATAGCGCAATATCCTGCGAATAAGACGCATTTTCTAACACTGGGATACTGTAAGCGGCTAAAAATCTCTTAACAGACTATTTCTTGGTGGAAAACCAAAGGCTTTTGATTCCACAATTCGGGTTGTTTTCTCCCTATTCTTTCACTGAGTTCAGAAAGAACGTGAAGGTAGTAAAGTTGATTAAGTTTGACCTTCAGGAATTCAGTGAAGGTACACATTGAATATCAAACAAAAAAAACTATCATCAATTCTTTGAATCTTGATTTGCTTATTCGAGTTTTTATGACTCACGGAGAAGATTCACTCATCCATTGCTTGGATTAGTGCTTCGTTTCAGGATCAGAAGTAAAACACAACGATTTGTCACACGTTATTATTCTTTCCAATAATTTTGGTCATTTTCAAAGGCATTCAAAGTGTCAGGACAAACATTTTTGAGATATTCTTGTTGTTCAAACTTGAAAATTTTAGCCAATTTTTGCATGTTAAAATTGTTATGTAAATTTTTTCCATAGGGATTCTTTCTCAGTTCCTGCAACAGTCGCTCGAATTCTTAATCGACGGTCAGATCAAACCATATTGCTGATTTTTTTTCAATATAGTCATCCGTTTTTGAAGTGGAAATTTAATCTTGGTGTGAATCATCCTCAAAGTCATCTCTGCCATCTTGAAAACGCTAAACCAGTTCAAGACCGGCGATAAGAGAAAGAAACGCTTCGTCAGGCCTGCGTGATCTGAAACTGAACGCACATACAAGACCGAGGGATTTACCTCATTAAACCTAATTTCATATAAAGTTACATATAAAATTATCCCTGCAACAAATAGACTGAAACTTACAGATTATTATGATTGATAGCGTCTAAATAGACAGTTGTAAAGTTTTTGAGATATTTAAAAAAAAATGCGAATTTTAAAGAAAATATATTCATTTTGCTAATATATATATATATAGCTACGAAAATAAAAACAATATAAATGACAAAAAAATTTAGGATAGGATTACTTAAAATATAGATAAAATAATAAAGAACTGAATACAAAATATGTAAAATAAATGAAATAAAATTACGAAATAATACTTAAACTTTTGATGCTTATGAAGCTCGAATTCCCCTGATCCAGCAGCAAAAACAAAAACAAAAAAAAAACTTTGGAACCAAAAACGGGAATCGAAGGTCAATATTCTGAGGAACGATATTTGATAAGAAAGCGGACTTCAAATGCAAACGAGGGAACGTTAAAAATTCAAATAAAACGTCCCAATTTGAAATCACACCAATGTGATCATGGGCCTGGTGGCACGCAAACACCCATCCCAAATACGATACTGTGGGCCGTGAAGGGAAAATCACGTGATCACGAATACGAGATCACCATCCCGAAAGGGTTAAACCTCTCAAAAACACATGCACGTGATAAACGTTCATTGTCATACGCATCATTTAATAAATTCTAAGTTTTAGTAGCGGATTTTCCAAATTTCACGTGAAATTCCACCACAATTCGTAGTTCACTTATTTTTCCACAGGAACAAAAAATAACTCTAATACGAACAAAGGCTACAGCCATATGAACTAATTTACAGATGTGAGAGACACTTCATTCGAGAGAAAAGTTTTGAAGCTAAACAATTGTCGGACGCTGGCATTTGGCACATGCGTACTTCTGTAGCAGCGTCAGTCTCTGTATTTAATATACACACCCCGTCAGTCTCTGTACAGACACACACACATACACACACACACATATATATATATATATATATATATATATATATATATGTGTGTGTGTGTATGCCATTCAAAAATTATATCAATTACGCTTGCGTTCATCATTAGAGCTTTTAGTGCAGGGATGACCCAAACACACATTATGGTATCAAATTGAAAATGAGTATTATATGGGATATGTTCTCTCACAATCAGACAGTTCGAGCAGTGTCATAGTAAATTGGACAGAAAAGCAGTTAAAGAGTCCATGTAGCAATCTTTCCCACTATTGCAACTGGACAGTGTTTAGATCGAGGATGGTTCTCGGAGGAGGATGGGAAAATGCAGTTGCTCGCCAAAGAGCTTTCTAGACATGCTCTATACAGGTAAGGTCAGAATGTTTAGCTTGCTAACCTATGTGGCGAATATCTTTACTTTCCAAGTAATCGTCGACCAGCTCATCTCTAAATAGATGAGTGTTGTTCTTCATTAACAAGAAACAAGAACCAATAGCGTCCACGTAAAGTCGAACATAGAGCATTATCTCTATATATTGTTTCAGTTAATGGGCTTTTTGTCAAACACATGTAGGGTTGCATGGCCATCCAAACTATGCGTCCCCAAATCATTACATTTCTAATACCTTGTGACGTTGGGCTCTTTGCGATTTTCTCTTCACTAAGCTTGGGAACATTAATTGATAGCATGAAATAACAATTTCCTCCCAACCAAAATGGAACGTGATTATGTTCATTAGATGCAGGTGGAAACGAAGTGAAATAATTCAGATATAATGATATATAAATAAAGTGAAAATTAGAGGAAAGAGAGAGTGTGGTTAACTCAGAGTATAGTTCTAACAAGAGGTAGATAATATCAAGAGTTATAGCTACCGGCTATTGTTGCCACAGAGGACTTGTCGGAGGAAGCGATTTCAACTGGAAGACCTCGGTAAGAATATTTAATTTCGGCGATATTTAAATTCGTTGGCTAGGTATAGAGCCCAGAGAGAGTTGTATAGTATATTATTACATTTATAAATAAATTCTTAAGTTGGATTAGTCTTGTGTGTCATTGGAGCAGTTGATGGCTTTTAGAGTTAGTTACATTTAATTGAATTTTAGCTCAATAATCTGATAGATGTAGCAATCATTATAATCTTAATGATCATTTTTCCTGCTGAAGGATGGGTGTTATCATATCCTAAGGTCTTTCTAGATACATGTATGCCAAATATCTTAGTCCAGGTGAAATTTCATTTGATTTGAAAAATGTAAGATCCCTTCTGATGTCTAGTCTAAAGTGTGTGTTTTCTACTCTATGCTAAATGCAATCTCGTTTTTGCTGCAGTTAAAGGATCTAAACGGCACTAATTACATACTTCTTTTCTGTCGTGAAGGCTCAGGGCTTAGACCGAGAAATTCGAATTTCAATGGTAACTTAACTACTGAGCCGTGTAGTACTCTTGTGTCACCGTGCTGAAAGTGCCAAATAACGATTCCATTCGTCCTCGTAGAATTTGGTTTATATTGTCCACGTCTTCTCGATATGGTTGCAGTTCTTGAAACTGTTTCTACATATTGCACGTGACACTTTTTGTTACACATAGCTTTGTAGCATCAATTCTACCATCACTTATCCATCTCATTCTGTCATCTATACGTTTGTGACTCTCATTTAACGTCATACCTTATAAAATTTACCCAACACTTGCAAGAAACCTGATGGATGGTGTGGAGTAGTACGAGAATAAAAATCACTGGCAACCCTTCGTTTGCTTTTTCCCCCTCCGCAGTCACAGCTCCGCAAACACGCACATGAACGGTTATGTATACGTTTCTTAATATTTCCATAAATCTTCGGCAGCATAATGAGTACCTTTGATTTAACGCTTTTTATTACAAAAAAATAGGCTTCATTTGCCTTACGATTAAATAGACAAGAATCTACGCAAAGTCTGTTCCACCTAAAATTCAAAACAGCTGCGGCTATAGTTTTTAAAGGGTGTCTAGGTATAGTAAAATGTCTATGCGCTATTGGACGAGACTATCGACAGTTTTCCTTGGAGGAACATTGCTGGTATTGTGCTCCTATCTGTAAAACCGTACGAGATAAGAAAAAAAGTTAATTACTAAGTTCTACATCGTTACCAAATTGGTACGAAAAACCACCTTGTGTTTATTAATGGTATAAATAGAGTGCTTAAAATTTACATGGATTTGGTTGTGATTTCCGAAACTGTGACTTCAGAAAACTTGAACAAAAAAATAAAAGCAACTATCGTTCGAAAAACGAGTCCTCATCGTGACACAGTGATATTGTTCATAATTCTCACAAGAGAGATGTGTGGTTCAATCCCCACGAGTGCATTATTGAACTGAATTTCCTTACACACATAGTAGACAATATGCAGATGGCACCAAATTGTTGCAAAACGCATCAACTCGGCTCAACTTGCGCTTGGTATGTGACATAAACGCCCTTGATCAGAGAGACTAACTGAAGTAGGACGATAGTACAACTGGAAGACATACTATCATACGTATATACGTTCTTGTATATCCGAACAGCAGCGAGAAATAATTGAAAACTGTGACCTCTCAAAATGTCACGATTTAGAAATCCTAAGTAAATTAAATCATGAACCAGATAGAAGCAACGTATTAGGAGGTACAGTGTGGACGGAGGAAGCATAAATTTCGAAGAATGAAATTTACAATAGATAGAACACCCATTACTGGAATGTACGTCCTACCGATGTTCAATTTCAAATGCGGTTTTCGATTAATGTTTACTGTGGAATTTACGATAAAAGGCTAATCAATCCAGTGATTTACCAAAGAACATTAATTAGCGTTACATTTTCAAAACTTCTGTAGGACCTAACACTTGATTTTGTTGAGAACATGCTTTTGGTTTAATTCTAGAATGTACGGTTCTAACATGACGGTGCACCTTTGTAATAGACGTCACAAGTGAAGTAGTATATGATGAAGATATATTCCATGTACAAATAATCAGAGTATGGTGGTTTCGAAGAGTGGTCTCCTCGTTCAACAAACTTAACTCTCAAGCACATTTTCTTGTGAGGATACTTATAAAAGCATATATATATATATATATATATATATATAATTGTGAAACCCTCGATAAAAGGCTAATCATAGAAACTTCACTAAACCTTCGACGGCGCATTACGGATTCTTATGCTAACATGTAACTTGCTATGTTAAAATATGTGCAACGTGAAGCCTAAAGACGGATCCACATGTGCATTGCAGATGGTAGAGGGGAGCTTGAGCGTTGAAAATAAAAGGTTGTTGTGATAATAGCTTTTCCTCCATCTAAGATAACTTCGGGAAGTCGCAGTGTAAGAAATCGTGTAAAAGCAAATACGCGTCTTAAGCCTTCTGATCTTACCAGAGATGTTTATAATGTATTTTTTGTTCTAAGCAGAGGATACTCTACAAATTTGTTATTCACTTTTCCCCTTATCCCGTACCATTTTAGAGACCGTAGCATTAATTTCACCAGGAGGGAGGGGCTGTCAGTGGTCTCATCTAGTAACGCATTGAAACTTCACTAAACCTAAACACCACTTAAGACTCTTCTGTTGCCATTCGGAAGTAATGGGGGAAGGAAACAAATATGGTTTTACCGGACACCCTGTATACACACACGCACACAAACATATATATATATATATAATGGCGGTGGGAAGTTATACGTATATCAATCTACTTGAATTTGATGGATTTTAGTGGTTTAATTTTTATAACTAATTTAAATGTAAAATTATTAATTTCATTAATTAAAATTATAATAAATAAAATTAAAATAAATAAAAAAATATAAAAGTAAATAAATAAAAAAAATATAAAAGTAAATAAATAAAAAAATATAAAAGTAAATAAATAAAAAAAATATAAAAGTAAATAAATAATAAAAATATAAAAGTAAATAAATAAAAAAAATATAAATAAAACAACCACAAATATAAATGACAAATTGCACATATATATATCAAAAACATTTCTTTCAACAAAATATAAGAAATTAATTTTGTTCAATTATTTATTTTCTTTTGGACATCCACTTGGAACAAAAATACAAATGGTGCTATCTCTACGAAACTGGTGGTATGAAACAAAAAAGACTCACCGCTATACGTATGAAGTTGTTCTATTTATTTCTGACTCGTTCTGGTTTGGTAGTGCTCTTTGGTGTTATGCATGTGTGTGTCATTTTCATCGAATAAAAGTGGAATAATTTTCCCACAAATATATATATATATATAAACAATCTTTGCCGTACTGATGACCCAAGACTTAACTATTAGAGAGCAGCATGACCCTTCCTAGAATTATTTGTTGAGTATATCCCGACATAAACTTCCCTCAATGTATCTAATTAAGGCACCAACTCGTGAAAAAAATCACATGTGGCCCTGCGTCAAGTAGAACATTGCCATCTAACCTAAAAACTACCGACTATGTAACGGAAACGTTGCAAGCGACACTTTATCCAACAGGGATGTATTACAATTGCAGTTACGGTTAAAACAATAATAGTCACCTTCTTCAAGAAGTGTTCAGAAAGTTCCTCAGTTGTTAAAAAAGACTCTCCTCCCTAGGAAGAGCTGAAACAGCTTTTTTTTTGCAGAGTGCAACCAACAAAGACAGAAATAAAAGCACCCAGTGGCTAGTCCTGTTCGATTGGATTGTCGTAGGAACAGACAAAACCCTATAAGTATTGTGTGGATCCGAAGTTGGGCAATTCGACAACTACTACGTCATTCAAGGTCAACTGGCCTCCACCAAGAAATGAAAAATAATCCTTCAAAGTTTGGAAAACATCTTTCCGTCGGAAAGTCATTACTTCTATTTGAATGCGAAATGTTTAACAACCATTTCTCATTGAATGATAAATCTTGAAGTGAATTGAATCTCTTCGAGTTTAGCACGATAATCATATATTACTAAGAATAATTACCTTTTGGTAATTTTTTACTTCACTCTCTAAAATGCATAACCAATAAAAAGAAATGCAGAAAAATGAGAAGGAAAGGATAAAAATAAGTTTACTATAGGTAAACAAAAAAAAATATATTTTAATAGCATCGTTTACAAATCAATCATTTGTCATGGGAAAAGTATTGATTCAAGGTAAGTACGATTTGTTTTAGCTTTGTAAAATAATATAAATTTTCATTGATACTTTAAATAAATTAATTAAAAGCTTAAAAAACCTACAAATGCTCTAGTTCTTCTATTTTAATACCGTTAAAACTTTATTTTTAGATTAAACTTCTTAGCCTCTAAACATCTGAAAAGTTTCTTGACACACATATAAATTTTACAGAAAATTTAGAAATCAGTTCTATAATGCTTAAACTCATTAATGATTTTTCAATGTTTTTACATTTATTGTCGTAAAAACGCCACGCCCTTAGCAATGTTTTAAATTCTTACAGACCCTGAAAAAAATTTATATCACTGAAATTCATTGCTCAAAGTGGACATTTTTATGATTGTAATTGGATAATAGTTTACTTATACATAATATAACTAATTATTAAATTTTAAGTAATTTTATTATTGATAATATTATTTTTATCCTGAACAACTGATATATTATCTTGAAGTAAACGTAAGGATATTTTCTTAATTTCATAAAGTTCTGCTTAAATATTTCTGAATTATGAGTATTGAAAGTATGGGTACTCTAATTTTAAATGAACCAGTTGAACATTTCGCATTAGCAAACATATGTGAAGAAATTTCCTATACATGTGTAAAATAAATCAAAAAGTATGAATATTATTATGATGAAATATGAAAAATTAAATCCGCTTACATAGGAATAAAAAATAACTCTAACATATAATTTTTCTATCAAAAATAAGGTGTCGTAAGCTAATTAATAATTTTGACAATGGGTGATTTTATTACTCGCTATTTGGAAATGGAAAAGTATTATGAACAAAACGCTTATTTCTTAAGCCCACATTACTGGGATTCCAAAAATATCGTTTATTAAATTAAATAAAAATATAATAATAAAAACATTAAATAAATTATAAACTTTCAACAAATTAGGAAGAGAATCGTAAAAAGATTGAAACTGAAGAAAAATTTTTAACTAATGCAGATGAATGAATTTTTCAAAACTCTGAAATATACGCCCCCTCTCTTTGTTAATGTTTTCATAAAATAACTGAAACTAATGATCCGAATCGAATGCAATTTGGAATATAATCTATTTGGGAGATAATTTACAAAAAAAAAATCGAAATTTGTAATGAGAAATTTCTTTTTTGGAGTCAATTTGTTATGTCATTTATGTTCATTATTTAATTAGTAACCATTGTGAATTTAGATTTATTTGAGTAATCAACAATTATATCTATTTTCTCCAGTTGCGGTGAGAATTACAAAAGTTATTGTGGGTCCTCTTTCACAACTTTGAAGTCTAAGTTTATCATTTGGACATTATGGACTTTGTACACATAACGGCAGATTTTCTAAATACTTATTAAAAAATATTACAACCAGTTTTATTCATACATCTATAAAATATATTATCACCTACGTATTAATAATCTCTTATGTTTTGCAATAAATAAGAATTGTTATTTAAAAGACGTATATTTCAGTCAATTATTATTAAAGTTCTACAAAAGAAAATTCTGGTAATCCTATGCTATTTATAAAAAAAGAAGACGAGAATTTACAATTTTTTACCAACTATATTTGTAAAATAATTTATAACTTTCTTCCTAAATAAAAAAGAAATCATGTCATATAATGAAAATATATAATATGTGAGATATACATTTATATTAAGCGTAACCTATTCTAATGCGAGATTTCCAAATTTTCCAAAATATATTTGCATACATATGTTCCTTTTGTGATAAATTATATATATAAGTATTAGATGTTTCAAAGTTTCAATTTAAACAAAGGGTGAGTAAATTTTAGTGTAAGCAATCAGAGGCATTAAGTATTTGTGTGCAAAGAGATTAGAAATATTTCATAAAGGGATGAAATACTGTATGACACATTTCAGAGGAAACTTTTTCTTGAACATATTAATAAGTAATAGCGAGTGTTAATTTTCTCTAAAAACAAGTTAATTTTTTCAAATCAATACAAACGATAGGTAAGAAGTTTTCTAATTATTTATATAAACATCATTTCCTTGCTTAATTACTTTCATAATTACGGAAAGATAATATGTTTTGTTGCTCCTGCTTCGTAATATTAATGATAATAATATATTTAAGATCACTTAAGCGTCCTTAACATAATGTATTATTAAGTTTTTCGTTACATAATTTCATTTCAAAGTATTATCATGTGTATAATTTCATTCATTTGTTGAGTAACTTTAAAAAACGCATGTGTAATAATGAATTAATTAGCAGACATATACATATAAATGTTTAAAATACGGCCATTACCATTTTACCTTATGCATAAGATGACCGAGTATTTTTGAGTTCCGTTTGGTAAATCAAGACATTTTGAATTCTTAAGAACCGATATTAATTTATAACTCTTTTGCCATGTATGTTACACTATGATCGATAAACGGACCAAAATTAGCTACTTACTTACAGCGAAGCACATGACACAAAATAAGTATTGATTCGAACACTATTTATTACAAAATTAAGGATTTGTTCGTTATAAGAGATAAAAAGGAAAATTTTATTGCATTGCGATTCATTTTCATGTTCATTACTTACGTATACTTAAGAAGTAGGCAAACGTTATATAAACAGACCGAAATATCTCTACAACTTTATCCAAATTTTAAAAAAGTGATTTAGGTAAATTTGTTCGAGGTGTTTCAAAATTCATTGAAAATAATCAGCTCAGATGTCGTACTCGTCACTTGACCGAGGTTCCAAATTACGAGGTCCGTTGATAATAGCCCTCGTGTTGGTTCTAGTGTGACGGTAATAAAACCAACCAAATGGGATACCTCTTGCAACCAATTTAAATAATTATTCAGCAACACTTTTGGTGACAATAGATGAGGAAAGAAAAGAGCCGAGGAAGACCTTATAAAGGAAGGACACTAAGGATTTGAGAAAGTACGCAATTTTACATCCAAAGCATTCTGAGACTCTGTCATGATGTGATTCCTCAAATGGCACAAGATGAAAAGAGGTCCCACTTCATGAAGAGTATTGCGGAGGACTATTATTAAGTTGGGATGCAACAAACTATGCAACTCATTAAAAAAATTACGTCTTAACTGATGAGGAACATAGAATCTGTTTACGCCTGTAGAGCTATCCGCGTATAGCGATTTAGCGCCATCAGGCATTTGTATTTTTATCAACTTACCACTGAATTCCATGCTACCTTCTAAAATTGATTTCAACTACTCGTCTTTTTCTTGAAACTTCGATCATAACTCCGAATTCGACAATGAGGAAAACTGTATTTCACTAATCCTAGACAAAGTGTCAGATACGACATTACCCTTACCTGGTAAGTACCAAATGTCAGTAGTAAATTGTGAAATAAAATCTAGTTGTCTCAACCGTCTAAAAGGGCCTTTTCATATTTCTATGAAAACGCGAAGATTAAAGGGTTATGGTTTATGTACAAAGTAAAAATACGAGCTTCCAATAAATGGCGAAAGTGCTGTATGGCACTATGCGCTGCCAATAATTCTCGGTCGTAGGTGGAATATTTGCATTGTGCAGAGGATAACTTCTTCGAAAAGAATCCAAGAGCTCTAGGACCATCAGAAGAAATTTCTTGGAGAACTCCTCCCATAGCAAAATCACTGCAATCTATAACCAACGCTAATTTTGCATCCACAGAAAGATGGTATAAAAGCTTTGCATTCGCTTTTTATCTCCTGAAAGCTTTTCTCCCTTTCTGGATTCCATTGAACATCCCTTTTGTCACGTTTTTTTGCACCGATTAACAGCCGATTCAACGGAGATAAATTAGATGCAATATCTGGAATGAACCTATGGTAATAATTTACAATACCTAAAAACCGACGCAAGTCAGAAATAGTAAAGGGTTTTGAGTAATGTACAAATGCTTGAATCTTTTCACTATGAGGAGTAGATCCTTTGTCATTAATTGTGTGCTCCAGAAAATCTATTGTGTTTTTACCAAAGTGACATTTATACTCGTTCAACACGATACCATAATTTTTAAATCATGTGAAAACTTCTTCCAAATGCATTTCGTGCTCGGTATGGTTTTCATAGGCAATTAGGATGTCATCCAAGTAAAGGAAACAAAACTCGAGTCCTCTTAAAACCTCATTAATGAACTTTTGGAAAGTCTGCGCGGCAGAACAAAGACCAAAGTTTAAAAATGGAAATTCGAAAAGTCCGAAAGGTGTAATAATGGTTGTTTTGGGTATATCTGGAGGATGCACAGGTATTTGGTGATAAGCACGTAGCAAATCTATTTTTGAAAATACCTTCTTTCCTTTTAACCTATACATACAATCTTGAATGTGAGGGATAGGGTATTTATCGGGTATTGTGATATGATTTGAAGCCCTGTAATCTCCCGCAGGTCTCCAATCTAATGATTTTTAGGAACCATATGCAAGGACTTGACCAATTACTTTTAAATGGTCTTCGAATACCCCTCTCCATCATATACTCGAATTCTTGTTTTGCGATTTTGAGTTTAGCCGGATTTAACCGACGAGCTTTTGCACAAACGGAGGGTCCAACAGTAGGGATGAAATACACAGTATCGTGCTTAATTGAATTCGTAGGGGAAAAGTTCAACTGTGTAATCTCTTTAAACTTACGCAAAAGATTCAAGTATTCGGAATTCCCGACACTGGTTTTTACTACTGGGACATTACTTAAAGTAGTTTTGTCCCTAACTTTTAAATCAGTTAAAGGATCAACCAAACAGCGTTTCCTCAAATCAACCAATAAATCAAAATGTTCTAGTAAGTCCGCACCTATAATAGGCTTGGTAACCTCCGCGACAAAGAAAGGCCATTGAAAAAACCTAAATCAAGTGTCAATAATTTAGAACCATTAGCTGCGTATAAAATGAAATCAGTTTTCCCATTACCTTTAGTTACATACGATTTAGGATAACAGGAAACAACACTACCTGTATCAACTAGAAAACCGGTGTGATTGTTTACATCATTAATAAAAAGTCTGCGACTTTCACCTATTCAAACAGAAATCGTCGCTACTCCTGTGAGTGACTCAAGTTTATTTTGTTCAAATGCACAAGGAGGTATGCAACGTTTCTACTTTTCTCGATACCTAAAATGGTACCAGCACTGCCAACCTTCCCGAATTTCAGCACTAGCTCTAGATAGTGATGGACTTTGTCTACGTTGTGGTTTCGGAGATGCATGTCTTTAACTTGACCTAACCAATCTCGAGGGTTCATCTAACTTTTGTTGCATCTTAATCAATTGCTCATCTCGACGACTAACGTGACCAGAACTTGAATTACCATCAGAAATAGAGTTTATACTGCCCTACGAAAACTCAATGATTTTGTCAGCCATTTCCGCTAACTTGTTAAGGCTCTCTGGACCGACAGCTAAAACGGCTTCAACTTGCGATGGTAAACACCTCATCCAGATGTTCTTAAGAAAGGATTCGCCTACATTGTTTTCACTCATCTCTCGCATTTGTCTAAGCAATAAAGAAGGAGATCTATTGCCTAATTACAAATCCTCTATTAGAGTTTTAACTTTCTGGTTTTGCGATACTTCAAACTACTCTAGTAAGCGGTTTTTTAGAGCTGTATAAGGACACGGGGGCGGTTCACACACTATATCAGTGGAATGTGACAGAGTTTCAGGGTCCAATGATGCAAACAAATGATCAAATTTCATTTGCTTGACTGTAATGCCAGCTTATCTAAAACTAGCTTCAAGCTGCATAAAAAATAACTTTACATTACGAGGCCAAAAACTGGGAACCTTAACAGTAACTCTGTCACAACCATTATTTGAAACCACAGTTACTTCACTTTCAGCATCTGTATCCTGTTCAAGCGACATCTCAATCTGAGTGAGTGTAAGAATGTAAAGGCCACTAGCGCAAAAACCAGATGTGGCTAAATCGACATCTCAAAGCGACTATAAGCTACAAAAAGAAAAATTTTACCTACCAATTTCCTGCCTCAGAGGTTCGAACCATAGATAGGGACGCTACCAATTCACAGGTCTCAGGGAGTTTCCGACGATCAACATATTTTTCCAGCTTGATGATAAATTCCTCAACATCCAATTAGTTTTTCCAGGAGTCGTCAACTCTTGTTCCTTCAATGGGTCACCAGCTTATGGGGAAGGGGGTGTTCATAAATCCGTCAATTCCCCATAATTTCCCTTCAGAAGGTATGCGAGAGGCAAGCAACTTTTCTGTCGTTCCGGAGAGCTGTCACATTAAACATTTCACTTTAGCTGCACAAAACTGTTCCATTAAATTAATTAGCCACACCGAAAACGGACTACACTACACGTAAAAGAAACTTTAAATGTTGGAGATTTTAAATAATACTTATTTTAATGAAAACAGAAACATCTTCAATCATTACAACAGTAGAAGGAATAAAAAATCTATAGAACAACACCTAATAATAATGCTTTTGTTCCCAATCGCACAAGAGCAAATCTGTTCCATAACCATTTGAGCAAACGATTTTTTCGTAATATTTACTTCTTTTTTGAGAAGCAAAGAACTATTCATTTATTTCAAACTTAACATATATAAATTTAAAACTTAAGTGAGTGGAGAAAAGATCGTCTGCTGCTTTTCTTCAAATCTCCTTGCAGCTCCGCAGTCAAAATGACGTCAAAAAATGACGTTGGAAGCCGCCACATTGATATTACTGTAAACGGGACTTCCGATGGGCTGCTGTTAATGGAATGCAGAGTTCAAGTTGACAGAGAAAAGGGCCACTTTTATGCAGACGTCTGATCACTGTAAACCGCGATACTTGTCATCCGGTTTCTTCATGCAGCTGTTGAGCAGTGATGGCCGATGTCTGGTGCTGGTCTTTTTCTACCTACAGAATGATATATCTGACATCACTTAAATTATTTTCCTCTGCCGACCACCACCAACTTTTCTTAGACTTTACCTGTGATATGGAAGACTTTCAGAGCTTTTAAAACTAACTCCAAACTCTTGTGCTATACTCCTCAAACTCTACTCCCTTCTTCAAACTTATCGCTCATTCTACCTCGTGTTGAGACATCATGATAGTTTCTAGTAGCCATTATACAACTTCATTTTCACTTGCAGAGAATGTCTGGAAATGTTTTCAACTTCCAATTTTTAAGTTGCCTCGGCAAGGAGTTCGCACATTCCCCGCTTTTGCGTTCCATTATGTTCCCTCTGATGTTACAGAGCTGATATTTGCATATACATCACCTTTCTATTGAGCTGTCCTTTTACTGTACTGATCACATAAAAACCTTTTCAATAATTTCATTATTGTTTGTTGAAAAATGCATTTGTTACTTAAGTGTTGCACATTAGTTAACATTAATATTCATAATAGTTGAAATAAACGATTTTGCGTTTTCATCACAATAAGTACATTAAAATTTATGATTTACACTCTGTTTGATTAAAAGAAAAAACAATTCAATACTTTTTCCAAAAAAAGAAGCAGCAAAAATAAAACTAAACAATGAACCATTTTTGATCCACTAGCTTTCCAAAAAAAAACATACTTAGTCACAATTTCACACATACTTAGTCGAATCATTTCTTTCATTTAAATTCTTGCGCCAGCTGATGGATAAAAAACACCTTGAAATATGTCTTCCTAATACATATCATAGTCATATATCAAAACTAGATCTTTCATCCTCAGTTGCATCAAAGTAGAGGCAAAATGACTTTTGTAATATATCTCTTTTCAAGATGAGAAAGTCAACTTCACATGTCTAGAGGGGATCTTTCTGAAAAAAGAGTAGAGATGGAATGGAAATTTCTGAAAAACACTCTTTTGGGTAGGGAACTGTTGATGAAGAAAGAAGTGTATTATACAAATAAGAGATTAAATCTGGTAATTTTTTTCTTGTGTGAATTGTTTCTTGAGGATATAATGTTATGCTGTTTATGCATTAAGAATAATGAGAGTTATAATAATAATTGAAAAGCAACTGAAAATGTTTTTAATGTTACTTTTATTTACGATTCTGGATATACGGGGTGGAAATTAATAAATTTAAATCAATTTTTTTATTAGTAATATATATCCTCATATTTCAAAATATATGTTCTTTTGCTTTTTAAATCATAGCCCTCGTGTTGCTTCTAGTGCGCTGTTATTAAAACCAATCTACCGCTCAAATCACTCTTTACATCGCAATAATCAAATTTTATGAAATTAGAAATTATGAAGCCACGCACAACTGTTTTGTTAAAAAAGATAAATTTCAATAGAAATTCTTTCGTTGCAAAAATTAACAATTTTATTAATCTATAGAAATAATCTAATTACAGAATAAATTTTTTAAACAATACCAGTTCCGTTTTAACACTAAATTTTTTTTCTGGCCGCGGAACCTTAGTGGTGTCATAGTCGTGGTCTCGCAGGCGGCGATATTTTCGTGGAATCGTGGATACGAGCCTGATCATAATTGTAACCGTCGCATAGTGGGCCGGATTCATATTAATTTTGGCCTCCTAATGGCATGGTTTGGCAGTTTAGAGATGAAGTGTCAGCTCAAGCGTCGTCCTCGTCGCTAGACATAGTTTCAAAATTACAAGTTTCGTCACTATTAATTTTTATGTTTCTTCTGAAAGAGATGTTAACAAAGAATCATATTTAAAATTGTGTTTTGAAATTTTTAACAGACGAACTTACAAGGAATTGATTGATATATTTGATTATATTAATCGCAATTTATATTATTCTCTTTTATTGTTGATTCAAATTTATCTAAGTGTATTCTTTAAAAGAATTATATAATTTACACCAATAATTTGTAATAATAATATGTCATGAATTTACTTAGATCAAGCAATTTACTTAAATGGTGTCGGGATTATATGTTCAGAAGAGCCTCAAAAACATTGCTATACATAGCTATGTATCTTTTTCACAAAGAATGTTTTAAAATAACATTTGTTAATGAAACTCATTTCCTTAAAGAAAAGATTAATCAAATCTTTAAAATTGCAATTTAATGTACTAATGGGGTTTCCTTTTCTTTTTCAATTTGATGTTAAATCTTTTTCTGGTATTTAAAACCTTAAAATTTATGATAGTTACTTGTAACTAAAACTATCATGATTTCAAAATTATTCCAAAAATGCACAGTTTCTGTAATGAATAGTTTCCCCAAAAACAGAGATAAAGTTTCATTTAAAATACTAAATAATTTATAAAGAACACGAATTATTCTTATAATATTTCAATTACTATAGTAAAAAATTAATTTACTAATACTTTAATATTGATACATTTTTGATACATTATTTACAAACTAGTTATGTATGAAATTATCTTGATGTGGTGTAGAACGAGATATTTCAGATATTATATAATGATTGAATACTTTCATAACCCGATATATTTGAATAAAAATAGTTATTCACAAGTAATTTATAGACATAAATGTTAAGCTTATTAGTGAAATTATTTCAATAAGTTCAGTCGTCACGACAGGCGATACAGTTTTTTAACTTTAACAGGTATTTATACTGTGTGAATATGTTAAAAATAATAACAAACGAAGTCTGCAAATTTAAAACGAAAACTTTATTTGGGTGAATTGAATTAAAAAAATGTTTTGAAAGCATTAAATTTTCCACTTTCTGATATTTTCGAAAGATACATGATTTCTTCCTGTCCTTGATCGACAAAGTGAGATAAATCATTTATAGTCATTTAGTTCCATCAGGCATTGAGATAGCAAATCAGGTATTTTTTGGCAGTTATTCTTCATAAATCCCTTTTAGTTTCTTTCTGTATAAATTGGCGGCGAGGTTTGATTAAGACGGTTGAATATCGCGGAGAAAAGGGTTGACTGTTATGGTCTGATTACGGATTCAAATAATTTGATTTAGTACATTAACCCATTTAAATAAGAAACAAGACTTTCTGTTTTGGAGAGAAGAAAAATATGAATCCTATTTTTTTTTCTTCAAAGTGAATTATTAACGAAGTGGTTTTTGGTCAAAAAATGGATTACTTGCGCACTTCAGCTGCTTTCGTTACGTGACATTCAGTGTGCCAATGACCTTGAAGTAAGATTTCGAGGAAAGCACTTCTTCCCTCCTTCTCATTTCAGAATGTTTCTTTCAGAGAAAAATGATCGTAAATACACATTGTAAAAAATAAATTCCAACAATTTTAAAGTCCCGTCGATTACTTTAAGAGGGTGTCCAAGAGGTCATGAATGTCATTTACGATATTCCGAGAACTGAATATTTTATCCATATATTAAAGAAGTGATTTCCAATATGTCATGATTTCGTTGTAATAATAACATTTCTTAAAATTTAAAACAATTTAATCAATGACACACTTCACTCGTAGCTGTTTACAAGATACTGTGCTATTTAAAACTCCAAAGGATTACTCAGAGTTTCAATGAAAATGAAAGATCTATATCGGCAATATAAATCATAGGAGAAATTCGATATATTGCATTTAGATGCAATGAATAACTCGAGAGCTTTTATAAAATTATTTTAATATAGTAAACTTATTTTTTCAGCTGTCACTTCACTAACATATCATTCCTTCACGACACTTCAACTCTCTTTCTCCTGTTTTCTAAAATAAAATCCAAATTGTTTTGAAGATAATGTGGAATTAAAAACGCGCTTCTAATGTTCATTTCCTTCAGACTTTGCTCTCATATTATTAAAGTGAGCACTCGATATTATTAAAAATAGAGAAGAGGTTCAATATCAGAGAATTCTATTGTTCGTCAAAATAACTACCACAATATTTGATAATCGTTTTTTCATCTTTGCTTGTAATTCCTTTATTCCATTTAAATATTTTTAATACTTGCGCAGTTACTCCGTTATTTTTTCATAGATATTCTGGATGTTATGTAAGAATAATTTTGTGCGTTTACAATATTATATTGAAACACTGTTTCTCTTTCGGGCTTCAAAATGACTTTTATTTGCCATAATTACTTTTCAAGCAAAATATTTTTTTATAAATCAAAATAATATTTTTATATCACAGTCCTCTTGATGTTCTACTCTGAAAGGCTTCCAATTTAGGATTTTTGATTATAAACGTTTTATCATCTTGACAACGATTGCCCCATAGGAAACGGCATGGAGCCCTCAAGTCCTTAAAATATTCCAGAAGGTATTCCGTATGAAGTCTTATCTAATATTTCTCACAAATTGTCTTAAGATTATGCAAATGGATGAAGAGATTGCAAAACTAATTCTAGTTTCATAGTTTTGGACTTATTTTTTTAGCCAACCATCACAATGGTGCAGTCGAAATCGACATTCTACATTCCATGCGACTCGCATACTATTGTCGAAGTCGATTAACGATGTTGTCTCATCTATGCCAGATGTATAAGGTGGTGGTGCCCATTCAAACGTAATTATCACTGGGAATTTAGGTATCTGAAGTAAGTGATAGATAAGTGAGCCCTCAAAATTCGTGTAGTGACTTTCTGTCTGGACCTCTCCTTCGGTATGCCGATCACTTGACCACGATCTTTGAAAACCGTATGATCATTTAGAACTTGCTCGAATATTCTTTATTTTCGCTCTGTCCGTTTGCTCTCGTGGCAGGCGAAAATTCCAGACTATTTCTGTAACTGAATATTCGTGCGTCAGACAGCTTTAAATAATTTTCCATCAAGGGTGTTTTTACATTGTCCTTTTTTTCGCTGTGCAACTTTTTACAGTAGACATTCTTGCATTCATAGACGAAAGCCTACACCCACATCCAGATCACCATACTAGAAAAATATGTACGCAAATCATCGATATTTTATTTTAAAATTGTTTATTCCTAATTCAAGGCATTTCAATTTATTTAGCACACCATCCATTGCTCACCCAACGCTTTGCAATGGATGGTGGGCCATCATAATGTATTGAAGGCTTTAAGAGGCGTTAAAACGTATCAAACGCAACAAGAAGCGTCTCAACGGGAATCGAACAGAAAAGGCTTCTTTTTCAAACCGAACAACGCTCGATCCCTGTTGAGGCGCTTGTTGTTGTGTTTGGCTCGCTCGTAACGCTTCTTCTCGGCATTGACGTAAGCGTACAAGTCCTCCATGGTGGTGATCTGAATGAGGGGTGGAGGCGGGGGACGTCCCTTACGGTCGTAAATGCTGAAACATAAAATGAAGTAGTTAGTTATGTACCAGAACACAGCAAATAAGGATTCCTCAGAATATAATTAGCGAGAGGCAATTTTTTTTGGTCACAATTTAAAACTGATTGACATTTTATCGTTTGAAAGCTGAATGAAATAAAACTGCACTTTTAAAAAAAATTAACATTTAATTTAAGTGTTCTGTAACATTTTCTTTCGAATTGAAGTGTTGTTTTTTTTTAAAAAAAATATTTTAGCGTAATGTTTTAAGATGACCTATTTTTTTTGAAAATATAAATTAAGTAAAAAATTTGTGAAAATTATTTTTTGTTTATATTAAGAAGTGAATTTTTTCCCCTAATGAAGAAAAGTACACGAATGGTAAAGTTTCTAAATATGAATTTCTTTTAATTTTCAGTCGAAGGTTTGCCTTAGATCTTCAGCAATTATAATGCAATATTTTGAAATTAATCACTTCTACTCTTTGTACAAAATCAAACAAGCACCGAAAAACGCTTTTTTTTTCAAGAGCAATTCCTATTCGCTCAATATTGTCCTATTTTCGGTAGTAAAATAACAAAATACTTTGGCTGGGTCCTGTTTTAGCTTACACCTTTAGAGGGGAAACAAAATAGCGCTAAGAAACGAGAAACTTGAAACTGGGAACCATTGTAATCAAGTTGATGGTGTTACTAGGGTATATGAGCTTCATAGGCTTAAATCTTCGTTTCAAAAGGAGGTCTGTAGCATTACTTCGGGCTTCACCTTGTCCAGAATTTAATTTAAGATATTAAAGTTTATGTTTTAAAGTACTTGCTTTTGAAAGAGATTTTCGTATGTAATTGGAAAATAATTTCATGGCTTTCAACAAATAATTAGCTTTCTCTGACTTCTGCCATGGTGTTTCATTTAGTTCTGTTAACCAGTATGCTTTTGAAAGTTTGTACTTGGACAAGATGAATACGTCCTAAAGTATCAGGAACACTACCCTTTGAATTAATGCAACCGTATGAGACATTGGTTATGTCAGCAATTTAGTTAACGACTTGGACGCCATTTGACGTCATTTTCCCATTCGCCAGGCATGAGGTAAAAGATAATTTTACCAATATTTCTTCAGGAATATCTGCATTTTGTGAATAAACGTTGCTTATAAGAATTAAATAATTTATTATTTACTTGTAATGTCGCATTTGAAATTGCACTTTGATCTTTTTTAATAAAGATATTTTCTATTTCAATTGTAAGATATCTAAATCTGAAAAATAAAAGGGAAAGAAAGTGAAAATGCGGTTGTCCTACTTACATGTTGTAAACAAGCCTCTTGAGGAAGGTCCAGCACATCGTTTATAAAGTAAGAAAGAAAGTAAGAAAAAATTCAAAAATGCAATCAATTGCAGTTTCAAAAAAACACTAACAGCTCAGAAACAATAACTTTAATGACCAAAATCAGTTACACATTTTACTGTTGAGAAAGTTACATTGTTGCGAGTAACAGAGACGTTTCTGTCAGAATGCTTTATATACTGCAACAAAGGATTCCTTCTTGTGCAACAATAAAGGCATGATTTCTTACAAGCCTCACCCTCACCTAATACATAAATGCAAATTAAAAAAAATTAATACTTGAAGTTTACATTTTCCTGTATAATAACGTTTTTATCGATATTCGTTTTGTAAAATTACTGAACGATTGTAAACGAAGACTTTATTTCCTATGATAATTTTAAACTGAGATTCATCATACTTTTTTCCGCGTAACATTTTTTGTAACCACCGCTGTGTTTATTTGCAAACATAACATACATATTATTAATTAATTCCCTAGTATATTCTATATAAATTAAGCAATGAAATAAACACGATCAGTTTATTTGACAAAATTATTATTCGCAATGAAGAGATAACACGATAATTGTACAGTAATTTCGAATTACTCTCAGAAGTTTTTAGAATAAAATGAAATAGTGAATCGAAATAATATACGAGCAAAAGATAAAGTTATACTCTGGGGCAGATTTTTTTAAAATTTGTTCACTCAATGAATTTATCCATCTTTTGATAGTTTTTATAACATTTTTAAGACTTTGTAGTCACAATATTAGAAGATTATACCAGTACAAATTTGTTTTCTGTACATACGTATATCTACAATGATAGCGTTTTTGCGAAGCAGGGAAGTAATAGTAAAATATAAGCACTACAATAATCTTTTAATACTAAATCATTATAAACTATAATTATTAAAATATGACATCTTACAAAATTTTGAAAAAAATTTAAAAGTTTCAGTTTTATTAAAAACATTTCACAACGATCTTAACAGAAATCATTCTCATCATTCCATATCTTCCTTCTTTTTCTCTAGCATTTACGCAGTTTTTTTCTGGATCAGATATTATCAGGAAATTCGTTCTTGGTACGGTTGAATTTTAAAATAAAACTGTGATGAAAAAATTGTGAAAGTAAATCTATAGTCCCTGACAGACATAAATGTATGTGTTGTTATATATGTTAGAATTATGTGTAGAGAAGTGGTAATTATCCGCAGAGGAGGGAAAAAAGACAATCAAACAATTTGTTCGCTCTTTAAAATATATATGTATAATTCACTTACTAATATTTTTTTCTCAGTTCTTTTTTAAATCGTTAGGCTATTCCAAAACGTTTTGGTTGTTAAAACAAAGAAGTGTATTTGAATAAAGAAGCAATAAACCAGTAATTAAACTATCAATTATATATTAGCAAACTAAATTAATATATCAATTAACCAAAATTAATATATCAATTAACCAAAATTAATACATCAAACTAAATTAATAATCTAAATTGATTATCAAACCAATAATTAATATATCAATTATATATTAGCAAACTAAAGTCTCTGTCATTTTTTAACGATTTCAATAAATTAAATTACGTTGAAATATTCTTTAAAAATACGCCTCTTTTGAGTAGAAAAAGATTAAGAAAGAGTTGTTAAATCTGTGAAAAACATGGGAAGAAGGAGAGGTGGTTCGTAAAATATCACAAAAAATAAACGTAAAAAAAAATCCTTTTTTAGCAGGAATATATATACGACTCCTTCCACACATCACCGAAACCCTCTAAAAGTTTTGGAGAGATACGTTCATTGCAATGGATTTGTATAAAGTATAAACAAACAAAAAGGACGTTTAGAATTTATGTGTTTGGTCAAGTGTGGGCAATGGTTTCGTGGAAACAGGGGCTAGTGGAGGGCCGCATCTTTTAAAATGATTACACTGTTTAAAGAACTTTGAATTTCATAAATGGGTAAATTGTAACAAATATAAATAAAATAAAATAGTGTCAGTTTTAATAAATTTAATTTTATGCTAATTTCATATCATCTGCAATTGCTAGCACATTTAATTTTAGAATAAGTTTAATAAGACAAACGTATCCTATTACACTTTTCTATAAATTTTTAAAATAAAGAGTTTCTAATCACATCCTGCAAGATAACGTCTGTCGAAGAGCGTGTTTACCTACTATTGTTAACATACAGGTAAAACCCTTTTACGCACAAATGAATGCATACCTAAATATAATAATAAATAAACATTTTCTCTACAAATCCTTCTATACGTGGAAGTTTTTCCCCAGACAAAAATTTGTAAAAGTCAACCAGTGTCATAGTATTAAATATTTCTTACACAGTGTGATCTGACTGCGTATCAGTATGTTCAAGCTGAAGTTCCTCTGGTGCTGTGTCAGTTGGTTGATTAGTTTCATTAACGTTGCACTGGAAGCCACGCGAGTTCTTTTGGCGAAGAACTGCATAATTTTCAATCTCGGTCAAGTGACGAAGCAGACACCTGAGCTGACATCCCCTCTCCTATCTTCGACACCACGCCAAAGGGAGGACTTTGAGCCTCGACAGATTTAACGTACATCAGCTCCGGCTACATGTGGGTCTTCAGAGACATCAAGGCTCGAAACTACAACTCCATGAAAAAAAAGTGCTGTGTCAATATTAGCAAAGGCGTAATTCGAGAGCGAAGTGAATTTATAGTCAATTTTTAAAAATACATGAATTTTTCTTGTGAAGTCATCATCCAAACCTTAGAGATCATCTCTACATTTATCTAAAATACTCTCAGGCGTTTTCTGTTATTCTAAAAAAGGGAAATGATAAAAAATTACCATCTCCTACTTGCCTTGTAATGTTTAGCTTAGTTTTTATTAACATCGCACTAGAAGCAACACGAGGGCTAATGGCGATGGACCTCGTAATTTTGAACCACGGTCAAGTGACGAGGACGACACCTGAGCTGGCACCCCCCTCTCCTAACATCCACACCAACGGGAGAACTTTGGACCCTGAACAGATTTAACGTGCATCAGCCCCGGGTACACGGCGAATCTTTGGCGGCCAAGGATCGAACCCGCGACTGAGACTGAACGAAAACCGCCGGCCGCTAGTCCACGACCTTGACCACTAGGCTACCGCGGCCTCTGCTTGCCTTGCAAATAGATCTAAGTTTTTCTTTGAATGATGTTAAGCTCGAGAAGGAAATTTCGGCTCAAGGCGGATTTTTCTGTTTATGAAGGTGGACCACAAATAAAAAAAAAAAACTCTTGTCGGGACACTATTTGTCCATCTTGTATTGAATTAACAATTGTTTGATGGAGATTGACCAAATATGGTCCTTGTGACACAACAAACTAAGCTGTCTCAATTTAAAAAAAGCAACCAATTAAATATAATTACTTTAATTTGTCTATACGCGCATAAAAATTAAAGATGTTTGCTGAATCCCATCAACTCTCGTTCTTATCGAAACAAATAAGTAGTTAAATATTTGTAGAATAAATTTTCGAGCATAAATCAATAAATGACTTAAGCTCGAAAATTTATTCTTAACTGATAAAACGGGTAAAAAAAAAGATTTTTCCCGTGTATTTTTCACATTGATCCATCTAGTTATCAAGTAAATAGTCATGCCTTATCTTGATAATATATGTTCTACCTTTAATTTTCCTGATTCGTAGATTAGTGAGGAAAACCAGATTGCAGATTTCCCGTAGTCCTTAATTAAACATCTTCATCTTAAAGCCCCATGATTAGAGATATTCTTTTATGTATTAATGATATTTCTTCTACAAACAAAATGCAGAAAAAGTTTATATATGTATCTGTAATAGGTGGTGTTTTACGCGTGGCTCACAACGAAAAATAATTGATTTCATAATGAGTAGAATCCCTGCAATAGTTTCAGAACAATTATTTTCAGGAAAAGTATTAGGAAAAAATGTTAAAAGAATACTATTTGTTTGAAATTAAATTTTCTGGCAATCGTGGGGATCTAGTGTGTTAGTGATTACAATTGTATTATTTTAAAATTGTGGAAACTTACCCAATATCTTAAGGAGCTAAGAAATTTCAAAAATATTTTAATATCTTATTTTATTTCTTGTTCAATTTCAAATTTGTTAGAAAATCAAAACATTAAACTTCTGACATTTTAACAACTTCTGATATGAAGTCTGACCTCTGTATTTTCAGCTTCTACGTATCGAAAATCTCTATTCATCGAACGTTTTTCAAGAAACGCGTTTTCATTGTAAAATACAGTTTCTGTAAATCGAAACATTTCCATATTTTGAAGAATTTTCAAATTCGAGCAATTTTTACCCGCAGAAAGGAACTTAATTGTGTTAGTTCATTCCACTGATCAGGTCACATTGTACAATGGTATTGATCAAGATGGTGAAGTAATTGCAAAATCATTCAGATACAAGTAATGGAAACATTCCTAATTGTCACGTTCTAAAAGTAGTTAGGAACTATTTTGTTGAATGTTAAGTAAAATTTTTGTTTCTAATTTTGCATGTAAAAATTCAAATTTTTATATATTGTTGGAAAATTTGTAACTTGCATACAAGTTTGAATATTTTTAAAATACATTTCTTTTATTGATTAATGTCTTAAGTTTTTACTATCTCTAAAATAAATTATTTATAATTATTTTTAGAAAGAAATGATGAATGTTTATCAATGGGTATTTCTGTGCATTGAAATTTTTTTAGCCTTTACCTTTATCGATATATAGAAGTAAGATTTATTTAGCACTTTTTAATGAAAAATGCTGTTTATAATCTCAACGTCAGATGAAAGTTCAGATGAAATTAGAGGTAAATATTTAAATATAAAGAAGGAAAGGGGTTTATTAATTGAGTGCCCCCGTCAAGAAAGCATATACTTTCTATTTCGTTAAGCTTTAATTTAAAAGCGTATTTTCAAGGTTAGGAGTGATAGGGTACGAAAATAATCCTATTTTAAAAGTAAGCTAATGTTGATCTTAATCCATTTTCAATTGAACCCCGCGGTCATTCGTAAAGAACAACACATGCGAAACTTTTTCCATGTTTATACAGATTCCAGTTTGCTTCATTAACATTCCAAGAACGGATAATTTTTCTGTTCAGGGATTGAAAATCGAAACTATCGAAATAATTATCTTCCTAAACAGTTAAAAGTTAATTCAGTTTTAGTTACCTCGGGCGAGAATTAATCAAAACGTACTCTAGCTTGTTCCTTACATTACACAGATTATCTTCTTATTCAGCCATCGTAGCTTATATCAAGAGAATAGTAATAACCCAAATATTAGCAAAAAAAATGAGTAAAAATGCTTTGAAAAACTTGAAAAAGTGACCTAAATTATTAAAAAGGAAGTTAAAAATAGTATTTCTCGTTTATACAAACAAAATTTATTAGTTATTGCTTTGCTCTAAATTAATAATTTTTTTCTAAAATAAAACTGAACCAAAATATTTATTAGAAGACTTTTTAATGCATACTGTTGCAAATACTGGGCATATCCGTCTAGACGCAATAATATCTTGAAATCAAATTTTATCTTTGTCTGTTATGAAAGTTTACACCTTTGATGATATCGGTTCAAAATTTTCTTAGGGAGCTTCGGTTTTTTTTTTTTTTTTTTTTTGGAAATAATGTAAGTTTATTCCAGCCAAAAAATTATCAAATCAATCTTTTGGTGATTTTTTTTTATGAAAACCTCTTTTCCCACATTCTTTCAAAACCAACAGATAGTGCATTATCGATTTACTTGAAACTTTTCTTTTTGAATTTATTTCCTTGAAATTAATTAACTTTATTTTTAATAATGTTCTTCCGTGTTTTGAAACCTCTATCATTTGTTTCCATAGAATCTAGGGTTCGAGTCCTGATGCCTCCAAAGTTCCGTCCTATAGAGGCTCCAAATTCTCACTTTTTTTCTTCACAGTTATGTGAGTGGGTTGCCATCTCAGAAGTCTTCCTCGTCATTAGACTTTGAGTGCAAAATGAGGTTTGACGCAAATATCTTTTAAGTACGATGAGGATAAAAAAAATATTCAATAAATAAATCCAGCACTTTTAAGTCTCTTTTCGTCATTTAAATATTTTTCTCTTACACCTATTGGAACATTTTTTTCGAAACATTATGCTATAAAGCTTTACATTTATCCGTTAGACTTAGGCATTAAGAATTTTCTAAAACTCTTTCATTATTATATACAAATACTCAATAATTAAAATTGAAATAAGCTGGAATTTTCCTAAAAATATTAAATTGTATTTAAAGAAGTTTTGTGGGTTTTGCAAAATCAGTCCTCTTACAGTTAGCCTTCTCTCTTGACATCACCAGAAGCGCGTACATCTAGATAGACGGAAAGCGCCCTCGCGAAGGAAATTTGTTGATCTCAAACTCTATCTAAAGACTGCATCCACTGACTGCAAGCAGGTGGATGCAGTTGATGTTTTCAAAACCACTAGTAGGGGCCATATCATCAAAGACTTTCCAAAGCCATATGAAACAGTATACACTTATCAGCCATTATACATGTTCCATTGAGTGCCAGTCTAAGCTAGAATTTTACTCGAGTGTCTTATTTAAATACAACAAGAAAGGTAAGAAACAAACAAATTACTGTCAACAACAATCAAATAATTCGTCGAGTACAAGCTTGGGCAAGCGTTTTACTCTTGTTTCATTTTAAAACAGATTACATTGTGCCGAAGCACGGAACAGAGCGTAGTAGAAGGCAAAAAAAGATGAGAGAAAGGAAAGATATAAATTTTAATTTACATATAAATTTTTTTTTCAAGTTTTTAATTTTATTTGCTTTTTTCTGCCCGAAGTATAAGTATTTCGGGTTTTTTTTTTTTTTTTTTTTGATTTATATAGTGATGCAAGATCTATATTAAAAAAAAGATAGTGGTTGTTAAAATTTAACAATAGGAAATATAATGACCAAAAATGGTCTTATGATTAAGTGAAAATGGAGAAATTAAGCATTTTACAACACCTTTCCTGAAGGGAGAGGAAGGAGAGAAAGAAAGAAAAATCTATTTCCTAAACACCACTTCATTGGCGAGAACCTCAGTAATGGTTAAAAAGGTGTTGCAAGGAAAAGCAGTAGTGATGGGATGAAACTGGCCGAATCTACGATAAAAATGAACGAAGGCTTGATAGATTTGAAGTGGGAATATGCTGAATTACTATTGGTTAGCACTGAGGCAGCGCAAAATTATTATTGGTTGAAAAGGATTCTCGGGAAGGAAATTTGTTTGACTTTTAAGGGGGATAGTTTTAAGGGGGATATAAATAAAAATAGTAGTTACATGTTTGATATCGATGGGGGGGATACCGCAGTTGTGTGCGAGAAGTGTTTGGCCTTTGATTAAGGATTTTTCGTAGGAAGAAAGTGTGTTGCAAGATTTACGGGTGAGATAGGAAATATGTGTTTTGATTAATAGAAATTGGAAATCACAATAAATAACAGTATTGTGGACAAACCAGGGGGTGTTAACAATGATGCGGAGAGTTTCATTTTGTAGAATTTGAAGTTTTTTGAGGTATGTTTTGGCAGCATGACCCTAATGGAGAAAGCATAAAGGAGGATAGGACGGATGATTTGTTTATAGAGCAAATTTTTATCTATCAAGCCACTTGATCTTCTTGAGCTTGCACGATTACTCTTTATTTTAGCTCGGTCCGTTTACTCTAGTCACACTCCAGCTACAGTGGCAGGCATAAACTCCGGACTATTTCTATAACTGAATAGTCGTGCGTCAGATTCCTTTAAATTGTTCTCCATCAAGGGCCCATTTCCCTATTTGACCATTGCTAGCTGTGTAACTTCTTAGAATAGCCATTTTTTCATCAACGGAAGCATACACCCTCATCCAAATCATTAATCTACAAAAACAAGTACGCAAAACCGCGGTATTTTCATTTAAAATAATCTATCCCTGATTCAAGGTATGTCAACGGACTCGTGGCTGGCGGTTTTCGTCGAGCCACGGGTTCGAGCGTGGATGCCACTAAAGATCCATCGTGTAGCCGGGGCTGATGCACGCTAAATCTGTCGGAATCCTAAGTCCTCGCATGGGCGTGGGGTGAAGGTTAGGAGAGAGGGTGACATCTAAGGTGTAGTCTTTGTCACTTGACCGAGGCTTAGAATTATGAGGTCCGACGCAAATAGCCTTTGTGTTGCTTCTAGAGTGACGTTAATTAAACCAAACCAAACCCTATTTCGAGGCACTCCAATACATTATAATGCTTTAAATTGAGAACCATTGTAAACAAGTTGATTGTGTTACTGGAGCATATAAGCCTCAGGGGTTTAAATTTTCGTTTCAAAATGAGCTATGCAGCATGACTTCGGTCTTCACCTCGTCCAGAATTTAATTTAAGATATTAAGGTTTGTTTTAAAGTGCTTACTTTTGAATTAGATTTTTTTATGTAATTCAAAAGTAATTGCGTGGCTTTCAGCAAAACAGTTAGCTTTCGCTTTCTGCTGCCTGGTATTTTCCTCAGTTATCTTAACCGGTAAGCTATTGAAAGCTAACAGTGTGAAGGATGAATACGCCCTAACGTATCAGGAAATTTAACCTTTCTATTAATGCAACCAAGGGAGACATTGGTTATGAATGCATCTCTATTAGCGACTTGACTCAATTTTGTTTTCCATCGCCTAAGGCTTTCCATTTAATTTTCTCCAATAGCTCTAAATCTGCACAAAATCGCTCGAAGTTTGTTCTTCAAAAATCTTTATTTTTTAAAATCCAGCAACTGCATTTCAAAGCTGCCAATATCAATATTAAAGGGCAAAAAATCTATTTCTGTTTCCGTGCATTCAGAGGTTTTTTTAACAAGGGCTAACGTAGCTATGCTGTTTCTAAAGTCTTTGAACCTGCTGCGAAAAGCTTCCTTCATATTTAACAGTGTCCTTCTGAAATTTCAAATGTCAATATTAGATATATTTTCTCGACAATATTTCAACAAGCATGGAAACTGAATTAAGAATTTCACTTTCAAAATCTTCGTCAAAAAGATACAATTTGTTTTCAAATTAAATTACTTTTTCTAACATCGAAAAAACTATGTTTGATTTTCCTTGTAACTTACGATTAAGTTGATTTAAATGAAAAGTAACATTTACCAAGAAATAAAACTTCTGGATTCACTGATCGTTCGTTAGCTCTGCATATTGAACACTCTTATGAAGAAGAAATTCTTTTATTTCAGTAAACAGTGAAGCGAAACGTTTTAGAACGTTTCCTCTCGATAACCAATGAACTTTGTTATGCAGCAGAAGATCTGCATACTCACTCTCTTCCTCAGATAGAAATTCTTAAAATTGGCGATGTTAAAGAGCTTTAGTTACAATTAAGTTGATAATCGTAATCACTAAATCCATTACTTTGCAAATATCTTCTGGAAATATCTACCCACATAGTGCTTCCTGATGAATAATACAACGGTAAGTATCTCGTGATTAATTTTTTTCCTTTAAAGCAACGACAAGTCCATTTCTTGTACCTGTCATTTTTTTCGCTCTATCTGTTGAAATCGTGACAATTTTTTCTAATGGAATTTGATGTTATTTGAAGCACTCAAATACAACATTTACTATATCTACTCCACGCGTTTGTCCTTAGAGTTGCAATAATCCCAAAAGTTTCTCTTTAGGGCCTATAGAGTTTCTATAGGGTTTCTATTAGGGCCTTTAGGGTTTTCTATAGAGTTTCTATTAGGGCCTATAGAGTATAAAAGTTTCTCTTTAGGGCCTATGTGGAGATAACACAAAAAGTGAAACTTGCACTGTGTCATTTATATTACAAGACTCGTAAACTGCTATTATTAGAGTTGAGGCTAATTTGAGATCATCAATTTGTTGGTTTGTAATGTTTGCTGACATTTTTATTGTCCTGTCCTTCACTATTTTAGCAGATAAAGGTTTCTCGAATTTAATTCAAAATGTCTACTTTATTCTTAAAATCTCGAAAAGGCTCTTCGGATGCACTTACAAAACAATACTTTATATAGTCTCCGGCCGTGTATGGGTTTCCTTTCTGAGCAATCTCCTGACTTACTGCAAAACTTGCCACATAACAGAGTTAGAAGATTGTACCCAGTGATAAAAAAACAAAAGCTGACCTTTTTTGTCGCCTCTGGAGTTCTTCGTCTGCCTTGCATCACCAACAGAATATTTGATACTAAATGATTCGTGTTTAGTCGTAAACTATCTTTCTAAATTTGATTACTTATTATGTGCCATTCTTCTTGACTTATAAGACAGGTCGGAAGACCGTTTAAGTTTTGGATAAATGCAAAGTTTTCTTCCCACTCCATTTTGAATTCGTGGGTTTCATCTTCCCTATTTCTTTGCATTTTTCTTTGTAGTCCTACTGCGAACCTAAATATTTTGAGTAAACACTTATTATATTTTGAGTGAAAATGAAGCATTAAACACAAAATTAAAATAAAAGTAGAAAAGGATTATTAAATACCTGTAGATGGAAAAATATATACAACTGTATTAAGTAGATGACTAACATATGTACAGCTACAAATACGTATATAATTTTATGAATTTAAAATATATACACTTTTACGAAATATTTACTGATTATAATTTAATTACTGGACAGTGAGATTGCTGGCTGAGTGCTGACTGGCCTCGCTTGCACAACTCAAGCAAGGATCGCATGCGCCTCCCCTGCGCCTTCATCGCCCCGGTCACCCAACCGACTGAATAATCGTAAAACAATAAATTCAGAAGAAAAAAAACTTTTTGTACCTATACTGCTTTATTTGTTGAACTGCTACCCGCTGAAAAGTATTTTATGTACAAACAGTTCAAATACATTTCGGCGCGCAGCAATTCAACGGAGATAATGATACATATGCTTGCAAGCGACTATTCATGCTATTGTTCCTTTCTAAAAATGTGCATCTTTTTTCTTGCGTATCAAAACTGTTTACTCGTCTCTGTACTTTTCCGTTAAAGGGGGCCGTTGGCGATGGTTAAATTTTTTTCGCCAAACGGGAGGGGTATGATGGGCAACCCAAGTAGTACTGATTTGGGGGGGGAGAGGTGAAGGTCGCACAAAGCAATTTGGCTATTTATTTACAGCCCCCTTTAAGGATAAGTACCCTCGTCTCTTAAAAGGCAAGTTAATAAATAATATTCCATGCCTGTACTAAATATTTCGTGGAAGAGCCACAGCCAAGAAGTCAAAAGGTGAAATATAATTTGATTCTTTTCGATTTCGGCTAAAATTTCGCTAAGCAGACTTTATTGGCGACGACACACAATAAATACATATTCTGTTTTGTGTCAGTTGTATCATTTTTTGCGACTTTATTGCTTGTGCCGGATAAATGGAAAAGCACCGAAACTTTTAACAGTGTTTCATACCTACATCTGCATTTTATGAATAAACATTTCTTATAGGAGTCAAGTAACTTATTATTTGCTTGATTATATTTATTTCCTTGAAATTTAAATATTATGCTTGATTTTTTTTTTCTTTCAGACTAAGAAATTTTTAAACTTTAGTTATAAAATATCTAAATCCGCAAAATGAAAGGGAAAAAAAGAGAAAATGCTGTTGTCTACATACATATCGTTAACAAACCTCTTGATAAGTATATAAAACCTACTTTTTTCAAATATGATCCAGGTCAAAAAAAAATTCAATAAATTCACAGTTTTTTTTTTTTTAATAATGCTTACAATTCAGAAAAAAAAATTAATTTAATGACCGAATTCAGTTACACTTTTTATTGT
>BMAW01056954.1:974941-1027375 GCA_019974015.1 Nephila pilipes | reverse complement strand
AATTACATTTGCTGAAAATTGTTTACATTACGTGATCAATTGTAAAAGATTATTTTTATTACGTGCTAGATTTTTTTCACTATATTGTGGCAACATTAGATGTTATTCCATTTTTTGTTTACTTCAGAGAAATAATCGTTTTGGTTAAAGCCAGTAATAGTGTGTCCCTTAAGCGATTGGTGACTTTTGGGAGCGGTAATGAGTTAAGCGTGGCGATTTAGGTTATGGTAACCGTTAGCATATATTCAATGCTTAAATCACGCACGTTTGGCTACCTATCTTTGAAGTCACCAAGTTTTGTCGCTAATCGCCTAGGGGACACCCAATTTCCGACTTTAACCAATCGTTTTTTTCAATCTGTAGTATTTAAGTGTGCTAATATTTAACCCAGATATGCTTACTAGTTAATAAAATGTGGATTATCACAACAGATGAGATCTTTTTTTTTTTTTGTGACATTAATGGCTTTAAGAATCTTTATTAAGGTATCTGACAACGTTTGGAACAATGATTTTGAAAAAAACTTATAAATGAATATTTTTTTATGTATATTTAGTATCATCTAAGTTATAATGGACATAAAAAAACATTTTGAATGTTTTATTACAATGAAAAAAATAAATGGATTATTTTTTGTATAAAATAAGGAAAAAGTAGCGAATTTTCAAAATATTCTCTTTTGATAAATTTTTTTTTCTATAACATTGCTATTCAGCATATGTGCAGATGTGACATCTGTACACAACATGAACTTGGACTTTTTAATAATTCACATTATTTCCAGAGTTAATAAGAGTTGAAATAACAACACGTGTTTTTTTTAAGAAAATCCTCCATTCTTTTGCATTAAAATGTGAATAAATCCACTTATAAACCATACATTATAAAAATACTAATTCAGGCTCTTATGAACATTATGAAAGACATTTCTACCCTTAAAAGCTACAGAAGTGTTGACTATTGGCGGTGGACCTCGTAATTTTGACCCTCGATCAAATGATGAAGATGATACCTGAGCTGGAGCCTCCTTCTCAAAACCACCATGCTAACCGGAGGACTTCAATTATCGATATATTTAACATAGATGTCTCGCTACACAGAGGGTACTTAGTGGCATCAGGATTCGAAATCAACTGATTCGATGGAAGCAACACCAGATGCAGGCTAGTGACCATGAAGACTCAGCTACCACGTTTCAATGATAACAAGGAATATCTTATTTAAAGGTGTATGCTTGTAGGACTTTTAGAGACATGATCAGCAATTTTAGTTGAATGAATTGATTTTACAGAAAAACAAATAAGTCTAATTAAATTAACTTGAAACTCTGACTGCAATTGTAGCACTTTGTAATCCATTAAAAATTGGCCTAGGAAAAATGTTTTTTTTTTTTATTGTGCAGTCGAAACGAGACTTAAATGACTGCCAGAGTGGTTACTTTCATTATCAGAAAGTTGAAGCAACAAAAAAAGTATGTGCAGAGAGTATGGCGCTGCTGCAGTTTCAACGTTTACCAACAAAAACATATTTATCTCACAATCTAATATAATTATGGCAAGTCCTTTTTAGGAAGAAGTCCTTTTTCTTTTCTTAACAATCAAATTGTTCGATTGCCCTTCACTGATAGATGGAATAAAAGAAAGTTTTTGAAATTTTGAAATGGAAGCTAAAATTATGAAAGAATTTCTGCAAATTGTACGTAATATCTTAAAGAAAGGGATGCATTTTTTTTGCTAATATTTAATTTATATGTTCTTTTGGAAGCATTAGTAATCCCCAGATTTCAAGTCTCTTGCATTTTGGTAAATTATTCAAAGACAATACTCGGAAGTTTACTGTACTTATTATACCTAATTCAGCTCTTTGTTGCGCGCATAAATGCAAAGGAAGTGTATCTACAAATGTTCAGAAGCAACAATTTTAGAAATGCTTAAAACAAAGAGGTTTGAAAGAATAAGAAGATCTCAAACATACTTTTCTAGTTCTACTTATTTTAATAATTATTAACATGTATTCCATCATTTTTTTTCATAATTCATTCTTAATATTAATATAATAAGCATATAATTTAAATTAGATTTTAATTACAGCATAATCTCATACATTCTACTTAAACTAAGTTCTCTGATGCAACAGAAATGAATATATGAGCATAAAATGACTACATAACATTGAATTTCTGAATTATTATTCTATCACGGAATTATTTGAGCTCATTGTTAGAAGTATGTGGAATATGAGATGGAATCTTCTTCCTTCATCACAAGATCTCGTTGCATAGCAACTGATTCATTTACGACATTGTTTCACATAGAAACGAAATTTCGAGAGGAAAGAAAGCTTTTTTTATTCACTTTTTCTGAATTCTATTTCTTTGATGAGAAGGTACTCGGTTATCAATAATGAAACGAACATTTAAAGATTGATTTCATAACATCAAAGCACTTAAACGTAACATTAATTTACAATTATGCATGAAAATAATGAATTTATTTATAACTGGTTAAACTATTTCAATTTATCGAATTATGTCAAAAAGTTATTAAGGTTATTGAAACTTAAATTGATATTTAACGAATATATACACGTTCCCAATGTAATAAGGTTTTTTAAAAATTCAAGGTACAATTTAATGGAGAAAAAAAGATTAATTTAAATGTTTTTTCTTTTGCATTGGACTTTTTTGACTTTTTAATTACTAATACATACTTGCTAATGTTTGCAAAAGTATTTTCTTTACATAATCTGATAGATAAATTTATAAATATTCCAATTTTAAAATTTGATTTCAATTGCATTTTTTTTTAAAAAATGATGGATTCTTTAAGTATAGCTTAAAATCAGCTTATTTTTCCTTGTGCTCATGTTCTGTCTCAGTTATCTTATCCCTGTGACATGACTGTGACATTTTTTCTTGACAGCCTCTACTGACTAAAAACAGGTTCTTTTTAATAATTTTTTTTTCGGTAAAGGAAAATTCAAGGAGTGCTAAATACGGGGAATATAGAGGACGCGTTCGAATGTTGCGTACCATATTTTAATCAAAAATTGTTTTCGGAGAGCTGTCTGCATGCAAAGAACCTAATTCAGATTTAAACCATTTTGCTCAAATCTTGGTGTTTTTGTCCCTAAATCTTCATGTAGCAACAAGCATCACAACAGAAAAGTTTTTATTTAAATTGAGATAAAGAAGAAAAACCCAGAACTCTGACAGAATAGTTTCTCTCTGCCTCCATTGCATTGAGCAGTTTCCGCAATCACAACAATTTACCATTCCCCATAGTTACCTGATTTAGCATCTTTTGAAGTTTTACTTTCCCCCTAAATTGCATAAATGTTAAGATGATCATTGGAAACATAAAGTAAAAACGTCACAGGTATCAAAACAGTTATCTCCAAATGAACTACTGTGCGCTTTTGACTTAAGGAAAATAAAAATGTATCGATGTTTTAGTATAAATGGTGAATGCATTGAAAGAGGCAAGCTGTAAATGTACTATTAACTGAATTATGACTTTCATTAAAAGGCGATCTAAAAACTTCTTTCAAAAACTACCAAGCCACCCCAAAGCGCTATTGAGGTCGCAACCAAACTACAAAATCAGTCCTAGGCGTAAGGCAGCCGTCAAACGCCCCAGAGCTCTACTCGAACAAACGTTCGATAATTTCCCTACCATCAAAAGAGCTCACACGTTGCAACCTCAATACCTCATTTGGATCACAAACCCCGTACAACAAACTAGTGGTGTTCCCTGGGTACCCACTAGCACTGTTGTTCACTTCTAAAAATTTTAATTTAATTTTTTAAAAAAAAATTTAATTTAATTCTTAAATTAATTATTCCAAATTAAACCTATCTTAATCAAACCAGTCTATCAGACTTTCTCTAATTGCTGCTAGACATGCATCTCTTTAAAACCCAGATATTCAAAATTCTAAATCCTGGACGGAAAACAATCCGCCAAATCATTAAAATATCTCTCCTTCCTCTTCCAAATTGCTTTTATTGACTTCATTCAGCGCGAATTAGGTCACAAATTGACATCCAAACCTTCCGACCCTCAATTTTGTCAACTAACATATTTTTCTAAATTTAATTTATGTTCAAACGATATCGAAGGACTTTCCTTTTCTCTAATGTTGACCGTAGTTTCTCTTCCTACCTCTTAGCAAATCTTATGGAACTCTCTTAATTTTCTCATATTTAATAGCTCTGATGTGGAGGTATCTCCCACTCTGGGGAGAGGTAAATTTACACACCTTCGAACCTTCGTACTATAAACTGTAACTAAACAGCCTTTGATGAAATAATATTGTTGCTAAATAGACAGACTTTGTACATTTAAATGTTGATATTCACTGGTTTATTTTATCGTGGGTAATACATTATTTTATATTGTAGTGGAAATTTTAAAGATATATGTTTAGGCCTTATTAAAATTTAACAGATTCTGAAAGTATTTAATCAATCTTATAAATTTAAATAGTTTCCCAAAAAGTTGAAGAAATGGTATTTTCTGCGTATATTGATATACAATTAATCACTAATTTAAATAAAGAATCAACATCATATGTGTGAAATGCATCACAGAGAAGGCGGTTTGTATGATATTGTCAGCTTATAAATTTAGAGATGAAAAAACTGATGATTTTTTTATGGAAAAAAGAAATTTGATCACTAGACAAGAAAGTTTTCTAATACAAGTAAAAAAAAAACTCTACACATTATTGATATCTTTTCCAGTTTCTTCAAATGATTTTGAAATTTTTTCGTGAAGAGAATTCCTAATATAACTTCTTCGCAGAGCGAAAGACAACGCATTAGCAAGTGTCAATCAATGACAGGCTACTTTAACTTAGTGATAGACTACTTCTTACTTCCCAATTTTTTTCAAACTGAGATTTCAAAATTTTTGGAATAGATCAAATTAATTTCAAATCTTAAAATGTTATTTTATTGATGGAGTAATTCCAAATAACTTCGTTAATTTGAATTAGTATCCAGAATGTCGTACTGTATTCTGCGAGAAGGAGTCCTGTTTCTTCTTCTTCTTTTTTTTTTTTTTTTTTTTGAGGAAAGAAAATTATTAGAAATATATTAAATTATAAGAATAGTGAGATATCGACTTTTATGAATACCCCATATGTCATTTTTACACAGAACATAAATAAATATTCATGTGCAGATCACAATAGAACTACATAAAAATAATAATCCAATAAATTCTTAATTAGGATTTTAAGCATTATTAAATTCTTAATAAGTTTTTCTACACATAGTTATTCGAGTATACAAGTATTACATACGCCTCTGTTTCACTCTTAGGATTAAAGATCCAAGATCCATCTGACTAATGCTTTTACCAGAAAATTATTTCTGATTATCATTTATTGACAACAATTACGCGCGACGCTGTAAGTTAGAGTTTTACATCGGAACATTTAACTCTAGTTGTTGATGTGGAAACAGTAAATCAAGTGCTCATGATCGCGAACAGTGGGCATCGTTTTCTTCCAGTTTTAGATAACAACCCTCATTCCATCGTGTAAAAGAGATCCCGCGCTTTAAATCTGTGCAGGCTTCAAGTCCTACCGTTGACAATTTATAAAAGTGTGGAGAGGAGGACAGCATCGACTCAGAAGTCGTCCTCACCAATGGACCAAGGCTTAAAATTACGAGATCCGTCACCAATAGCACACGTATTATTTCTAAGGCTGAAGTTAATAAACAACCGATCAATCAATCAAAACTTTATTAATGATTATTTTCCTATAGATTTCTCCATTACATACTTCTACAGTATAAAAAAAATTCCTCACTCGAAATATAGAAAATAAGATTTCCTTTTCCGTTTTCGTTGTGGAACAATACACATGCTATAAATGTTAAATGGTTATTTCGCAAGATATTAGAATCTTCATTTCATAACTGTATGATCATATTATCCAATTATGAAATAAAAATAGAACGGTAAATTATTTAAAATTTAATTTAGGGTATTCTTATACCGCAACATAAATCTATTTACTTCTGAAAAAAATCAACTTTCATTTGATGTATGTATGCGATGCTCCCGTTCTTCTGAAAATATTCATTTGATTATTCATAGGTTTATTACTAAGGTATTTAACAAAAATCATGAGTTTACATATTTTACAACCGGAAACATCATCACGTTTTCTTTTTCTTCAATGGCTCTTATTGTCCATTTTGTTTCTAGTAAGTTGTAATTACCTATCTCCTCAATTATCAACCTACTAATTTCTATCAATTCCTGACCCCATATTCTACATAATAATACTTTTAAGAAACTGTAATAACTTATGTGAGTAGGCTTAAAAAGTTAAAAGTAAAAAAATCATGATAGTTTGTGTAAATAAAATTCTATTACAAATTAGTTGAAAAAAGTAATAAATGCATATTCTATAATTTTTATAAATGTCATTTGAAAGTATGTTTCCCATTTTAAATATTAACTGTCATTAATCAAAAATATTTTGCAAAATGATTGTAATTAATTTATTTATAAGACTGATAATTAATGTTTGCATGCCAAGTTATATTCTTCAGTATTCGATTTAATTGTAAAAATTAATTTTCTTCAAAACATGCAAATCTTTATATCTGAATAAGGAGCCGGAGAAATAACAAAAGCTCGCTTACCATCGTTCTACCAAGACGACAGCCTTGTGAAGTCACAGCAGAAGCTCTGAACTTGTGACTGAGATGCGAGTTGAGAAAATCACTTCACTCAGCGAAGTGAAGACAAACAAAAAATTACCAAAATACTAAATAAATTATTTGAAATGTAATTCACTGTAATTTGAAATACCTCATTTAAAAATTTTCCGATTGTTGGGATTTGATTGTTATCATGAAAAATATTTAAAAATAAGTATGCTATTCTCAAAATTACATACTCTTTATTTTCAAATATTTCAGAAATTTATTTCAGTAGAAAACTGAGATTATATTGAAAGTAATAATAAATTTCCTTTTGTTTTATGTAAAATCCAAACTTTTTGATCACAAAGAAATGATGGGGGAAATGACATAAAATAGATTTTAATAAATAACTAACTTAAAATGAAGCCTCTGTATTCTTATAAATTCGCTGCTGAATAAATGTCGTTGAGGCTTTCATAGCAAATTTCGTGTTGAATATTTATAGGATACTTCATCTAAAAAGAAAAGTTAAATTTAAGCTTCTAAAAATCGTCAAACTTAACTAAAAAGTAGAAGTTCAGGCGTATATGGCATCTAAGCCTACGGAAAGAATATTTTGTCAAGTTATAGACTAACATGTGAAATATTTTTTTAAGAAAGTTATAGGAACTAAGTTACAGTTAGCATCATATAAGATAGCAAAAACGGTCAAAGTATTTCCATAAAATATTCCCGCCAAATTCATTACCTGTGTGAAACTTAAATTATGAAATAAAAGAATTGAAGTAGTTTGAAGCATGGGTATTTTCATGCAATAAACACAAATAATGTTTACAAAGTGAAAAATCTAGAAAATATATTGGGAGATCCAAAAATTGAGGAAAAAAGTAGAACTTATTTTTTTTTGTATTGTAATATGGTTCCCTTGATACAATCAATTCACAATTGAGGAATGCTATTTTATTTTCATCTGCATTTTCACTTTAATGAAAAATAATGTAGTGATTGTTAAATCTTTGTACATGTTCCCTATAACACTAGAGTATACCAATGAGAATCGTAACTATATATAAAAGTACCAGAAGTTTAATTTTGCTTTAAATCATCCATTTGAAATTTCGAACAAACTGTTTTTAAAATTGATTGAGGAGTGATTAATTGCTACATAAGGGATGATATTCAGTCTTGAACATCTACCTTGATATTTATCGCAAAAAAAAATCTGTTGTCTTTCGAGGGTTGTCTTCTTTTCATCACTCCTGTAACAGTCTTTCTGGACAGCACCCATTAAGTCTCGTGACAACTCCACTACACTTACACGTTTGAGAATTATTTCCTTCCTCAACAAACTGCCCAGCACGCTTGAATGAAAATCTATTGCAATTGAAAACACCATAATTACGACAAATAATTTGTATTAGTGATTGCCGAAGAGAAACTGCTTTGAAATTAACAATTAGTAACAGCTAAAGCCCTATTCCAACCACTGAATACTCGAAATTTAGAAATAAATGTGAAAGCGTGACAGTTCACTTCTAGGATATCTTGATGTGCATTCGACACATTATTTAACTATATTTTTTTAAATGAATTCAAATTGCTTCATAAACCCTTTTAAAAATTTCTTTATTAATCCTTTTAAATACTTAATAATTATATGGCAAAATCATACAATTTTTAAGACTAAGTAATAAATATACATTTTCAAAAGCTTAATTTATAGCAATATTTTCCTCTCATATCTTTATTAAATGAAACTGCGGCAAATAATCATCTATTAAATTGGAGAAATATTTTATATTCTTTCACGTTATAGAATTAAAAAAAATGTGACGGTGCGTGATTAGAAATCGTTAAATAAATTTTCTACCCCTATAATAAATACTCTATTATACGCGTATAATTTTTTTTTTTTGAAAACTTACGTTACTTCTCAAATTATTGCTTCTTATAAATAAATCTCCGTTGCTGATGCTCAAAATCTCTCAATTTAAGCAGTAGGAAGAATTTTCTCGCACAGAAGGTTTTCATGTAATAAGAAGCATCTCATATTTTTTTCTTCCAATTAGTTATATTAATTTAGTTTCTTATTTATTGATAGTTTGAGCCAGATTGTAAGAATATGACTTCACTGCATGAAGCAAAATAAATGTGCAAAATTATTTGGGAATTCAAATAAGTGAAACAAAACTTTAATAAACCTATTTATGCATATAGCTTAATTTCGGATACAATTATCTTAATTGCATTTTCTCTACACCGTTCTACGCCAAAGATGAAATAGTTATCTAAATATGGATTCTTGCAAATTAATGGACTTGCATCTTGAGAGTCTGCGGTTATTTCACGGATGCTGAACCTCAAGGAAATCTTCTCCAGCCTATTCCGATCAGGGACATCATGGAATGAATGCGAGAGTAATAAGTTGGCTTATGCACGTAACGTCAGTTTAAATACAAGCATGAATTCATATCATAATTCACCTTGATGATGAATATTTGTATAATTAGCCACTTAAAATTAACCCTTTAGGCTTGTTTTCATCAAAGCTAGTTTCTGATACAAATATAATTTTCGTAATTTACTTACAAACATATATGTTTTGTAATATCGTATAAGATGAACTATTCATCCCATGACTATAAAACAAATTAAATATTTCTAAATAACTACAACTCTTTTTATTGAATACAGTATAAACCGAGAGTACATTCCTTTCTCTAAATATCTTACCGTATTTGTAAATAGTAATAATAAATTATAAAAAGTTTTTTATAACATTTGAATATGTCTCTAGGAGAGCGAAAGTGAGACGAAGCAGGTGCAAGGCAAGGAATATTTTTGAATTAAATGTCTGTAAATTAATATTCTAATAAAGATGATAAACATAACTATGTTGCCCCATCTGAAGCGAGCATATTCAGTTGCTGCGATGTATAATACAATAAATAGTATTCATGCAAGTCTTTTTTATTCATGAGTCCTTGAAACATTTTGGTTAAAAGATGATCATTCATTGAAAATCTTATACCTCAAGTTTCAAACATTAGATGATTTAGCTTAGTTGTAACTCTAACAGCATGGATGGTTGGTTTATCTCCTTAAATCGAAAACATCACATTATTCTTTCGTCAACGATTAAACTAACCAGTAATGTAAGCAATTTTGAAAATAAAACAGCCTCTTTTCGTAAAATAAATGATCTTTTCATTTAAAATTATTTTCCATGTCAACTTATATATAAACTAATGAATCAAAAACGTGCTATATTTGGCCATTTAACTTGAGTGGCTTATGTAAAAATACTTCGGTCTTTTGCGAACAAATAGATCCGTATATAAGCCTATCCAGCAAATTAGTTGCAAAATTCCACAGTTTAAAGATGGAAATGTAGGGTTCAAACACATTAAGGATCAAATTGTCGCTGCCGCACAATTGTAAAGATCTAGAACTAAAAACCATGGTTATTAATTGCATTCATTTAAGAATGATGCCCAAGCTGCAACAAACGGAACTCGACTTAGCTTCAAATTTCTCTCTTTTTATGATTTAGAAATTAGATTATGTGGTTATAGTCAACTGACTGTGTTTCATAATTATTAAATTTGACACCTATAGATTCCTCCAGTGGCTCCATAGTAACGTTAATTTGCGATTAATCCAGAATGATAATGTAAAATTAAAAAAAAATTATTTTATTTAAGTTCATTTAATTTTTCAACTACTTAGTAATTGAGATAGTGAAATGCAGGATCACACACAGCGATGCATGTCCTGAGATCGAATGTCATTCAAACAAAGAAATTCTTATGCATTAATGGGGTATACTACATGTAAAATTCAACTGTGACTGAAGTCTTCACCTGCTATGGTAAAAAAAAATAGTAAGAAACCAATGCACGTATCTCTGCTTAAACGAAGATTTAAATTATGAGCCCATAAGTTTTCTTTGTTTATTGGGGAAGCTAATGTATCAATATTTTTAATGAAGGTATATTTTTATAGCAAGGAAGAAGTATTAATTTAATTTTCAAATCAGTTAATAACAAAATATTATATTTGGAATCAAGTAAAAGGAATAATTTATGTTCAAAAAGTTTGAATCATAACTGCACTACTGGGTGTGAAAAGTTTAAAGTTAAATATTGGTAATTCACCGATACTCGGTATATTACATAAATTGTTTTAAAAATTATCTGTTTTAAACGATAGAGTACATTCCTAAGACAAACTGGTGTTACCATCTGTTATACGATGCCCAAAAAATTACTTGACGATCATTCAGGAGATAGTTTGGATATTTCAGCAAATGGCTGCTAAATAAACATTTGATATCAGCTGTTTCGAGTTGTCGTGGTATTATGCGTTGAGTGGTCACGGTCAATGGATTCATAACTATTGACCAGAAACTAAGCAAGAATCCAAACAATGGACTTTCGATGAAATAGCTTCGAATATTACAAGTGGATTATTTTATTCACTCTTCACAATCCTAGGTTGTTATTGTTTTAACTATATCCAAAGTACTAAAATGTGGGCTCATTACATGAATAGGCATTGATTATTCAGTAAAAGCTTTAGTTTCATCATCATAGTCCACTATCAAACTATAAATTGTGTATGTAATGCTAATGTTCCGACACGTTCTTAGAAAACACTGAGAGTGAGAACATTGAAACTTAACTCGATATTGAATTTTTAATTTCAAGAACGCGCGTGTTAAACTGAAATAAATAACTAACTTACTTAGAACGGAAGGAATTCAGGTCTATGAGATTTAGTTTTTAAACTATTATGTTTTATAGAACCTGGTTTAATATTTTGAGATATGTTGGTCAACCTTGTTACTATAGCAATTGAAAAAGCCTCTTGTACTAATCTATAGGTACGTCTTTTTATTTTTGCATGAGAAGTATATTATTTCGAAATGTAAAGAGAAATTAGAATCTGGTAAAATATTGACATTTATTTGTGCATGAATAAATTATTAGCTTCGCAGCAACATATCATATTTGCATTATTTTTCTTTCAAATTTTTGTGATCTAATGGAAGAAAATAACTAAAAGGAATGTTTTCCTGCTTGTTTAAGGAAATAATAAATGTTTAAAACTCAAATGACAAAAATATATGTTTAAATATCAAAATAGCCTTTTATTCCTAACTGAATTCAAATGCATCCAAAATATCTGACTCGATGTTTCTATAACATTGATGATAAAAGGAATTCGGCTTCACGTATCCTAAGGGAAATTGTACCGTTCTTCAAAGGGTATTGTATAAATTACTTTAAAAGTATTCATGAAATACTAATATTAGGAGTACCTTTAATATAAATAAAAGCATAGTTAGAGCATATATTTATCGTTTCAAACTATATATTGATTATGAAATAAGTAGTATATATTATAAAAAGCAATCTTATTTTACCACTTAACATCCGAAAATTCAACAAGATTCCTACATTTTTAATATACAATTTGCTTATAACCAAATCAAATGTATTTCGCATTATTTGAAACAAACGAGAATATGCTCAAAAGGTATCTATTTTTGAAAACAAATGACGTTGCTGAGGCAAGTTACTGTTAATATCGCCTGCTTCCAATTGCTTATCGAGCTAAAATATATGCAAATCTGGTTGGAACTTGATGTTAGAACTGAATATTAAACCTGATTTTTATTGATATGGTGTGAAGGTGTCGTCACGGAGATCTGGTTTTATCATTATGCTCCAGAAATTAAGCACAAAGCAAAATAAACGATAGCTTCCAGTGAATCTGTTCCAAACAAAGAGATAACGATTTCTTTGCTTATAAAATTTATGCCAATGATGTTTGAGATGCCTAGAGAGTCATATTTATAGAATTTTTAGAAAAAGAACAATCGATCACTGAAAAATATTGTAGTTATTTACCCTATTCTCATTTCCAATTCGCAGTATCCTATTCCTAATTCCTTTACACCGGGTTTCTAATCCATCCTATAAAATGAAATTCTCAAAATGCAAGTTTTCACATTTTAAAAATGATCTCCATATTAAATTATTAAAATAAAAATAAAGACCTGATTAAAAAGATAATCATAGAAAAATATTTATCAACAAAAAGGGATGAAAAGAATACAAATGTAATCATCTCATCGCATGAGGATTTTTAAACCGTGCCGTAATTTCCATCATTCCACGTGATGCTGTAGCTTTGAATCAGGATTAAGACAGATATTTAGTTGGCCACAAAGCTTATGTTCTTGAAATATAAATTTACAACTTACTCAAGGAAAAGATAAATATACACATTATTTAAGGTGCTTTAAATTACAATAGTTTCTTAAAAAATAAACGCAATCTATATTAACTCTATGAATGATACAACTTTAAAATCAAAACTATCGACAAAAACAGCATAGAGATGAAACTTTGTGAGACCATACAGTCTTTATATTTTTTTCATTCCCATCCTCCGGGGAACCCAATTCGAAGGAACAGGCTCTCTATCCTATTTTCTGTGATATTTGTTAATGTTAGACAGATAAATGAAAGAATTTCTTCCAAGTTTTGATAAAATTGGTCTAAATTTATCCTTGAAAAAGATCGTGATTTCGCTTTCGTGTTTTACAACTGGTGAGCTAAAAATTTGTTAGCAAAAAGTTTAAACAAGAAATAAATATAAAGATGAATTTTTTGAACATAAGTGTTTTTAGTCATATTAACTATTAGAGAAATACAATTATGGTAATGATTTCAGGTAAAATTCATCATTAGATACATTATGTTCGCTTTTTAAGCTTGAAATATATAATATCACAATGCATATAGGTAAAATTATCGAAAAAATTTTATATTATTAGATCATTTCTTCAATAATAAATTCAACTCTGTATTTCAATTTGCATAAAAAATATTTACTATCGTATATAAAAAATAATCGTATCAAAAACTAATTAGATTTCTATTGCAATTTCACATCATGTATGTTGTCTGAATTTATTTAATAATACAGAATATATACATATTTTAGAGCAAAAGGCTTTACTATAAAATCCATGATTAATTTCGTGGTAAATGTAAGCATGCTTTATGTGATGGATAACGATGATGTAAGTGAACCGCTTATAGAGGATTGTTTCATAATGCAGCATTCCAAAGGATTAAAGTAGCCTCCAATTAATTCTCAGAAACATCTGTTAATTAAACACTATATAGGAAATAATTTCTAGGAATCATTTCTAAAAAATCTCAGAGTGTGGATAAATGTATTGGAAAACATTGAAAATGACCAGTTTCACAGTCATTAATACATTTCAATATATTTTAATTATATAAATTATATACTTCAAAATTCATTTGCAAAAATTCAATAAGTTACTAAATATAACTTATATAATTAAAAATATAATTTATATAATTAAATAAGTTGTAACTATAAGTTATAACTATAAGTATAGCTATAAGTATAAATATAAGTATCAGCTATTTCTGTTTCAACATTTTCAGCATTAGGAACAGCCCTTTTACGAATAATATTAAAATATACTAATGAACTCCATTGCGCATTTAAATGTATTAAGGAATTCATTTGTGTATGTTACGTTATCTATTGCAAGATCGAAAATAGCAATATTCATGCTATAAGAAAAATACATAATTCTCCATTTTGACACAATAAGTAGATATTATACAGTTAAACCCCATATTCTTTTTTTAACAAGGGATAAATATTTTTTTTCAAAATAACTTCAAAATATTCATTCATAAGTAAAATATGAAACATATTAAATCAATAAGACATATCATCTAAATTATTAATTCAAAATACATTTTTCTTTTATAGCATTCAAAAAAAATAATTATAAATGTAATGGAATCCTATGCTACTTTACAAAACTTATCGGTCTGCTTTTTATCACACACTAAATTAAATTCCCTTAAAAAAATCTTTGAATAAAATAAACACATTATAAAAAATAATTTTACATTTTGAAACACTTTTAAGAGTTCAAATATTTAATATTTGATAAAACCGAAGAAAAAAGTCTATTTTGCAAGTATTTTCATTTCTCATTTTGAACCTTATTTAAATTAGTTTATCTAATTTATGAATATTTAATATGTACCTGTTAAGGAATAAAAATTCAATTTTTCATTCAATTTTTTTCTTATTTACACTCAAATATTTATTTATCTATTTTTTTCTTTATATATATATATATATATATATATATATATATATATATATAAAAGCGATTTATTGAGAGGTTTCATGAATAAAGGAACTGGGTTCAGGCTCATGGTTACTAATAGTAACCTTGTAGTAAGAAAACAAATTACTAATGATTTTGACAATTTTATTCTTAAGGATGCAATTAAATATGGTTTGCCAATTGAGGCATTTGACGAATTTAGGTCATGTGTTTTGAAGAAAATTCTATATTTGAATTTTAAAGTGGATAGGGAAATTACAATTAAAGATCTAAAACTTGCAATAGATGATTTGCAGAAGGATTTTGTTATCGTTTATGTATATAAGGTTCCTGCAAATTATGCAATTATTTGCAAATTTTACTATCATAAATTATTGAGTAAACATGTAATGAATAATAATGCTTTCCAGTTATCCAAATATAGTAACAGAGAAATAAATAATCGCTTTTGGCATTCAATAAGAAGTTGGGTTTACATCTTACAAACATTAAATTTCCAGATATTTTCTTAACGCCAAAATTTCACAAAATTCCTGTCAAATTTCGAAGTATTACGAATGGATATAACACCTATATCACTAAATCTGGAAAACTTTTACAATCCATTCTTCAAAAATTTATTGACAATATTGAAAATACTGCTATTATTAAAAATAGTTTTGAAATTGTCAAGAACATGAAGGAACAAGAGGTATTCTCTATACATGGGTATGATTTTGAAGACCTTTTTAACTCAATAGAAATTCAAGATTTAATTAAAGTTCTTGCAATTTTATACGATAAATATCATTTTAATCAAACAATAAAACGTGAAAAATTCAATACTCTTATTAAACTTATATTGCAAGAGAATTTTATAGTTTTCGGTCAAAATATCTATAAGCAAATTCAGGGTCTCCCTCAGAGAGGTGCAGCTAGTAATTGTCTGGACAATTTTTAATTACATTTTTTATGAATTACAACAGATTGATAATGATTCTTACTTTCTTTATCGTTACATAGATGATTTAATTATTTTAGGTAAAACTGAGGAATTTAAACCAAATGTTTCGTTTCCCCCTAATTATCTCAAATTATTAAAAACTTATCTTAATTCTAATACAGTAGAATTTCTAGATCTTAATTTGCAAATTGTTGACAATAGACTAATTAGTAATATTTATGATAAAAAGAGAAAGATTCGAATTCCAAGTAATCAAAATTCCTTTTTGGAACAGTAATCTACACAGATCTATTTATAGGAATATTTTATTCAACTTTTTACTACGTAATAACAAATTAACCACACATAAAATAGACAAGTTTAATAACAATAAAAAATTCTGCAACAACTGTTTAGAACATGATTACCCAATACATTTCTTAAATATTTATATACATCACAAATATATTAAACATCTTTGTGAATCGTGATCCATTTTCAAATCCACCACACAACAATAGGTCCACAAAGTCGACTTGTTAGTGGTCTAGCCGTGAAGAATTTATTTATTTATTTACTTTTACACAGCTTACATTTTTACTCACTGTCTGGATCATTATACTCCTTTACCATACAACTTATTACCAACCAATTGTTTGCATCCTTTTACATTTTATTACCAATCAAACAATGATTTAAATCTTTTTTCTATTTATATGGTGATGACGTGTTACATTTTTTTCATTTTGAGTATGTGATATACATCTTGAAGTTTAAAGAAAATTCCGTCTTACTACTCACAAATTTGAATCTTCATTTCTTTTAATTTTTGTAAGTATTTTTTTATATTTTGATTTGTTGATAATTTTTAGAATAATAGATTTTATTTTTGTAGATTTTATCGCTGAACTTTTTTGCATCTTTTAATCATTGAACTCTTTTGTAATATGGATTTCCCAATTCAGCCTACCAAGTCGCAAAGGGGGAAGGTTGGTACCATTAAACTAGTTTAACCCCGCTTATTCGGTTCTCAGCCCGAAATTGCTTTTTGACTTGCTGGGTTCCATATTTTCATTTATTTTTTCTTTCATTTTTACATTTCTTTCTGGATTTTTGTCTTTTTAAATATTTTAAATTATTCTTTCATAAATTTTCAATATATATATATATATATATATATATATATATATATATATATATATATATATAATATAATACATATATAATATATATATATATAATACTAAATACTATCAACTCAAAACTCTTTATTTACTGCATAAATTTTTTTTTTGCATTGTTTCAGTTATACACGTAATTCAAATTAAAGTAACATTAGTGACTTCTGTTGTTGCAGATTAGATGACAAATAACTTATATTAGAGTCGTAAGACGTTACTTTTAGCAGAATGCATGCTGAACTGGAGTCATTGATTAAACGGTTTCTAAGCGAGCTTTTAATGTTATTTATCTCTGAAAATAATGACCCGCAGGCATAGGCAGATGAAAATTTGTTTAAAATAGCTCAAGCCAGCTTCTTCAAACAGCTTAATGTATCTGATAACGAATTCCATGTTTCCAAAATTTTGTTATTGGCATTTTTTCTTACATTTCTTGTCAATCTTTCTGTTTCAATTAATTCCAATTATTTTCTTGTTTCAATAGATTTTGTAATCGATACTGAACTAGACCGGAAATCAATCAGCTGCATTTCAAATTCTTCAATTTCCAACCAATCGAATTAGGACAAGTTCAATTTATCAAATGAAGTCATATCAGGGTACATAATAAACTTGAGTGTTTCCGATAATTCTTTGAACTGAGAAAATCTCGCTGAAAATTCATTGATCAATTACAGAAATAAATTCTTCAGTGACTGTTTCTTCGCCTGGTTTCTCATGTATATCTAAATCGCTGTTTTTTTTTTTTTTTTTTTCATATTTGGAAATGGAATTTGTAAAATATTTATAATAAAAATTAAAAAAAAAATGTTGGAAAATTTTTCATATTTGGAAAATAAAATTGTAGTTTCTTGTAATAATATCATCTCATTGTGAAAATATCAAAAGCACGAACGAGATCTATCATGACGATAATTGTTTTATTTGTGCCTTGAAGCTTCTAGTTCAATTCATTGAAACGTTGACATATATCTGTAAAAAAACATCAATTTTAAAAGCCACACAACATCCAACAACTGTGGTTATTGTTCAATTTCCCCCTCATTTTGCAGAAACAGTCTGATTTATTCCAAGCAATCAACAAATCTTTGAAGTACGTTCCCGAGGCTCAACCAGCGAACATTATTATACATCAGTAAGCTATTATACACCGAGGTGACATTATTTAACAAAGCCTCAAGATTTCGCTTATTTAAAACCTGCGACGAAATGAGATTGACAACTTTTATGACTATCGCCATTACATTATCAAGAGATGTTAAACCACTCTTAGCACACATGGCTTGTTGGTGAATGATGCAGGGGAATTCAAGAATCGAATGTTTTACGTCTGTTTGAAATAAACTTATGAAACCATCTTTTTGCCCACTATACTTGGAGCACCATCAGTTGTAGAAACAATTTTTTTCAAATCAATTGCTTTCTCAGCAAGTGAATGTTTAACAGCCGAAAAAATATCTATGCCCTTTGTAGCAGTTAGCAACGAAGTTATCGCAATTAATTCTTCCTTAATGACGTCTCCTACGCAATATCGAACAAAAACAGCTAAACGTGCAAATTTAGTGACGTCAGTTCTTTCGTCAAGACACAGTGATATAAAAGGAGCGGAGTTAATGTCAATTTTGTGTTGATCTGCTAAATTTCCGGCCAGTTTTTAAATTCTTTCTTTTATTGTGTTTCTAGATAGAGTTCTATCTTTGATGCGTTGAATTATCTTTATCATCGAAATCATCAAAAAGTGAGGACACGAATGCTAACCAGTCTTCCTTTAAAATCTCTCCCTCTTGAAAAGGTTTAATATGCAGAGCAATGACATTTACAGTCGAGTGATTGGTCGCGCTCATATGACAATTTTTGCTAGCATATTTAATCATAGACGTCGACTGCTTATTTCTGTCTTTCATTGAAACTTGCAATTTATTCCCTTTGTTTTGGTTCGTTTTTTTGACAAACGAATTTGTGATTTATTTCAAAATACCGTTTTACAGACGATGTTTGACATACCACTGTTCCAGAACATAAAACACACACGCCGCTTTTTCTCCTTTACTAATCATGCCATATTTCTCAGGCTACCATGTTTGAAATTCTCTGATGCACATACTATCTGGCACTTTTTTTGTTGTTGTTGAACTAGCCATATTAAATAACAGTTCAAAAACGTAAATATAACACAAGTAAACTTTAAAATACAGTAGTGTCAACGAAATTGACTATTATGCTAAGCGTAAACAGACTATGTGTCATTAGGAATTATAGTCAAAGATAAAACTACAATAACATAAGAGCGCGCTTCCCAGCGCCCGAACACTCCGCAGCGCAGTATCACTAGCGTTCGTTCCTAATATGCTTCATAGTGAACTTAGAGATCAGTGGCGTGCCTAAGATATTGTGTCGCGTGCCATCAATGGCGCGAGTGCCATTGGTTCGCCATCCCTGATATAGAATATAAAAGGAATTTAATGTGTTTTTCTTATTCTCGCAATTATGTTAAATTCTACATCGATATGTTTATTACGCCACTTCTCTCTCTATAAGAAACAAGAGTGCTATTGGTGACGTTAATTTTGAGCCTCGGCTAAGTGAGGAAGACGAGACTTGAGTTGGTATTTCCTTCATTTAAACTTCCACACTACGCCAACGGAAGAGCTTGGGCCTTCAATAGATTTTAAAAAAAGTACATTTCTCCCCAAGGCCAAAATTTCTCTATCAACCTAGCTATACCACGGATCAATATTAGTAACACAGGGCTCTAACACACAATTCAACACAAACAACACCAGCCTCGAGCTCGCGACCATGGCAACCAAGCTACCGCGGTCACCTAAAGCCTATCAGTAGAGTAACATTTAAAATTTTCAAATTCAAAAAATTCTCAAACACTATCCTCGTTTACTCGTTTTATTAGTGAATTACTCGTTTCATATTAAACATTGCTTCACATAGTGTTCCGAGTAATTTCACGGTTCCAATATTTTTCAATGGTTTGTCACGCCAGATTTATTTTCAAATCTTACAAAGTTCTTATAACATATATTTTTTTGAAGCTTCAGAATAATATACTCCTATTAATATTGATATTTTGATTGCTTATTTATTACACCCAGAAAATTATTTTCATATTTAAGAGATATAATTACGTTATTTATGTACCCAAGAAGATATTTCATTTCATAACTTCACATTTACAATATTAAGCAAGCATGGTATAAATTCCTCATTGGATTTCATGTATTTATTTCCATTACCTATGTATTGCCACTTTCAAACAGTTATGAAACATTGAGAAGGAAAAGACCTCGTCTTAATATTTTTTTTAAAAATAGATTTAATATCCATGATATCATTTCGTTCAGTGAGATTAAATTATAATGCAAGGAATTAAGACTTTCCGATTGGTAAGGAAAAATATTTCAAGACAAAAATGTTAAGTTGCTTCTGAAAATGTTTCTGCAACAACTACAGTTCTCCTCGCTTTTCATGTATTTTCATTACAGAAACACAGTTTTAATTTATTCATATTAAAAGTATTTTTGTTCGATTCAGATTCACGTAAAAAGCAGAGCTACGATGTATGTTCAGAGCTTTATAAAACACAATGAACTAATTAATATATTCCATAATATAACTTTTAAACAAATATAAGTGGGATGATTGAAATATGAAACATATTATGTAAGTATTTACTATTTATACTTTTAATGTATAATACACTTTATGAACATTATCTTTTGAACACAAGTTTATGTTTCCAGATTACATTATTTATTACAGAAACATATAACTACATACACAGGACATACACGCACAGAAATACACATAATATACACAAAAGTATTCTCTTAAGTAATACTACCTTTATATATATATATATATATATATATTTCACCCATTTTAAACTTATGTATTTAATTCTACTCAGTGTCTAATACTATTGTGACACACTTTTTGCATTGCGTTAAATCAATGTTTAAGATGTCAAAATAATTGCAATGTAACGATTATGACGCCTTTATAATATCTGTGTTTAATTAAATTAAAAACAATATCTATATAGCTACTTATTAGAAAACTTAACCCTGCTTTTTATTAAGCTCCATAGAGCTTAAAATTCTCTAATACAATCCTTCTGTAAGGGACATTTATCCTTTGTGACGAGAATAATCTAAAAATAGTTTCATATTCACAGAATATCTTACGACATATTATGCTGTGACGTCAGCAATTTTTTGAGTTATTATTATTTTTCAAAATTCGTCCTCTTCATACACCGTTAAATTTTCTAGTTTTTGCATTAATTGTTAACATACGTTCTCGTAATACAGAATAGTAATTTTAACCAATTAAAGTCTAAATCTCTTGTTGAAAAATTGGAACAACAATAACTTTAGTGGGGAGTATCTGCATTAAGTTATAATGTTTAAAATAATACTATTAATTATATTTTATTGCAAGTCGTTACTGAACAATAAAACATTATAGTAACCACATTGTTTCATAATCAGGAAAGCTTCAAATGGTTTAATCAATTGCACTTTTTTCTGATTATTAGGTCAATAAGAGACTACTTAACGACTTGCCTTGAAAGTGAATGAAATAATATGATAGAAGTATATATATATATATATATATATATATATATATATAAAGTGAAATATAAGAAAGGGCAAAAAGTAGTTTGTTTTGTGATAACTTTTTAATAAGTAGAGCTAAAACTTAACAGCTATACTTAGCTCGTTTGTTTGTGTTCATGCTCAATTCGTTTTCATTCGCAATTCCTCAGCATATCTTTCTTATATTATTAACTTACTCAATCAATTCACATCTGCTTCACAAATTTTCACAATAAATAAAAAAAAAATATTAAATCTTATAATCTTAAGAAAAATTTCTTTTTTCTTTTTTAGAATGACTCACAATGCTAACGATAATAGAGTTGTTAATTCAATTACAAATGAAAAACAAAAGTATTATTAAAATATTAAGTAAGTAATTTAAATTTTACTTTTTCAAACAATCAAATTTCCGTGAATTCATGCAACAAATAGACATTTGTAGCAATAAAAGAAGGGTAATATTTAATGAAACAACAAACTTAGCTTAGTACAGTATCTAAAGATCGGTGTACAATTATGTGAAAATAAAAAAAAAAGAATTTTAATATTTAAAGGAATTCAAATAATCTTTTGACCATGTTCCTATAGAACTTTCCACCATCTTTCAAATACAGATTAATTTGTAAAAAGGTTTTTAAAACAATTAAGAAATTGTAAACACAGTAAAGTTCAAATTACTAAATTAATATCATCCTCGCAAAATTTGCTGACAGTATATAAATTAAAAAGTGCAAAGGAGCAATTGAAAAAATATTGAAATATGGATTATATATTCACAAGTAATAAATATGTCTCATGTTCTAGATGAAAAGAAAAACCTTTTTTTTTTTTACCTTAAATACTATCCGATAAATCTATTAAAAAATTAATGTTTTGTTTTTCTTCACACAAATTTTAATTAATATGTATTATTTTTGAAAATATATAAAATGTTTTTTGCTTGCGCATGCTGACTAATTTTATGATTTTACTAGACAGAAATATAGAAATATTGAGTTGAGCACAAAAGGAAATTATTAATTTTTTTAATACCACTTAATGCACGACGATTAAAAACTTGAATGTATGTATATATCTGTGTGCCATTATAATACCATATAACCCTAATAGAAACTTAATTATTAATTTATTGCAATTCAAATTTTGAATTATGATTGTAAATTAAATGTTTTGAACATCGAGTGTAGAATGATAATCAGAATAGTTGCAATATTAGAACATTATTCAATCACAGGAAGTGGGCCTTGATTATTTATCAGAAGTTATCCTTTCTTTTTGTTTATTATAACCCTTCAGCCATTGTTTTCCATTTATCAGAGCAAAAGCATTGCTCGAGGAATGACACTTGGAACTCAACTGTCGTCTTCCGAATATTGTCTTTCCATTTTATTTCTATAAATATACATACATACATAATACATGCACACACATACATATGTGTATATATATATATATATATTTGTTTGGGTGGGTGTGAGTGAGAGTGGTCAATATTTTTCTTCATAGTTAAAATCAGCTTAAAATATTGTTATATAAAAGGAATGATCTCCCACGGAAAGAAAGCTCGTTATATAAGGTATATAATTAAAAATCATTTCAAAAGTTTAACTTCAAAAATTTATTGTCCTCATAAAGGAAAAATGAAAGAGGAAGATCTTTCAAGTCCAAGACACAAGAATGACTATCGATAGAATAAAGAAAAAGAACGAATGAAAAGAACAAGTTAAGGTATCGAATTTTCTATCCATGTTTTGATATTTATCGTGAAATTTTTTTTAGTCCGTGAACTCTTCATATCCTCAAACACACATGCTTTCTTTTACATTATTTTTTATAGATTCTTTTCTTCTTGAAGTTACATTTCTCATGTTTAACGTAAAGCAAATTTACAACAATTTTTTCCTTTTGAAATAGGACTATTTTTAAAAATATTCCTTATCTAAATAAAACAAAGACAAACTTGATTTTTAACTTTTTAAGCTATAATCATTTCTTATAATTAGTTTTAATTTGCAAGATATTTTTGAAATTGATATTTTCAATATTTAGTTATACTTAAGCTGAAACAGACAATATGAATATAATGTTGTGTTTATTCTATTTTACAAATATTGAATTCAATTCTACAAAGGGTTGCTATACGGATTAATTAGGATTACTAATAAATAATGCTCAAAAATTTTCTCATATGATTGCGTTACGATCTAAAACACGAACAGGGAACAGGGAACAAAAAGGACACAAAAGTCAACTGAATATAATACACTTCGTATTAGCTCACTAAAGTAATTTAAAATCTGAACACACACATGAAGGTGAGGAGATTGATAATTTTTGAAAATTTAAAAGCCATTCAGCAGCATAAAATATCTAATATGGACTAACATTAACTAACTAACAATTTCTTAAGGGATCTCTTCACACTGTTTCAATCTCAAGCAGCCCCAGCATTTTTTAATACCTATTTTAATGAAAAAAAGGAGGAGGGGATCAGATTCTGTAGAAAATCGGGTCTATTTATTGCATAGTGTTTTTTTTTTAATTTTAAAATTTAAATAACCTTTTTTTTAATATCCCATGCATAAATTTTCCCTTTCCTTCAACTCTGGCATCTAATTGATATCCTAGGGCCATGCAGCTAGATGAATAATGTATTTGAAATGAGATAAAGTGCTCCGTCATTAGCTTCAATGAATTTAATATCTCTAATGACAAATTTCTTTCTCAGCAAACTAATGATACCGAATAATGGACTAATGCATGTGTTGTAACTATGTTGTGGTTAAGAAAAGCATCATCATGGCACTGCATACCTTTTTTAACGCATTCGTGTTATTTCTTGTGTTCCCTCAGTTTCTTTGTAATTGTAACAACATTAATTAACAGTGTAATTTTATGAGCGATTCATCAAAAATGGTTAGTCATCGCCCTTTTTTTATGTCTTTGTAATGATAGTCAACTTTGAAGATAGTATGCTAAATTTTTCGTAGATTAATTGATTTTATTTTGTCATATTAATAGATGACTTCTGCATGTTTCATTTCCCTATATTTTATTTGCTTTCTGTTCATGTCGAGAGTAGTAATGATTGATAAATGATGATATTTTATGCACATGAAATAAGAATCAAACCTATTTGAGAATGCATGATATTTTGGTGTAAATCTATCATAAATACTAATAAAGTAAGTGGATAATACGTTGCTTAGTACTTCAAATTGCAGAAATGAAATATATTTAAGGATACTGTGACACTAAAATGCTTAAAATTTTACATTTTATGATTTTGCTCTTAAAAAAATAGAGTATTCTCGCTAATTCCGAATATGTATTATTTATATACATTTGATAAATATGTCGGTAGAAAATTGAATTTTAAAATTGTAAACAAAGACTCCACGTCAGAAAAAAAAAATATCTCGTTGCTTTTTTCTCAAAATATGTTTTTTTAAATCATTATACGAAATCTACTTTATCCATAGTGTTGATTTTTGAACTTCATTACATCATGTGATATCTTACGCCGTGAACATACTTTTTTTTCTAATCTAATTTCACAAATATCATAAATTACTCATCATTTGTATTTAAAATTATGGTAAATTTAAATCATAAAGTTTGAACACATACACACACGTATATATATATTTAAACTGTTATGAATTATTTAATTTTTGAAGAAATAATTTTGTGCAGTATATAGAATGTTGCTTTCACACACATTCTGCAAATTGTTAAATTCTAAGACCTCTAGATTGCATGCAAGATATATCTAAATGCCCGTAGGTCACGTACAAATGAGAAAACAGCTATTGATTAATAATTGCTCATTCATAATTATCTGTAATTAGAAAACTGAATTTCTTTGTATAAAATAAACAGATACAGATATTCAATGTTAAAATATGGCTACAATAGCTTTTCATTTTAAAAACAGTGAGAAATATTGATTCTTGGTATAAAAGAAGCTCATTTTCCTTGCCCAATGCGTTTTACTTCCTTAATATATTACTTACCATCATTCAATATGTCGCATGGAAACTTGAGCTTTAACGATATTTTTGTTATTATTGAAATGACGATGTTTTCAGATTTTTCACTGTTACAAGTTGAAAGAATTATATAGTACCTCACATTTGAATGTGGTGTGTAAGATGTAAGTTTAAGTTACTAAATATATTGTTAGCAGGTTGATTGACCTTCAAATTTAGGAAATGTCCAATCCAATTAATAAGCAGGTACTTTCACAGAGAATGTTAATTATTTTCAAAGACTCACTCATAAATAAATATTTTCTTTTACCAGTTACAAATTAAAACTCACATATATATACAAATATAGTTCCTAATTTAAAGTTAGTACGATCGAGGAAGACATACATTCCAAATACGTAATCATATTATCGCATGAGAAACATATATTTATTAATCTACTAAAACACACACACACATATATATATATATATATATATATATATACACAACTTTTTTTTTTACATGGTAGACACGTTCCTTAGAAAACCATGCAAAAAATCGGGTAAAAAATACAAGCAACTTATGGTAAATTCGGGGTAGGGTCACAACTTTAAAAAAATCGAGTAAGATAAAAAAAAAAGTAAATATTTTCCCAAAAAAAATGCAGAAAAGTAATGATCGAATCCATATTATATATTTATAAAACAAAACAATTCATTTTTATTCAAAACGTTTTATTAAGCATACAGTGAAAATTCAGTCTATAGGTACATGCAACATATATAAATAAAAATTAAAATTAAAATTGGGATTAAAATTACTAACAACTAATAATTGCTACCCGATAACAAGTGTACTGTCTAGTATACACATCTGGATAAAAATGCTATTATAAAAAACTGTGTCAGATATGTCTAGCACAAATGTCGGCTGTGAATCAAATGATGAAATGAAGAATTTCCTTCATTATTAACGGTCTCTTTTGTATTTTTACTGTCACAAAGTCTATTATTAGTCTATTAGTCAGTTTTTTCTTTGATTTCTCAAATTGCTTATATGATTCTTGATATCCTGCAAAACAAAACTTAAGATTAAGTTGAAATTTTAATGCACGCCCTATGTCAAGATCATGAGTAAAGAAATGTTCCATACTTGTCGCAAATTTCAAGCAAATTTCGAGAAACAAATCAGTTGTTAATAGCGGAAATTCATCTCCAACTTCGTCAATATCAACTTCTTTATTATCAGAAACTTTCTTAAATTCAATCAAATTGTCCTAATCCAAACGGCTTCCAAGCATCTATTCTTCGATGTCAGCCGTTTGCATGTTGTTAAGACCTTAGCCACCAATTGCATTTGATAGAGTTATAATTTCAGAACACACATCTGATTTTTGTTCTACGAAAATATCACTTCCGACGCTTGCTGGCAATTTTGTTTTCCAACAAGCACTTAAGACCGATTGGTTCAACTGTTTGAAGGTAAAATAATTGTTACAATCTATAATCGTAAACTTTCTTCATGCTATCTTGACCATCAAATTTCTTTGTTCCACTGAATCCAATATTTAAACTTATGCTTCGTATATTTTAAATACAGCTGCAATACCCTTTTTGAATGGATGAATCAAGAAAGTGGTATTAGGGGGCAAAAACAGAAATTCAATACTTAGATGATCCAGCACTCGGTTGCTGGATGCATTATCAACGAGCAAAAGTATTTTGAATTCAAAAGCTTTTTGTTCCATATATTTATGGATCTTTGGAGAAAAACAAATGGTGAACCAATTTGTAAAAACATAAGCCATTAAAAAGAACCAAAATAAATTTGACATTAATTTATAAGTTAGTTTTGTTTTGGTAGTCATTTCCTATCGAATCAAAACTGATTCCTGCTGCTTCAGTTACGAACGATGATGATAAATGGTTTCATCGTTATACACCGGAATCAAAGCAATAATCAAAATAATGCGTTGCTCCCTGTAAATCTTCTCCAAAATAGACGAGGATGATCTCATCGGCCAGAAAGTTACGACGAAAAATATTTGAGGTGCGGATGATGTCATGCATGGACACGATTGAAAGAAACTCAAACAGCTATCTAATGAGTCATGATGTTTACTAAAAACATATAATTTTCGATGCTACGAACGCCATCTGTTGGATTTTCTAGGGACTTATTGAACGATCTTAATGTATGTATATATATATATATAACTATATATATATATATATATATATATATATATATATATACACGCGACCAAAATTTTAGCTATTAGATGGGCATGAGATTTGTGGGAGTGAAGCCAAAGAAAAAGAAATGTTGATAAAAAAAAAATTTAATTCAAATATCCGGCACAATCCTGAACATTGAGAATAGTTTTGAGGGATGTTAGCATTTCTTAAATTAAAACCGTGATTATAGTTGGTAAGAAGTTCAACAATGAGCAGTGTTCTTTCCCACTCGAATGCTTAGTGTTGTGATTGTGCTTATCTTTAGAGATAACTTAAACATTTAGAATAAAAGAATTCTACTTTTTTTTATATTATCCCAAAAATCATTTACTTTAATTTTTTTTTTTTATTTTGTGACCTTTTTGTCCATATTAGAAAAAGACAATATTTTCTACAATTTGCCGTTGACTTTGAGTTTGATATAAATAATCGTGATTTTTATTTATAACCATCTTTCTAATTCTATCGAATTTCCAGAAGAGAAATTCCATCATCGTCAACTAAACCATCACTACGAATTCCTGGAAATCTTCCCAACGGGAAGTAAATCCCCTCTTGTCAACGGGACCTTTTATTCTGTATCTTTGTGCACTGACGCGGGACTTTTAATTTTGCTTTCCCCTCTTTCCTTGTTTGCTTTGCTGACTCCACAAATTACAAACAGAGATATAAATTTTAATAAATTTCAAAATATGCATTTGAAATGGCATTAAAAAGAAAAGATTGTGTTTAACTACTTTATTGTCCAATTATTCAAAATATTGTTATGATCAATTTATTGCGCCGGATGCGAGTTATTAGATCTTTAATAAAAAAAAAATCAAAATATTTACAAAAATCAGACAAAAAAAAGGTAATTCCATAGAAGCCTTCTTTTCTTAATGCTCTTTAAAATGCACTTTTTATCATGCTGTTAAAATAAGTAGTTATTCTAGATATGAGACTTAAAGTATGTAACTCCATAAGATTAACATTTGATATGGAAATTCGTGCTGGCGTATCGATGGGAGCCTTAACTTTAGATATTTGTTAATTGCAGTGTGTTGTTTCCTCAGGTGTTGCATGGCTCATGCACCCCATATTTGGTAGAGCAAAACTTTGTGTTTAGTCTCTAATTTGCTTTTCTAGCAATTAGCTTGTCATGCTGTTAATGAGTAGCTTTCAATTTTCTGCAAGCATATTTGATATAATGGGAAAAGTTAAATTCTATTTTAAAAATGTATTTATCTACAACAACAGCCTTCTAATTTCAATAACATACTCTGTAGGAACAGGATGTCCTCATGTTATAAGCAATACCAAATCTCATTCAATTATCAAAAGTAAATCACACATTGTTTCAATACTTTTAAATAATACGCCATTTTACGTTTTTCCTGTAATCAAGAAATCAAACACTTTTCACATGAAAAGGATAAAGTTTTAGAATATAAAACTTTCGAAAATATAACTGATACATTTTAAGAATATATTAAAAGTAACATTTTACACGCCTTTTGTCAATTACATAGAATTAATCTTGTTTCAAAGGAAAACGCGAAATGTTAATTATTTCTCTTTGCATACCAATTAAATATCTTTTCGGACAATTTTGTATTTGTTAAATGGTCATTTTTTGAAACTTCATTTTATACCAATGTGATCTCCGATTTTCTAAATAAATATTTAAAAAAATTATGTATTTCTGAAGCTTTATACTTAAGTAATATATAAGATATTATTTTATTATATATATAAGCCCCAATCCGCTTCATTTTCTTTACACTTTTATAGAAAATTGAACACGATTACTGTTCAAAATTGCTCGACAAAAGTTTGGCTATACGTACTAATTTGACTAAGCGAACTAACTCACGAAACATTCCGCATTTAAAGAAATAAGTATAAACAAGCAGTACAAAAATCATTATAAATTTGAGAAAGTTATTTTGGCTTATGTTTCTTTTTAAACATATAGAAAATGAAAGTGTGATTTATGAGAAACTTGTGTCGAACAATCCTAGCTAAATTGCGTTTCTTTCATTTTCCATTTCAAACAATATCTTTTGAAACAATAAGCAGTTTCAAGAATAATCTCTTAGGAAAATAACTTTTTTTACTCACATCACGTTAAAATGTATTGGGAAAAAGAAAGGTATTAAATAACACTTCGTAAGGCCTAAGGGCGCACAAAATTACTTTTTACACAATGGTAATTTAACGGAAGTAAAGAAATGTCTTTATGTCTGGGAAAAGTGAAAGTATCAAATTACAGTGATTAACTTTAAAAAAGGCTAACAGTGCACGCAATAATTGGGAGATAGATATGTAAAAGATGTTTTTTTTTTCTTTTTTAAACAAATTAAAAAGAAAAAACTAACTTGTAAAACATAATTTATAACTATTAAGCTAACTTTGAAGAAAAAATAATTTAAATAGTTTTCTGTTACCAATATCAGAATATTTTTAATTCGCGAAAAATTCCGAATACTTATTTTTCTGTTTTGCCTAGTTAAAGAAACATTCTTTGAAAAATATTATTTTTAATTAACGATTAATTCCAAAAAGGTTAATTATCTTTCATTATTCAGATAAAATATTTATTATTTTGCACAAATAATAGATTGGAGGGTTAAATTTTCGAAGAAATAAAAAATAATGCTCTCTTAATTATTTTTGTAACTAATATTAATTGAATGGTTTAATAGTTTGAAGAGCAAATTCAGAAATGAACTTGTGTATTTTAATTTTTTAAATTATGATTATACTTTAAAGTCTCAAGAGACAGAAATCATTCGTAATAAAAATCGATCTTTATTTTAAAAAAAGCTTTAAAACTGTTTTAGAATATAAATACTTTCTTTATAAATTATTTTGCATAATAATGTAAAATATTTGAAAAGACGCAGCTTATTTCCATGAAGGATTGTCTGGAGGAACTTTTAAAATGGAGTAAAATAATAAATCTTCCTTTTCTGAAATAAAATTTTATTTTTTTGTAAAACTGAATTCTTAGCGTTTTAATAAGTATAATATATGTGCGTAGTTATATTATTCTTCATAAATACTTTACGTTAGACTATAACGAATTTCGTTTTGTTCTAATTATTCTACTTACTCTATGAGGGCTAAATCTATTAAACCAATATTCGATTCGGGGCCGTGGTCATTTGAATAACGTTAACTCACAAGATATGAATAAAACTACTTTTATACGAAGGTGGGTGGGTGAAGTTTTTTTTTCTTGGAAAAATAATGCTTCCTTGGACATACCCTACCGATCTTTACAATTATTACTGTACCTGAAAGCTGTATGTATCCTTTATATGACTCCTCACGATTTTGACCTATTTTCCATCTCTTTTCACGCGCTTGTGCCAATAATAGGAAAATTCCGTCGAAGAAATGATTCCGTAGTTTTTTTCGATACGAAGGCTTAATAGCAACTTTGAAATTTCTAGATCGTGGAACGCTGCTCTTCAAGCTCAAATCTTGTATATGGAAAAGCAGCTTTGGGTGGGTGGAGCATTTCGATGCCTTTAAATTTTATCAGTTGGAGAGAACAATTATTTCATTTATTTACGAAGCCATGGTTTCTTAAAAGTTTGTTTTCTTCAATGATTGAGTTGCACATCCTCATTCATATATATATATATTCCTTTTAAATGTGAGTGAATGGTTTTATTAACATCGTAGTAGATGCAACACGAGGGCAATTGGAGACATAATTTTGAGTCTCGGTCAAGTGACGAGGACGACACCTGACCTGACACCTCCCTCTCCTAACTTCCACGCCAGACCAATGGGAGAACTTTGCGCTTCGACAGATTTAGTTTGCATCAGTTCCGGCTACATGGCGGGTCTTTATGGCATCAAAGCTAGAACTCACGACTGAACGAAAACCGCTGACTACAAGTCAGCGACCTTGACCACTGCTTTTATATGAGCATGCTGCCTTACCAGGTTTGATATATATATTGACGTTTATCACATTTTACTATTTCAACGCTTACTATTCTCCTCTCCTTGTTCACATCCAAATTTATGCATTTCTACAGGAGGCAAGCCGCTAAGTTGAATAAACTTCCGCTAATTTCAGAAGTGGATGAACTTATCATTGGAAGTTTTACAGAAATATTTCAATTTCTAGGTATATTAATTCTTTACAACATAAGCTATATATATCTTTCAACGTAAAGTCTAATCTAACCCAGAAACAGGATATCTCATTTTAAATGAAGGTATCATAGTGTTCATTCGAGAAGAAGATGGTTGCTAAATTTTAATTTCTTTTTAGAGGTTCTGAAAAAGTGTATTCAATTTTATTCTCGAGCTCGTGTTCCCGAGAACGATTGGACGAAAGTGGGACGCAGATATGGTAGTGGACATCATAAATCACTGATATTATCAAAGCGAGTGTCAACTCGCAACTGTTTGAAAGTTATGGAGTGTGTTTGTCGAAAATGAAATTTTCTTCCTTTGGCCAAGAACTTATCTTGAAATATTTCACTCAGAAGAGCTTTGCTCGTAAAACCTGTGATAGATGCAGTTTCTATCAAACACCTCTGTCATCAGTTCGTATCTGTGATTCATTGAGAACAAAAAATAATCAACTATTAGAATCTGTTTTATATAGAATGCGCTTTGAATTTTAAAGCAACTTTTAAGAGAAACTGGAAAGTGCCATTTTTAAACTCATTTTTGTTCAAAACCTACTATAGTGACAACATTAATAATTATTCCTAATGTTTTATTTTATTGTTCTGTAATTTCTAGAGCCTTCCAGTACATTCTTTATGTTTCTAGAGTAGTGTTCTGGAATATTTCCCTATAATATATAAAGTCAGAGAGTTCTCAGCCAAGTGTAGCTGCTCTAATAAATCTCGTTATTCACTTATCTAGTTATTGTGTGCTTAATTCAACCTGCTTCAATCTATCCGTTCCAACTGAATTTATACGCAATCAGTTGTAAAAATGATACTTTCCACAATTTATTCAATTAGATAAAAATTTAAGTCGTATTTCTTACGAAACCGCAGAATAATTAGATTTAGTTTTCTTGATTTCTTTAGTAAGAATTTGAGTTAAAATGAAAAAGTTAAAATGAGAGAAAGTTAGAGTGAGAAAGAAGTTACGGTGAGAGAGACAGAATGAGAAAGAGGCAGAATGAAGTTTATATAAGTATAAAAAAACAAGTAACTATATTTTGCAAAAAACCTTAAGCCAGAACAGATATATTTAAAACCAGCTGATAACCTCTGATATGAAAACTTATACATATACGTTATTAAGTGATCCATTTTCCTTGCCATTTTAATGTACTGAATATAATTACAGTCAATAGCTTTTTGGAGTACAAATTAAAAAGAGGAATTACTAGTCTTATAAATATTTTCGTTCAATTTCGTCAATCCCCCCCCCCCCCCATTTTGCATCAGAATATTTTGTCATTACTTTTCCAGGCAATCTAGAGTAGATTTAGAGAATTACACCTGTTTGGGAATGCTAGTCGAAGCTTTTCGGTATTGTTTTTGAGAGTTCCACAAAATGACAGACCAGTTGCCCATTTACTATTTACAGAAGCAGTTAAACTTAATTGTACACACATATTTGGAGTAACTGGTGGATTAGATTCCGCTGTAAGTTAGTAATAAAGTAAAATATTCCTGTAATTGAGATCAGGGTGTCTTTTATGCGGCATACAGACATATTCTGAAAAAACAAATGTTCGTTTCTGAGTCACATGAGCGCAATCGCATATACTTAGATAACCACTATTCAAATAATCTAACCGAATATATTTGGAATCTCCACTATATAGTTAGAATTGCTTCCAGCGGTTAATCAGAGTTTTCACAGAAAGTAATAATCAGTAATGGGGGTGATAAGAACCAATGCTGGATTTAGTAAAGGAGAACCTTTTATATTTAAAAAACAATAATGCATACGTCTTTCACGTATAGAAAAAAAAGGAGGACTCCTTTCCAAAAAGTGGCCGTGATAGCTAGTGATCATGTTCGCAGACTCACAGTCGGTGTTGTTTTCGTCGAATCGTGGATTCGAACCACGATGCCACTAAAAATCCGCCGTGTAGCGGGGCTAATGCATCCTACATTGGTTTGAGATCACAAGTCTTCCCAGGGCATGGTGTGAAAGTTTAGATGGGAAGGCGAAAGCATATCGCACTTAAAATCAACCCGGGGACTATTTGCGATGGATCTCTCAATTTTGAACGTCAAGTGAAGTGGACAACAATTGAGCTTGCCCCATTATCTCCAAATTTTCACATTACTCCAATGAAAGGACTTTGAACCTCGAGAGATTTAGTGTGCTTCAACCAGTTACACGACAGACTTGGAGCAATATGAAACCACAAACTCGACAAAAATAACGTCGACATTGAGTTCGAGATTTTGATCACTAGATTTTCACGGCCAGCGTTTCGATTTGGAAATTAATGAAACAATTTTCTAAGCATATATTTATTCTCTCATTTAGACAAGGGATTTTGAATCGTTTTAAAAATTATCAAAACTTAGTAATCACGCCGAGTTTGACTTCGCATTTGGTGAATATCTGCATGTTAATTTTATTTTTTTACTGCGGAAACGATAATTTCTATAGTAATTTCCTTTAACTTTGGAAAATCGATTGAATTATTGAGAATTTTAATATTATTATTCTAATGATAATGTAATTTTTATCATAAAGTAAGAGATCGGCTCTGACTTTATATATTATGGGATAATTGTGATTTTTATTCACTTTGTTATTAATGTTGAAATCGGTTTGGTAAATTAGAATGTTTTCAACTTGAAGGATTATTAAAATATTCTCGACCCCAAAGAACTGTTTGCTTTTCTGCCATTGCTTAAATATACAGTGATATTATGTAGAGTATTTAGGATAATACACTTATATATTCAAAATAGCTCTCACTCAAATTTTTCTTGATATATGTAATTTATCAAGAAGCATTTGAATATGTGTATAATAAACGTGTATTATAGTCAACTAAAGTTTATGGTATTCTCAGTCGCCTGCTATAATTAAATCATGTATGTAAAGATTAAAATCTTAGAAACTCACCATTAAACATTTGCTCTAATCACTCAAATATGCTCTGTAATTTGTATCATAAATTCCATTTTACAGGTATGAATTTTTTTCAATTCCCTTTGAATAGATTTTTTTCTTTTCAAATATCAAAGAATCTAAAATAATATCTTTCTTTCTTTCTCTTTTTTTAAAAAATAAAACTTATGAATGTTATTTTTTTATTTATTTTTTTTCATACTTTTTTACACTTCTTTTCTTTTAAATCATTTCTAAGGAGAAATATATTAAATAGGTTTATAAAGAAATAAAAAGAAATCTGATAGTTTGAGCTTTTAAGAACCCAGATAAAAACTACATTTGTTCTGTTTGTAGTCTATCCTTTCACACGAGTTTGCCTTCATTATTTTTATTTGCTTCCACTTAGAAAAATAAAAATAATAAAAATCACGAAAAAAAAAAAACCCAAAAGATCTCATGAAATCGATGCATTTTACTTTCTTGGTGCTTGGTAATTTTCTTTTCAATTTGAATTATGTTCTTCCATCCAATTTTTTACATTTGTAATTTTAGGGACATTAGAACCTTAATTGCCACTTCATATCCTTTGAAAAATTATGGTATTGATAAAATGTGTATAACGGAGAAACAATATCACATAAAATTAAAATATTCACGAATACAATGCTATAAAAGCGATACTTAAAAAAAGCATAGATTATTTTTGTTATACATACCATACAACACTTCTCCTTTATCTGTTTTGAACCAAATAAGTTCATAATAGATGGATGAAAAGTTCTCCCTTTGCCTTTTCAGTTTATTATATATTCTATTCGTTGGAGAGAATAAATGAAAATATTGCACTAGATATGGACACACATCATTCGGAATTGGGACTTTAGAATTGGGAAATGGGTAAGAAACTGACCTTTAAAATTTATTTCCTCGCATATTTAACCAGAAAAAATTTAACACACTGTAACTTAATTCCCTAAAACATTGTTTACTTCTATTGCTGTCTTTACACTTTTTGATATCATTTTTAGAAACGTTTTATTTTTAAAATAAAGACTAAATATAGTTAGATAAGATGTTTCGCTTCTTATATGTGAGTTGCTTATTATTACGATTTCAAAATATCTTTATCTGTTTGAAAAGGAATAATTGAAAATTATTTATTTAAATTTTTTGAAATAAACACTGGATTGATTTAATTCATCTTGCAGATGGAAATAATTTAGAAATGCAGAATATTATATGAAATTTTGCTATTGAAAAGTAAAAATCATATATTTAGTTTGATCTATTGAATATATACTCATTGCCATAAGAATTACCGTTCTGATTTAACTGTGAGGTGGTGTTGGGACCAGTGGACAAGAGAGAGAGAGGTCCATTATTACACTGCGACCAGGCATTTGACAGCCCGAAAGACAAGAAGACAACCATATTATACGACAAGCATGCATAGCGCCAAATATCTCATTATACTGTCATCCATACACAGACAGCACCTCCACTACGGGACTCTGTCAGTTCGTACCATCGCAAGGAACCTGGCTGAAGGACAGTTGATATCGCGATGCCCATTACGTGTACTGCTATTCATATACACTAATCGTCGCGTCCATTCGCAATGGTTTCCCACTGGAATGGATAGGACTGCAACCCAATAAAATCAAGTCGTCTTCAGAGACGAATCCAGATTAAATTTGGGCAGTGATGATTATATATCGTGAACGTGTGTGGAGGCCCTTGGTGAATGTCTAAATTCTACTTTCGCTGTACAGTGACACACAGCTACTATATCTGGTGTGATGGTGTGGAGTGTCATCACATATGACACACGATCACCCCTAATATTGATCCATTGCACCAGACATCCCAGAGGTACGTTCGTGACATTCTTCAGTCGCATGTGTTGCCACTCATGGCAGGTCTCCCAGGAGCCATTTTTCAACAGGACAATGCTTTCCCACACACAGACAGGGTTTCACATGACTGCATCCGCTACATTTCCATCCTTCATTGACCTGTTTGATCTCCAGCATTTTTGACCGATCGACCTTATCTGAAATCATTTAGGAAATTTAGGAAGGCAAGTTGGAAAGCCTACAAGTTTATTCGAATAAAAGACACGTTAAAACGCGACAACTTCGAATAAAAGACACAATAAAAGACAACTATGGAATGAGATTTCATTGGACATCATACGGAACTTACATGTCTCAATGCCCGACCGTATCACATCATACATTCATGCAAGAGGTAATGTCCAACTGGGTTCTAAAACTTCCATTTATTTGTAATTTTTCTTTCAATAAAAGATCATTTTGCTTTGATTTTGTAATATATATATATATATATGTGTGTGTGTGTGTGTGTGTGTGTGTGTGTTACGTGAAATAGTATGTATATATTATGTGAAATATATATGAAATGTATATTACGTATACATTTAAATAGAATGAAACCTACACTTGAAAATTCCGAGATTTTATGATGAAACTTCAATGAATACATAAAAGAAGACTACAAACATCTTTTCTTGTGTGTATGTTTAGAAGTATAATATATTTGGAATATTTTGAAAAAGGGATGAGCTTAATAGAGGGAGACTTTGTTGATTAAGAATTATCTTACCTGTCTCTACACTAGGAAATTCTAGAGAAACTTTTATTCATATATCAGAACAAGCTGAATTAGCCATATCACGTCAAGATTCTGATATGAAACGTTTCTAGAGCAGAATTTTATTTCACAGCAATGAAAACGATAATTATGGAAAGTTCCTCCTGACTCTTATTTCATTGAAAGAACAATGTCAAGAATCTTTTAAGTACATATCTCAGATAAGTCATTTAGAAGAATGGATTGACGAATAAAAGAAAGCATTAGAAAGGTGAATGGAAGTAGGGGGAAGGAAAACAGATGACGATCGTTTTATTTATTTATTTAATTATTTTTCGCAAGAAACAAAATTCGGCACATAATAAGTGGTCAACCATATTATGGAAAGCATTCAACCATTGGCCTTCAACGGCTTAGTTACGAGAATCCGTAGGAAAATTGATAAATATTTAAATGAATCTGAATTATATAAATGAAGCGGAAGTTATGTTTAAACAAAAATCGCTGCAGGAATTTGAGTAAACAATTTGTGATTAATTAGATATTCAGGGCTTGAAAATACTATCATTACGTTGGGAAATTATGTAGAAAAAATAATCTTCCGAACAAAAAAACTGCTCTCAGCGCACAATTAAAGCATTCAAGGAGCAATCATCCTGAAATGCCACTTTCAATAAAAATAGAAATGAATGAGAGCATAATTTATCATATTCACGAAAATAAATTTACAAAATTACTAAAATAATCAATATCAAAATTTTATGGTGACTCTACGTTATATTTTGAATTCTAGAACCAATAATTACATTTTCAAAAATGAATATTTCTGTAATATTGATAAATTGTACCATTTGTTGGATGGAATAATGTGGATGTTATAAAAAGATTTATGATTAAATTGGAGAATTATACGGACGCAATTAAGGTCACGAGAAACGGTCCACGTGTTCAATCATAAAAAAATAAATGCGAGCAATTAAAATCTCAGCCGAAATAAATAACACATTACATTACATTGTAAACATTTATGGAATCGAAACCAATTCCAATGCCTCATACAAATTTTTTCTCTCCTCAGAAAGTGAATTCATTGCTCCCAGAAATTATAAATGTAATGTTTCCACAGCCCACAGCTGTGGAGTTGACAGCAAATAATGTTGATAATCTTTATTTTGCGTGGTTGTTTTGAACATAAAAGTGAACTTTGTTTTTCACGAAATGTTACACATGAAAAATAATTATTAAAAAAAGTAGAGTGATATTTTATCTGCCAACAAAGAAAACATAGAATTGCACAGAATGCAATTTTAAACAAGTCTGTTTTATTTGTAAAAATATGCATGATATTATATTATGTTACAAAGGAGAAGGGGATCCAATTTGAAGGAAAATAACCAGAAATGTGAAAAATTGTGACTATAACCCTATTACTAGTGGAAAAAATAAAATTCTCCTTCCAACTGCAATGGCTTAGGTGGTCGCTGATACTTCATCACAAGTAGTTCGATGTATATTTGATACGGGTGCTCAGCAAACGTACAGTAAAAAGGATGTATCCCGTGCTCTATCTTTGACTGCTGTGGGAAACGTAGAGTTACGGATTTATACATTCGGATCATTCGCACCTAGACAACAGATATGCGCCAGAGTTGAAGTGATAATTAAACATAAACAAATATAATGGACAAAAAATTAGAATCGGAGCTTTTTTTATGGATGACGTAACAAAAGCGAGTTTCAAGTCTCTAGATGTTGTAGAAGAGAAGTGTTGAAAAAGGTAAAATGGCTTAGCAAAATGGAATATGACGCATGGGAAATGAAGGGATTCACATTAGCAGATTTCAACGATCGCACAGAAAATGAAAGAAACATTTTGCTTTTAATTGGAATGGACTATTATTGGCATATCATGTCGGGGAAAATTGAGCTATCAAGGAAAGAATTAAGGTTGCAGGAATAAAATCGTTTGGCTTAAAATGGGAAGAATAACGAAAAGAATGAAATAAATACCATTCTAACAGTTAATAGGCGGTTAGACACTATTCGTGTTCAAGTTCCGGTCGAAGTCAAAACTAGAGAAGAAAAGAAATAGGATGTGATTGAATGTTTTTGGATGACTATAACTTTGGATGAAGAGGGACGCTAGTAAATTCATTTACCTTGGATTGAAGGTAAATAACTATTCAAAAGGAACGTAATATTTTCAAATACTAATTCAAATCTACAGCAAATAAATAAATTCGCATTCAGAAATATTAAGACTTTGATGCTGTTTTCTATTAGTGGTTTCCAGAGAGAGAGAATATCATATATGAAGTTCTCCTATGACAGAAATGTCATTGCTATTATTTATCTTACAGAAGAGTGTTTAAAGAAAACTTCTCGACGAAACTTAGACCAATGTTCAATGCATCTGGTTTGAGGCGCAGATTTTCTTTCTTTGAATGACTGACTCAAAAACGGCCCAAATCTACTTGAAAGAATACCACCTGTATTAACCAGATTCTAGAAAAACAAGAATGGGGTGATTTCAGACATACGAAAAGCATTCTTTCGCATTTCCATTCCAAAAAAACATATTAAGACTTTTACGCTGTTTCCAATGAAAGGATTATGACAAATAAATATGGAATTTACATAAAAATCGTCGTTTTTGGACTGAACTGCAGTCTATTTTTGTTTCCTGCTGTTTTAAGTCATCATACAGAAAGAAATTATATTCCGATCCAAGAATCATCAATCATTTTGAATAATTCTTTCTATTTTAATAACTGCGTGACTTCTGTTTCTGATGAAGAAGTACTTCAAAATGTCGTTTATGAAGCAGTACATATTCTGAATCTCCAACCAACATTCCAACTGGGTCCCAGTTCTCTTTGTCATCTAGGTAATCTAAAATTGTTAGAAGCTCAAAGCTTCAGAGTACTACAATTACCTTAAAATGAATTACAATTAATACTAATTACTCGAAAATGAATTGCTTCACATACCTATAAATTAACAAATAAAATAATGAATGTTTAACAAAATGATTTTGTAATTAAACATTTTATAAGCACTTGCTGAAAAGGATTCATAAAGTATTTTTAGTTATTTCAACAGCATGTGATTTAAGCATTCATATATGTTATGAACGTAATGTACAGTGCAATAAAAAAAAACTTTGTTTATTCTTCGTGTTTTGGTACTCACGAGAAAAATTCTATTCATATCTTTCGTATGGGATAAAAGTTTATTTATTCGTTACTTTGCTATAAGCATTTGAAGAAACAAAAATTGTGCATTATATTTTAGAGAAATATCTTTAATATAAAGATAAGTTGATATAGTATTTTTTTGTAATATTACATGTGAAATATATTTCTTTTCTCATCCGGTATATGTATCATTTAAATGAAGTGTGAATAGGTATATCGAGAAATAAATGTTTGTATCTTTCCATAGAAATAAGTTACATTTTAATTTACCTTTTCAATATATATGTAAATAAACAAGATGTAAAAAGCTTATGCTTACGCATTTGAATAATAAACAGTATTACAACTGAATATAATATGCTTATAATATTTACTTTTACAAAATTTCTACGTTACTTAGGATCATTTGTTTTCCTTTTTTTTAATGATGTTGTTTATGAAATATTGAAAATATTTGCTAGAGACAATATATCATTCCTTGTTTGTAATGGTTTTGAAATATGAATAAAGAGTTAAAAAAAGTTTCGAAATGATAAATTAATCAAAATTACGAGATTATTTTACTAATAATACAACTCACAGTTTATCACTACTTTTTTTGTGATAAAAGTGTTTTTGTTCTTCTTAAGTAAAGAGGATTTGAAATGGTTTTATGTAAAAATTAAAAATTATCGCCTGAAATACTTCAAGGAAGGAATTTTGAAGTACAAATAAATCAGGAAATGATATTTTGGAAGGATAAAAGCAATTTTGTTTATGCATAGTAGGATAAAAATGTTTCCAGAATGGTTACCTATTGCAAAAGAAGGTGCTCGCTGGGAGGACATTTTCTGTTTTGGGGCTAGCAAAATTACGCGGGAAGACAATGAGCCACCAGTTAACAATTTCCGTTGGCTTGTTTATGATAAAGAGATGTCTGCATTCGTCGGATTTCGAAATGTCGTCTTCAGAACAGTGTGAAAATATCGAATTATGTGCTTTGTTGTGGAGAAATCATTTGAACCCCCTGATAGCATACGAAAATGAAGCTGTGAAGGAAACGGAAGTGTATGAATGGTATAAGTGTTTTCATCAAGGTCGCACAAGCCCTCTGTCTGATGGGGCTTCATTACTCTTCTACAACAGACAATGTGATGAACCTTGAATTTATTTCTCAATGTCAAACTGTCCTCAGCTAAAAATTTTACATATGACTTTAAGACGGCTACGTGATTCAATGAGGCAAAAACTATCTGAAAAATTGTTAAACATAATTTTTAATGTATGGCAATGCCACGGCACCTCGCTCCCTGATTGTACAATAAGCTAGTGACAAATACACTAGCTTATTGTTAACATTCTGAAGCCCCTTCTCTCCTCTTTCTCATACTCTTCCAACCAAGGACCAGCTGAAAATGAAATTAAAGGACAGCATTTTCCTTATTTAGAAGAAGTGGTAGAAAATGCGATGAAGCAACTGAATAAACTTCCTAAAAATGATTTCCCAGTTACACGAATGGCGGAACAAATGTGTGAAAGCAAGTCCGTGAAATACTTCAAAGAAAAATAAAGTAAAAGTACTAAAAATAATTTTAAGAACTTCTCAAAATTAAAAATACTAAAAATAATCTTAAGAACTTGTCATTTATCAATTCCGGAAGCATTTTAAAGCTAATAATTTGAGAAAAAGTCTATAGTACATTAGACTAGCATTACAGAGGAGAAAGTCTAGTTGAGTCACGTAAACAATTATTTTTTCATCTGAAAATATTTTTAGTGGAACGCCGTCGCAGGCAAAATGAATGGAGAAAAGGACTTTATCTAAAACATCCTAAGTTCATTTAAGAGTTTTTAAATCAAGATATTCAATTCATTTCTTAAAAGTAATGTTAAATTTTTGTATGAGGTTTGATATAAAAATATCACATAACAGTTTATACTGCTCATACAAAATCAACAACCGCAATATTTTAACTACACATAGTTTAGAGGCGAAATTTTGATCGCAATGTTTTTTATATTCAATCAAACTTAGGGTATTGATCATTGTATCTACATTTATTTACTGATCTAAGAAAATATACGCATGTCATGAATTAATATCTTTATAATGCTAATTGTTTTTAAAAATAAGAAACCGTTTTTGTTACATTTTTTTTTAAATTTTATGATTATAAGAATCATAACGTTTGGTACAAAATTTATGTTTTAATGAAACAAATCTAAACTAGCATTTCTCTTTGTACAATGCATTGCCTTATCCTATACAATAAGTCACAAAATGTTACTATGTTATGAAATCAACACATTAAAAAAGTCGGAAGAGGTAAGATAAGAAAATGTATTAGAATAAATTTTATTGACCCAATAAGAGAATATAATTCTATGAATTTCAGAATGTGTGATCCCGTAATTTATTTAGTTCATCTTCCTTAAAAAAACATTTGACATAAAAAACGGAAGCTATAATATAAATATTGAGGTTAAAGCAGGCTTGATAATAGAAACCAAATTTTGCACATATTGATTTAAAAATGAGGAAGAGGTAAAAAAAATTTATACGGTTTGGATAAATTGAATAAAAGACTCAATATATCTAAATATTAAAATGATCTAATTTTTTTTTCATGTGAAATAATAATAAATCTTTAGAAGTACGCAAAGCAAGGAGTTTCAGCATCATTAAGATACCACACATTTTTACTCAAAACTCTGATTTATTTGTATTGTGGAGTCTAGGAAGAAATTTGTTTGATTTTTTTATCTCAGTCATTACGTAAGAAAGAATGAAAGCCTTCCATACACTTTGAATGAACTATATTTCAGGCTTTATTTTACTGGTAGTCGATAAGTTTAAATTGCTCTCCGAATTTCTTCCTATCAAACAAAGTATAAAGAAAGTAACGTCGACGGTGTTCCACAAATAGAACCGGAAAAAGTAAGAAATATTTTAAAATCCTGGACAATTCCTTTAACTCACGTTATTTATTGTACTTTACCTGGAGAAATGTTACCTCTGGCTATTTAAATATTACAGAGAAAGTTAAATTTTTAAGAGCAATCATAATTTATTTTTACGAAACATTTTTCAACATTCAATAAGTCAAAGTATCATCATTTTGCTATAAATAAAAAAAAATTAAAATATTTCTTTCTCTTCTGCTTAATTTTAAAATTTTTTTTTTAATTTAATACTGAATACCTTTATAATACCTTTATAATTGTGTGAAACGCATTAAATGTAAAGAATCATAACAAAAATTTTATTTTTATCATATATTTTCAAAAGTATTTTTAAGGGTGTACAGGTATTCTGCAATTAGTAAATTTGATTACCAAGATATAAATATGATAAACGATTTTTTTTCTCCAAAATAAATCAAAGAATTGCTGTCATTTATCAGTCAAAAGATTGTATGAGTTAAATCCGTGATTCTACAGTTCTGTGAATTTCAAAGCTTACATCATTGTGTAACACCCGGTCGACCCGGGCGTGCCATCACTAATATCTAATATTAAACAATACGACACCAATAATTACAGAACCACCAAAACAGCTTTCAATATTTATTAATATATATCTACTATGACATTAATAATAGTGCTCTCCTGGTTAAGTTTATTAACACTTTAATTCAACCCACCAATAATAATCTAACAGCTTCTTAACAACTGCAACTCTGAATCTGGAACAACTGCTGAAAACACTAGAACAATTCTCAATCCGAGTGGTTTACACTCGGACCACAACACTAATCTATAAATCTGCCTTTCAATACTATAGCATTTAGATTCCACCTCCTCTCATTACAACGCCTCTCTGATCCTCCTTCAGAACTCTACTCCTTCAGATGGAGTTTATATACTTCTTAATTTAACCGCTTCACTTCATTCCTAACTGCTTTGCATATTACATTCTTCATCACGTTTCATTTTTGGTTGGGCAAAGGTTGTTTAGCGAAAGCAATCAATCTCAATTGAAAGTCCCCAAGGTTAGTGAAGAGAAACCGTGAATAGCCCAATGTCACAATTGGATCGCTAAGTCATTCTTATAACATTGCAAAATCTATATTTTAAAAACAAAACTCTGACAAGTGAACCAATAATTGCTTGAATGGCAATGTGATATATCTTATTGCCAGTCAATGCATTTGCATGTATTTTATTTTTATGATAATCTAACTAAAACGAAATACGAAAAATAAAGAAAACTATAAATTAATAAGATTTCCGGAAAGAATTCTAACAACGTACAATAGCGAGAAAAATCTTACTTTGGGTACAAATAGTTATATAAAAATAATTAAACTTGGAATTTGAAAAATTTAATAAAATTTTGTAATTTGTCGGGCTTCGTTAAATCAAAGAATTAATAATTAAACTTATGCATTAGATTAAGTTTTTTGAAAGTGTTATTTTTTTTAAATTTATGACATTTTAATCAGAAAATTAAATCATCATCTATCCAAAGAAAAATTTCGCTGGGATCTAAAATTATTTTACTTTATTTTATCTGATATATGTCATGATTGCTGTGGCATTGTTAACAGAAATTCTAAAATGAATTTCACATCCTAAATGATGATTCAAAACTAAATTTAATTTAATTTTATAAGTGACATGAAACCAAAAATGAAAATGTAGAATTTTCTGCAATTGCAATGGCATGCAACGATATTTTTACTACCATTTTTTAAAACTTTTTTGTAATGGATATAGTATTTCTGTGCTATATTGCATCTATATAATCATTCTTAATATATTTATGCACATGTTTTGTTTATGCTCAAACGAATACATTTATACATGGTATCGCATAATTTGAAACTTAAACCGGAAGGAAAATCAGTAAAAAGAGGTCACATCAGATTCAAAACATTGCGTCATTTTGTAACTGAATCTCATGCGTATTTCTCTTCATCTAACCTTTTGGTCTTCTCTCAAACATTATTTGATTTTAGAACCTGCTCATGTGAATAAATCATGCCTTTTGTAAAATAGCATTCTACGTATTGAAATGTGTCGGAATACAAAATTCAGACAAATCATTTGGCGATATTAATATGCAGCGAGGTGCATAACGCACAGAGAAAAAAAAACTGATGTCAAAAAACTAAGCGATTAATGAGGTGGGAATCGGATCCAGTACATTTGTTCCTGACTCGAATCCACTTTTACAGTTTTTGAGTTAAATAGATTTTTATGATAACCCTTGGTTACATTCGTAATTCAAACATTCATTCCGTTTTTCTTAGACAAGAACAAAAATGGCTTAAATATTTGACAGTTTTTTTATTTAATTGAGATTAATTACTTGATGACGTTCGATAAATTAAATCATAAGTAGCGAAGTTGGGGCATCACAGTTTAAAATAAAAAAAGGTTTCAATGAAAACATTGGAAGTTGAATTTCTCAAAACGATCATGTGTAACGATGGTTTTTAATCATGTTTCCTAGTTAAAGAAATACTAAGCGCCGGCTCCGACTGAAGATTTCATTAATCCGGTAACCTGGTACATAGTTTAAACTTTTATTATATTTTTAGAGACAGAGAAAAAATTACATATTAAGTTTTAAGTCATTATTTTGTTATAACACATGAGATATCAAAAAATTGATAATATTTTAGCAATGTTCCTGCTTTGGTTATGAACAGCAAAATTCAAAAAAATAATTCATATTGCTTACATTTCCAATCAACCAATCTCTTCAATTTGTAAGATTCTGAACAGTAATAAGAAAAAAGAAAATTATATTTATGTATCTAAAATATTTGACAATTATAAAAGAATCTAATGATAGGAACACAGGCATAAAACATTTTATTTCTTTAAAATGAAGTCTTTTCATCACGTGTTAAATGAGTAAAAGTAATATTCCATTTATCAATAGGAAAATTAATAGTATTATATTAAAAAGGCTTCCAAAAATGTACATAGAAAATTACCAATAGAATAGTTAAAAGATTTTTCGAAAACCATTACAGTTTGAACGAATCTCATATTTCCAGATAAATAAAATAATTATATTTTAGCAAATAAGAACACGTCGTACAAAATGACAGAATATTTAAGTTGTAAAAATAAAATTATTATGCAAGATCGATTTAAACATAACACATATGTGCATTTTTAGGGGGGGGAAATGCTATTTTAAAGAACAAGATATTAACACTGATTCATTACTAATGTAGTTTATTCGAGACTATAGAAGAGAATAGAACACATTTCTACATTTAAGGAAAGAGTGAAGCAATTTGAAACCATGCATTTTTCAAATATTGATGCGAAACATTTGTTCAAACTTAACGAGGAAAACCTTATCTCCATTAAACTATTTTTTAAAATTTTTACAATGCAGTGTGATTTAATGCGGTACAACTACGCTCTGATTTGCTGTAATAAGTTTTCCACGTATTCTAATATTAAAAAACCGCTAAAATAGGATGCCTACAATTTGCACTTAGGCTTTCTAAATAGGTTATAAACTGTTAAAATGGGTGTCTGCATCATACAACGTGAAATGATTTTTATTTTTTATTATTTTTCGTCATCAGAGATCTCCGATTTCTTTGTGTCTTGCTACAGTTTATCTGAACTTAATTACAATCGTGAAATTTGAGTTTCAGTTGTGAATAGTATTTAGTCTTGAAAAAATGCATATAACTTCTCCACTACCAACATATATTTTATTGAAGAATTCGTTGTCGTATTTATCTTAAGTTATAGGTCCTATTTTCTCACAAAAACATTTCTAGGAAAACGAAGCTCTTTCTTTCTTCTTTTCTTTTCTCCCTGTCTCGGTAAATCTCTTTGCCGAAGAAAAACATTTGAACCGCCATTTTGTAAAAGGAAGAAAGTCATTTAAAATGAACGGTGGGTGCTTTTATTTATAAGCGAGTTTGCTTTACTGCCTGTCAACTTAACAAGAAAACAAATACGAAAAGTATACTCCCATTTGAAAATAGAATTCGTCTCGTAAAAATTGCTTGAAAAGGGTTGACCCTTATTCTTTCAGACTGGAAAACAAATTTCTAGAATCTTAAATAATTATTAACAAAAATTATTACGAAGATATTAGAGCATTTAAATATCAAAAAGTACTACAATTTTTCGATTGCTAGAACGTGGTACTGAAATAAAATAAAACATTGTTTCGTATTCAATATGGAACATTAAATAAGAACTAGTGATTTTTTAGTTAGTCACTTTGGGAAGAATAATTTCAATAGTAAAAACTTGCTTGCAAAAAAAATTCAGAATGTAACAAAAGATTATATGAGAAAACAAATTTATAAGACCAACTTCATGTAAAATCAAAATAGGTTATGTTGGTGTTTTATTTAAGAAATAAAACAATTAATTCCCCTAGTTATATTTAAAGAAAAAAAAATGTATTGTGTTTCTTTTATGTATATATAATATTTTAAACAAAAATTAATTGAATGCTTACGAAATTATTCTTTCCGACCTTCTAATTATTAATCCCATACAAGTAACTCTTCGTGTATTATTGTAGGAATTTTTGTGTTCGTTTTTTATATTATTTTACACCGGTTTCATTTAAATCTGTCGTAAAACCAGAAAATAATAAGCTGTTATTATCGACTATTTGTTGTACTTTACTATTCCTAAATAAGATAGTTTATTTATTGTATTCTTTATATAAGGAAATTGAATGTTTTGTAACTCATTCGCATTAGTTAAAAAATTAAAGATGTTTAAATATGCCCATACATCAAAACTTAGGTCAAAAAATAAAGATTATTAGAACGTGTTTATTTATTTATTAACGCCAAAAAATGCGTAAACTGAATCTTGTTGATTTGGTTTTATTGCTTGTTGACATGACACTTAAAAACAACATTAGGGTTATTGGCAACATATTTCGTATTAGGGCCTCGCATAAGTAACGAGTCTTATGCTTGTTCTCGCACCTCCCTCTCCAAATTTCCATACCGCGCCAACGGGAAGACTTTTAGCCTCAACAAATTTAATGTGCATGAGCCCTGTGACACGGTGGGTTTTTGTAGCATCAGGAATAGAGCTCACGACTCGACAGAAACATTGCCGATCTCGAGTTTGTGACCCTGATCACCAAGGGGAATGAAATGCATCTTTCAAAAAAAAATGCAAAAAAAATGGAGTGTTATCGATTCCAATGCACTTCTTAATCAATCAAATTTATAAAAGCGTTTAATTTTGTTGTAGAAATAGATTTAAAACAATATTTCATTAAATAAACTATAGAAACTGACCAGATGAAATTAATTGATTGTTTTTTACTAACGTTGTTAGAATCAGCACGATAGTTGCTTTTTAATGGACTGTAACCACTAGGCTATTGCAGCTGCTAATTTAAAATGAAGAAATTCATAAATGTCAATAATTTCTGTATATATAATAAAACTTCTATATAAATTTCAATTTTTTTGGGGGGAGAATACTTATTCTTTCCAAAAAGAATCTAATTTGTGTAGATAAATAAATTAATTGTAAAATGTCTCAAAGAGTCGTGAACTTTTTGATGTGTTAGTATTATAAATTACGTATTCCTGAAATAAGGAAACAGGAAAGATTTGACAAAATAATGTTTTCAATAAATCAATATCAATAAAATAAAAATCGTATTGTAGTGCCTGATTTAAATTACCAAAATGAATATCATTACTAAAGAAAGCTACAATTTATTTCTTCTTAAGATCTGTATTATTTCTTTACTTTTACTTATTTCTTCATAAGACATCATTATTCTATCTGTTTTTCTTAGAAAATTATATTTTCTTTAATACATGCAATTGTATTTTGGGCATAACACACTATCCTTTCTCATTACAGTTATTTGTTCTAAATCAATAGAATATTCCAAAGTCTGAGAGAGAAAAGATTTATTTTATTAAACTTTATATATAATTAACTGGAAATAAAAAGACATTTTAGTAATAAATGCAAGCTTAAAATAAGTTCAGAGATTTCCTTATATATTTGAAATAATGGAAATAAATAAATTAGAATCTGCATTTGATGATAAAAAATGACATTTTAATGATCGCGTACACAGGTAATGATTTAAATTATCCGTGAAACATTATATTTATTGACATAGTAAAAATGCTGCCTTTGTTTATCAAACCATCTGTTATTCTTGTTATTTGTTTTTCTGAACGCATGTAGTATTATGTTTCTCCAAGAAATATACTAATTTTTTAATTTCTTATTCCCCAATTTTATATACCGTGTGTCCAGCCCTTCAGATGGATATAAGCAATTAAAGAAATTACACTTATAAGATGGATATATCATTTTAAAAATACTACTCTGGAAATATTACTGAATAGTATATGTATTAGCAAACAATCATCAATTATGTTTAAATTATTAACGAAATAGAAGTTTACAATTTATACCTTCCACGTTAGTATTCTCTCTTCATACGTTATTCTTAAGAACTGAGGGCGATAGAAATATTTTCAGATTTCTAATATGCTTAACTGAGCGAATAATAATTATATTTATCACTTATTTCTTGAATAATTACTATTGTTTTTTGCAAATTAATATGTCTTATTCAAATGAAAGTGCTATTTCTGATGATAAAGACATGGAGACGAGTTTAATATTATGATAATCAGGCAGGTCAGAAATGAAAGACATACCACACAGTCAACTTTATTTGTAGTCAACTTTTTCTCTTCCTCGTCCCTGTTCTAAAAATATACAAATATAATTCACATTTTGATATTTTTTTTTTTTCATTTCATTGTAGTTTTGAATATGAATTTGCGTTTCCCTTATTTTAATTCACAATTATTATAAAAATTAAAAAAATGCAAAATATATAAAAAGTTTTGAATCATTGCGTTAACATTATAATGAAAGCAATTTTGCAAGCGTAATTTTAAATGTCGCTAATTCCAATATTATTCTCACTAAATCCCCAACACGTAAACTCCAAATTTTTCGATATTGGAATAATCTTTGATGTTAAGTTCAACTAACTTTGTTAATTTGTTCACCTGATAGAAAACAGAAAATTTTCACAAGTTAATCTTCATATTGAACATAAGATGCTCAATTAAATTTAATCGGTCATTAATTTATTTTTATACTTAATACAAAAAAGATTTGTAATATTCATTATTAATATAGTAAGAACAGAAAAAGAGCTATTTAAATATTTATAATGTCTCATTAAGCTTGAAAAATAAATAATTCTTTTTAATTATATTGAAAAACATAGAATGAGAAGAAATACTAGAAAAAGTTTTAAGCTACGCGATTCCTAAAGGTAAGGAGTTTGTAACATATTTTAAAAATGTACTTTTATTTGCCCATATACGAATATTAAATAGAATCTGATGTAGATTTTGTTCAAAAAGACTTTGATAACTTTAGGGATCCTTTATCACGAAGAAACATTCTTTAAGATAAATCAATTTTTTTATCCGTTCATTGATTATTTCAGTTACGGCAATAAATTTTAATTCAGATAAAATTTAACGACCCCCATTGTGATAGGAATAGTTTTAAAATCGTACAATGACTCAAATTGCTTTATAAATAATAAGATTACGAAATATTTAAACAAAATGCCAAAAAAATCTAGTAATACACGCACACACACACACACACATATATATATATATATATTGTTACATGGTGGGAATACCTTTAAATGTAAGATATGTCAACGCAATTAACAGACAGGTTTTGGAATGAAATCGAAACTTTGTAAATCTGTGAGTGAGAGATTCTCTAGTAAATACAATATATTTCCTTTCCATAAGAAAACCCCATTAAGGCACACATAAATCAATGAAATCACCAATTAAAAATTTGCAATTCGTTGAACACGGAATTCAAATTTCCTAGTCACAGTATCACGCGAGGCAAATGTACTATTGCTGCCGCACTGAAGAACTGAAATTTACCACAAAGTCATTTTACTACAATTCAAAATCATTACTTCTAGTTTTGACTCAAAGCAATTGTTTTTGTAGTCAGTTATCAGGCTATTTGACGACCTTGGGCGATTGCATTAGTTCGTCAAGGTCATCTTCACAGTATGATTTACTGAGAATTTTTTTAACTTCTTGCCAGTAGAGCTATCTTTTGGACCGAAATACCCTTTCGGCTGAAAAGGAAACAAATTCAAAACCTTCAATGTCACTAATAGAGTACCCTCTCTCGGTATTCCAGCAGATATCGGATCAGAGCACCACCGAATTACTATAAAATCTCTAAAAATAAAGCATTCAAACAATTAAAGCTATATGCTATTGTATAAAATGTTATCTAGTACACGCAAATAATGAGTCAATCATACAAAATAACTATAAAAAATGTGCTGTTTAGTATTGAAAATCTATATTATTCTGTTGAAGTTAGAAAAATAAATTAATTTTCTATGTCTTGTCAGCATGTGCAAAACCGCCGGATTAATGGCAGTACCGGAAATGTCAAGTTTTTGTACCGGTAATAGAGGGATTATTGTATTTTTATTTATAAGAAAGGAGATATTTCCGCACTAATTCTCTGATCGTTGTAATATATCATGTCAATAGTTTTAATATGATCTATTTTATTGCATAATTCATTATTAAGTTTTCATTATTTTAATCATTTTTCATTGATTTTTTCTCGACATTTAATTTTCATCTGTATTTATTCAGACTAATACATTATTCATGAGAAACTGAAGTAATTTGTTATCATCCAGTGTTACGGAAATTAATAGCACTAAAAAGATTTCTATCTTTCTTTCTTTTTTTTTTTTTTTTTTTTTTTTTTTA
>BMAW01056954.1:899587-970746 GCA_019974015.1 Nephila pilipes | reverse complement strand
TACTAATTATAGAAAAACCTAAAGCTAAAATCACACATACATCATTAACTAAGGATATATGAACCATTATGCAATACATGCGACATAAAAAGGAATAACAATTAATATATACTTTCACAGAATTTGTGAAAGCTCCCCATTCCGTGTTGCCTCTTGTACCATAGCTAAACTCAATATTTTAACACTAAAAGCCAATAAGTTGATCAAAGAGACGTTAGAACAATAATTACAATATTTATTACTTGGTTGCTAATATAACGACAATTATAAATGCTCTCCCAGACAAGGCCTTTACTATTTTAACTCAAACTACCAGTAATAATCTAACTGACTCTTACCACTAAGAATATCTTAACTTCAAGCATACATTATCCAGTCGATAACTTGTAACAATTCTCGGCTTCAACTTCAAATCCGAATCTGGGACAATTGCTGAACACTGGAATCACTCAGCCTCAACTTCTCGAATCACTCAACCTCTGCTTCAACCTCTGTATCGCGACTCTCAGTCTGAATTTATATATTTCCTAACTCTCCTGTTTCACTTCATTTCACTTGCTTTACATAATCACGTTTCATTTTTGGTTGGACAAAGGTTGTTTAGCAAAAGCAATCAATCTTAATTAAAAGTCCCCAAGGTTAGTGAAGAGAAACTTCGAACAGCCCAACGTCACAAATTGAGTGATGCCTTCTATTTCATAAAATCAAGTAAATCAAAACAAAAGATTCGATGAGCACATTACTTCGTTAAAGTAAATTCTCATTTATTTTTAAATAATCATTACTCTTACACATATTTCCCTAAGCATTATCTATAACTCTAATATGCATATATAAATAAAATATTTCTGCACTTAAAGAAATTATTTCAATTTAAAATTTCATTAATCCGTAGTTATCCTACAGTTTACAATATTAATTCTCTCATATATTAAAATACTAAAAATATCAAAACACTTTAGTGCACAATTCATTACCCTAAAAAATTCTCATGCATTGTAAGCACTACATATTAGCTTGACCGATAACATTATAAAATGATATTACTAAATTCTTCATAAAATAATAATGTTACTCAAAACACTTCATAACATTACAATTGTTACATTTTAAGGCAATATTTCATACACAGAAAGCATTATCACGCGCATTGAAAATCCAAATTGCCTTCTTCCGAAGCTTAAAATATCATAGGTAGGTAGGTAAGGATAACTAATGAGTAAGATCAAAACTCATGTAATCTTACTCATTAGTTATCATATACAAATAGAAATATTAAAATTTAATATTCACACTCAAATCCTTTTATTTCATTACTCAAATTACTTCAAACAGTCAAAATTGTATATTGCAACATTAATTTCATCCTTGAGTAATAACTTCTCCTTCATTTTTTTCCCACTTAAAATATTAATTCTCATTTGCATAGAAATGCTTAATTCTTATTGACCTCAGGCAGAAATAATTCACGCAGAAAAAATAGTCTTAGATCCTTTCTTTTCAGTCCTATTCAAATAGCAAAGCTATAAAAATTAAAAAAGATTTGTCTCACCTAATTTATCGTTCGACTTATCGCATGGGGAACAAGGGGGTCTCCAGATTCCCTCTTTCTTTACCCTCGCCGATTAGTGCCAACATTCCTTCAATAAATACTGCCACTGTCCCTTCTACTTCGTCCCGATGTGGAGGGGGGAAAGGATTAAATGTCTTTTGATGCTGTGACGGTTCACTTTCACTGCAGGTGGGAATTCGGCGTCCCTGGAATCCAAGCCGTGGAGGTAAGTAATTAGTCTGGTCTTGAATTTTATTTATTTATTAGTATCATTTCTATTTCAATAATAACTGAGTTACTAAAATTATCTATAGTATCTTATAATAATTTTTTTACGATTTTAAAAATTATTGTAATTAAGTGTTATAACCTCTGTTCGAAATTTCGCAAGAGTCTTATGGAATTTAGACTTTAAAAATATGATGAAATTTAAATAATTTTTACTATAAACAATAATGTTATACATAGCAGTAATTCTTCGTAATTTTATATTGTGAGTTTTTTCAAACAAAGAATTATTTTAAATACATGTTTAGTAGCCTTATTAACATAGATTTCGTTCTAAATATTAAACTATTATAGGTGTAATAAATATTACTGAGCGATATCAATGCACATAACTCAAGTCAATAAAAGTGATTGTGTTATCGCTATTTTAAAATTTTTACCCAATACAAGCGACGACAATATTCATTTTTTTTCATTGCTTTAATTAAATAATTAATTCTTTAACTAAAAAAAATTACTCTATACTGATTTTTAAAAAATATATAATTGATCAATCAACGCAATATTAAAGTAACAATAAATGTAATATTAATACACATACACTCTATAACAAAAAAAAAAAAACGATTCACCAGATAGGAGTTATCCGATAGAGACAAAAGTCGGCGGATAGGAAATTATGTACAGAATATAAAATGATTAGAATTTCAGAAAAAGTGAACCATTTATTTCGGAGTGACATAGTTATAAAGTAAGGAGCTCAATAAGGTGTTGACCCACCTCTAGCCTGGGTGCAAGCTACCACACGACGTGGTATAGAGTGATAAAATTCCTTGATGAACTGCTGCTAGGTTATCGACATTCCCTGGTAGATGCAGTCGCTTTCCCATCATATCCCAGACATGCTGGATTAGAGAGAGATCTGGCAGGCCAAGGAAGTGTTTGACAAGCTGTAAGACAGCCCATAAAACACGTGCTGTATGCAGTCTGGTATTATCTTGCTGAAAAATAAGACCAGGGAACTGCAACTGGAACGGTAAATAAACAGGTCTCAGGATGTCTTCAACGTACCGCTGTGCTGTAAGTGTGCCTCTAATAATGACCAAAGGGTTCCGGCTATCAAGGGAAATGACACTATACCATAACTGCTGGTTGAAAGCCTGTGTGGCGTGCAATAGTGAAAGAAGAAACAGCACTCTGTCCTGGGCGTCTCCAGACATGTCTTCAATGATCGTCAGGACACAACTAGAAGCAGGATTCGAAAATAAACTTTATGCGTCTCCAGTCAGCATCATTCGAATGTGATCGAGCCTAGCACCACTGTAATCTGGCTCGACAGTGTGTAGGCGAGAGTGGGCAAGTGGCATAGCGGTCGGTACGAGCGTAGATCGGCCGTTTGTGAATGGTCATGGACAGTAGTGTGAGCGTCTCCGGTCTGAGGGTGGGTAACGATGAATCAGGCGCTGTGACAGCTGATCTGACAATTACTCTGTCCTCCCGATCTGCTGTGGCCCTACATCGACCGCAACCATCATAACGCTGAAATCTGCCATTGTCCACCCATTCTTGACAGCACCTTCTAATCGTCGCATCGCTTCACCCCATTATGACGAAAGATTCTCCGATTTTTGTTGATTCGTCCAGAAAAATCCAAAGTAATTAATTCAAATTAATCTTACATCATATTTTTTTTTCTAAAAAAAAACTCAAACAACTTATATTTTTTGAGCCAATCTAAATTCAATCCTAAGCAGAGTTTGAATCAAGAGTACGAGAAAGTATTAACAGAATTCTTAATGGGAAATAAGAGTGTTACGAATGGGAATGGGTCATTTTACTATAGTAATTCAACGTCATAATTTTTGTGGCCAATCTGATAATCTTCTTTTTCTTTGGAGTATATTCACCCGAAATAACCCGTTGTCTTAGTTGTTGCTTCATATCTGATGTATAAATATGAATTTATGTCTTATTGAGAGTGACAAGTTGAGGAGGCACCAGCAAAATTTTGATGTGTTAGCAAATTGCTTTGAAATCAAAAAATTAACTTATAAACCAATACCAAATATGCGTTGGGGCCATTTTACAGACTGCAGCATGCATTGGGAAATCCTTAGCAAAGCCATATTTTATCAAAAACAGGAATTTTTTGGAAGTTGCTTTAATTCTTTTTCCTTAAGTCTTAACAAAATTCTCATTGATAAAGATAAATTTTAGTGAACACAATTCATCAAGAAATGACATTTCACTCGATCAATATATTAAGCATACCAAATATTTGACAACTTTTGAATCTCGAAAAAAAAAAAATTTTTCATTTCGAAAATTATTCCTGATATATTAACGAGGTTAAGTAATTTGCTTAAAAAGATATCTGCAGACACTTTTCTTCTATAATTCAAATGAATTAGTGAAAAAAAAAAGACTCCATCTAAGAGTATCATTCCTTAGAAGAGTCAAAATTTAATTTTCTTAATGAATGGTCTAATTTCATTTGTCAGAATTAATCTGCAAGAAAATTATCTAATTTCCTGTTAAAGCGGCGCCCGTCAAATTTCAATTACGTTAAGTCGTTGCCAAATTCATGAAGCCTATTTTGCAATACAACATACCTTGGCAATATTTCTTAGCCGCTTGGTGATTCATCGTCGTGCGCCGCTATAACTGGGAAGTAACGAAAATTAATAAGCATAATTATGTTTTTTTTCCTGAAATCGAAGTATAATTATGTATAATAATGTTCTCTATTTTAAACATTTTGCGGTGGTCACGAAGCGGCAGCGTTAATTCGCACCCTGGACCAGTGGGTCCGAAGAAAAATTGATCGCATTTTGTCATGCCCTAACCAACTAGGCTAAAAAGACGTCTAATCAGGCTAATTAGTAAGGCATTTTAACCTCTGGTGCTGCTGTGGAAGAGAGTCGCTACATAAGCCCCCTCTAGTATCATCGCAGCATGATTATGAGGAATGGAAATAAACATTGGTATTTCGTATAGGAGATTGCTTTTTTTTCAGCCATTACTGCAATTGATATGCAACCCTCCCGTGTTGAATTGAATTTTACTTAGGACTGTTTCCATTTTTGAGTCATCGACTGCCTCTTATTGAGTGGCGCGTCTCGTCGACACGTGCGCCAGAGCCTGAATATCAATAGTTGTGATTTGTATGCATTTGTCTTAGTTAGACATATAGAGTCAAGTGATTTTGCGTCAATAAATTAGAAGTTGATTTTGATTTCCATATGCAATCAGTAGGTATAGGTGCTGCCATCTAGTGATCTCATCCGGGTCACCACTGCGGTGGTCGCAATGCCGCAGCGTTGATTCGAACACTGGACCAGTGGGTCCGAAGAAATGTTGACCGCATTTTGTCAAGCCCTAACCAACTAGACTAAAAAGACGTATAATCAGACTAGTGAGTAAAGCATTTTAACCTCTGGTGCTGCTGTAGAATGAAGTCGCTATACACATTTGAATCGTCATTTTACAGCTCAAATTATATTTCATAGTTGGAATTTGAATTATTTTTTTAAAATTTTTACTTTAATATTTAAATTAATATTACTGGTTAAGCTTGAGGATATAGTGGACGCTCGAATAACTAAGAATTGATAAAAATTGGGATTTTTTCTTCACCATAGATATCATAGAAAACTTGTGTCAAAGAATTTCCTTTGTTTTTATGATAAATTGCTAGATATGAGCTATTTTGAAGCTCAGTATGGCTTTATTGACGTTTTAAATAAGCATGTCTCCTGGTATTAATGGTAAGCATGAACAGTTATCGTTTATTTTTCAGCGTATCTTTATTCTCAATAATTAATTTTTAGCGCAAGCTCCGATGAAATTCGTATACATGAACGTCAAAATCTATTATTTATTGGTTTATATTATTTTATGCTACCTACAGAGATAATAGTCTTTGTTGCTCTATACCCTATAAAATAAATCATTCCTGTGTATTTTTTTATTATTCTGGAAAAATTTGTGATTTTTTTTTTTTTTTGTGAAAATCTTATGTGTGAAAGGTGTGTTATTTTGATTGTTCTTGCATGTTGAGAATGAGTGAGAAGTTATCTTGCAAAAAAATGATAAAAAATAGTTGATTACGAGAAAATTCATAATGAAAACCTTTCTTCTAATCTGTGGTATCTATTTTTCTATTTTTTGTCATATCTGCAATAATTAATTGGATTTCATAATACCAAGCTTAAATGTTGACGCGAAACGAATATTTTACCCCAGTGTACTTTTACTTTTAGTACATTTTTTATCACCAAGAGATACAAGCTACTACTTCTCAATAAATACACCAACTTTCAAGCTTGGCGGAATTTTTTTTATACACATCTAATGGAAAAGTACCGGAAATAAATAAAACACTTTTAATGTAATCGGAATTCTTCGGTTTATTCGCCCGACTAGTAACGCGTTGGCGTGTGTGCGTGGAAAAGAATAGACTATATCGAAAAGTAAAAAGAAGTATAAAAGATGGAATGATATATATACCAGCCAAAAACAATAAGAATTGAGAAAATCGGGGAAAGAAATAAAAAAGTTACAAATATATTATTCTAATCTCGTATGTTTATCATATTGTGAATGTTGTCTTATTTAGACGTTTTACATGATGAATTTGGGAAGCATTTTTAATCAAGCAGTAAGGAATAAGGGTGGGAAATAAGGGACAAATATTCATTTTTGACGCTGAATACAATATAAAACGTTATTAATATCTTAGATTTCTTTAAAAAATTATCAAATTATTTTGTTAGAAGGAAAATATATTCAAAGGAAATAGAACAAAACAATTTACTTGCTAATTATGAAGAAGTCTTGTAACGGAAAATCTTATTTAACCGATCTTAAGTTCGTAAAATCTTTGGAAGAAAGGCAAACTGCAACTAAATGAAAAAATGTGTATACAACAAAGAAATAGAACAAGTATAATTCATATCGAGGTAAATGTAATAGTAGATGAAACATGAAAACTAAAAAATAAAAAAGTATGGTAGGAAAATAAAAAAAAGTAAATGTATTTATAAAATAAATTTATAATCCATAATACTGCCACACTTAATCGTATCTTTACTCACGCTAGTTCTTTCAGCATCTTTATTGTTATTCGATTGTGGTGCCAACCGGTGAAAATAAAGACAATAACAATTAAAAGACATTTTCACTGTTGAATAAATGGAACCTTTGAAAATTATTTAAATTTCCGCAACATAAAGCGTAATCTGATTAAAGTAAATGTACATTATTTCAGTAGAAAATTATTTTATTTGGGTGTCATATATTTAAGATTAGGTTTAGTTTTAATACCTTGGTTAATAAGGTGGATATTTTAGGAAGGGATTCACTTAAATGAATAAATGATCCCAGAAAATTAAATAATAATGTTTTATAATTTATATGTAATTTGCTCTCGATATTTGCATTTTAAATAATAGAGAAATATTACGGATGAAATATATAAACTAATATCTAAATAGGACAGGATTGAGTGATAAAGAATATCTGATTCGAAAAGTATTGTTGTGAAGCTGAATTGAATAAAAATGAGTAGTGGACTGTATTGTATTTAAATAAATTATTAAAAACAAAAATAAGGCAATACTTGAAGAAATTTTAAAATAGTATGATAAAGGAAACAGAAGCTGTGAGAAAAAGCGAAAATGGTGTTGGAAATGAAATCCGGACAGGAGAAAATAAATGGAATAGAACAATTGCGGGGAAAGTTCAGAAGCGAAACCAAGGTCAGAAGAGAATGATTGAAGAATCAAAATATGAAGTTCGGAGCATATCGATGGAGAAGAAGATGCAGATCAAATAAAAATTCATTCGAAATGATCAATTATGGAGCTTATATAAATGATTCTCAAAAACAAGCCACTGAAGATACTGGAAATATATATGAACTAAACGTTTTAAAAATCCTCAATGTGGAATGTGTTGAACATGCTTTGTATGATGGTGGGATGGAAAAGATAAGCACTAATGACGTGGTATTAGTTGGCGGTTTTGCTCGAGTTTAAAGATCTAGATGATGCTTCGTGACTTCTTAGGCAGAAAATGACTGTGTGTCCATTACTACGCATGAAGCAGTTGAATTTGGTGCTACAGTACAAGCTGCTGTGTTAACCGAAAACACTGATGAAATAAATCAAGGACTGTTTTCAGTTGATGTTGCTCAGCTCTTACTTGGAATTTGAGCTGCTGGTAGAGTCAGGACCAAGGTCATTGAGAGAAATTCCATAATTCCTAGCAAGACCTCCCAGGTAATCACCACATACTCAGATAACCCGCCTGCTGTTGATATCAGGTTGAGAAGTGGACCGGATGGACTTCAACGGAGATGTATTTTGGTTCAAACACTGCGATTACTCTGTGATGTCATTTGTGAACGACCGAGTTATACACCAATTCTTCCAGGTTATCACATATGTTATTAGAGCTAATTTTGGAAAGGGTATATGAGCTTCCTAGAGAGTGAATTAAACTTGGTGAATGAACAAATGAACTGCAAGTAATGTAGCAGCCTGAGTCAAAGCCTTCAATGGAACTGTGAGGAACTTTCAATAGAACTTGTTATCAAGGAACTAGGGAATATCGTCTTCAGACTCCAGAGGTCACCCAAATCTAAAAAAAATATCTTTCACATTGATTGGCTAGCTCCATATAAAGCAACAGTTAATAATTGTATGTAATGAGATTGGCATGTCAGTTCATTGATAGAGGAGAGCAATTTTACCATTCTGGAATAACGCTTCCCCACTACGTTACTCTAGAAGTCTTACAGTAGAAGTGAATTTAAGAATTCAATGGCAAGGCTCACCGAGAAGAATCTATTGCTGACTTATTAGAGGTCATCATCATCACGGGGAATACTGCAGGTGAGGATAATCTTTCCACGCATTCCGTTTAATCCATTCCTTAGGGATGTATTCCTTCCGAATCAGTGCTTTAAAAATGTCCTTCCATTTAAAATGATTACAGTGTCCCATCCGGTCTCCATTCGTGATTAATATCAATAAGTCACAAGGGCAATCACTTGTGTGGCAGATATAGATATACCACGGTGGCAGATATAGATAAACTTAGATATACCACGTTTTTCAAATAATTATACAAGACATGTTTAGGATTCAGTGCTTCGGGTATATTGTTAGTTTGCTCTCCAGACTCGGGTGGAACGATGGGATTTTCCGTTCTTTTCGATGAAATGTTCTTACCGGTTCTTATTCATTTTTAAAGAACTGTTCTTTAACCTGTAACGCCATGTACTTCTGTTAATCGTTTTATAAAATATTTGGAAAATTTATTTTGAAAAAAAAAGTATTTTACGTTAATGATAATTTTTGAATAAAATAAAACTAATAATTACTTACATTTAAAATAGGTATCTAAAGCAAATACACGTTACGTTTCTAGATTAGGTATGAATTAATTGAAGATTTTAGCAAAATGAGTTTTCCCTTAAGAGCCACTTAAACCATTATCCACACCTAACACACCTAAATATGCTTTTAAACATCGTGTGTTACAAGGGAACTGGAAATATAATTTGAATAAATGACTCTCAAGAGACGGTACAGCTGTTTAACAACAGTAGCAGAGCAGCATTGAATATGTTATGATGCGTGAACTTTATTTCTGACACCAAGAAGTAAACTGAATGTATGTTGTTGTTGACACAATATGACTTTTATTTCCTTTAAAAGAATCATTGTCGAAAGCTCTTAAAGATTTTATTAAAAACAAACATAGACTAAAATACTTAAATACAATCAATAAATTTAATTAGTTCAAAATTATGTTTGTTAAATTTAAAACCATTTATGAAATGACTATAATAAATAGTGTTTAGTGTGGTTCCTTGATAAATGATTCAATTTGACTGAAGTACTAAAACATTTATTCAGATTCATTAGCTCTAGGTATATAATTACTGTTAGTATGAAATAAAGTTAAAAATACAAAAACATACAAGGTTATACAAAATTAAGCATTCGATTTTAAAATGCCACATTTTCATAAATAAACGACAAATATTGATAAGTAATACATGAATCCAAAGGAAAATATAAAACTATTTTTACAAGTGTTCGATATAAATTCTTTTAGTTATACGTATCATGTCAATTCGAAAGATAAATTCCAGCCCAACACGTTGTAAATTGTTAGTAATAATTGATTGTACAGCGGCAGAAATCCGTTGTTTAAGTTCACATACATTTGTAGGCAATGGTAGCACATACAATTTATCTTTTTCAAGCCCCCAAAGGAAACATTTGCATGGGAACGCTTCAGAGGGCCAGCTATGTAACTGTGGTCTGGGCACTTATGTGAATCCACTGGGATCGATCCAGCTGTGAGGTAGCTCGGTGAAAGTTTCTAAAACAGTTTTCAAGAAATAGCTTCACGAAGAACACAAGGAGCCCTCAGTTGCTCACAATATAAAACTTCCACATTTTTCCTTTGAATTCATGTATTACTCATCATTCTGGGTTGTTTATTTTTGAAAATATGGTATTTCGAAATCAGGTAATTCATCTTGATTAACCCAGTATTCTAAGTTTATGCAAGAGTAACATAGTTGTTACATGAAATCAATCCAAGAAACATATAAATAATAAAATGAAATAAATAATTGATATTAGAACTGCAGCTAGAATGGACAACTCTAAGATGCTGAGTCTGAAAACAATTTAAAATTAATCATTGTCACAAGCCAGAATTTGAACTTTGGAATTACAATTTTCTTTAACACATTACAGCAATAAAAGCAGTTATTACAAAATATCAAACGAATTTATTCTAATAAATATAATTAATAACAATAGTACGAAAAGAGTAAAATTAATCTACTACCAAACAATATTTTGAGAAAGTTAATATTTGTAGTTTCCTACAAGAGATTAATGTTTAATTATTTATCTACTTTTTGTAGAAAGCATTTTCAGAAATAAACCGGAACAAATAAATCAATGAAAATGTATTGCTTATATGTTTCTTCTTTCTCCTATGCCAGAAAGAAATGTCAATAGTACTTGAAATAATGCTTATGACTGTATATGTTTATATATATATATATGTATAAATACAGATGGAGGACAAAATAATACGAACACCTGTGAAAGGGTATGACGTATTTCACACCTGCAGTACAGCTGAGTCACCTGCAATAGAAGTCTATCACCTAGTGAGAGTGAAGAGGAAGGTATAAGTCTCTCAACAGCAGTCATCAGCGTTGCATGTGTCTATTGAACTGTCTGTAATAAGTAGAAATGTCAGATCTGTTAGAGTTCCAAAAAGGAATGATTGTTGGAGCGCGTTTAAGGGGAGCATCAGTTACGGAAGCAGCAAACCTTTTGGGGTTTGCAAGGAGTACGTTATCAGCCGTTATGTCAGCATACACGAAAGAAGGTAGACGACGTTTTCAAAGTACAACAATGACCGAAAGTCAAAGCTTGCCGATAGGGATAGACGGGACTTGAAGAGCATAGTAGCCCGAAAGCACAAGTAATCGTTTTCCGAGATAACATTCGAAATGAACAGTCATCTCCAGGAAACCGTTTCAACAAAAACTGTCAAAAGGGAACTTCATACTGCGAACATTTATGGAAGAGTGGCAATTCGTAAGCCCTTGATGACAGCAACTAATGCTTTCAAGCGATGCCAATGGTGTAGAGATCACAAAGGCTGGTCCCTACAGCATTGGTAACAGGTAATATGGTCAAATGAATCGTCATTCACCCTATTTCAGATGACAGGACGCGTTTATGTTTGGAGAACGCCCAGAGAAGCGTTTAATCCTGAATGCCTCTTGCCGACTGTGAAACATGGGGGGGGGCTCCATTATGGTATGGGTTGCGATTTCTTGACGCAGTCTTGGACAATTATTTTTCTGCATAGGAGAATCAAATCCAATCACTATCTAAACATACTAGGGGATCATGTCTATCCTTTTGTCCAGACTATATTCCCTAATGAGCGATGAAGACGACAACGTCCCTATCCACACTGCTAGGTGTGTTCAAGCATGGTTCGAAGAGCATGACTTTTAAGTTGAACATCTTGCTGGGCCCCTCCGTCTCCGGACTTGAATATTATTGAACATTTATGGAATGTTTGGAGTACAAACTTCGTTCCCGATTTCAACCTCCCTCCAGCCTTCCGGAATTAGAGACCATTTTTCAGGAGGAATGGCTTAATATTCCTTTAAATATTATCCATGACCTTTATTCAACTATCCCAAGTTGCATTAAATCTGTATATCAGTCAAAGGATGGTCCAACCCCCCCCCCCATTAATAAAGATTTTCTATTATTTCACAGGTGTTCGTATTATTTTGTCCTCTATCTGTATATATATATATATACTCTATAACAATAAAACGACACACCAAGAAGGAGTTGTCCGAAGGAGCGAAAAATTGGTGGATAGGAAAATTACGTGCAGAAAAGAAAATGATTAAAATTTCAAAAACATTGAACAATTTATTTCGGAGTTACATAGTTATAAAGTAACGAGCTCAATAAAGTGTTGACCCATCTCTAACCTGGGTGCAAGCTACCACACGACTTGGTATAGAGTGATAAAGTTCCTTGATGATCTGCTACGGTATTTATTACCAATTGTGCTCCAATTGTCGGGCTAGGTCATCAACATTCACTGGTAAATGCAGTCACCTTCCCATCATATCCCAGACATGCTGGATTAGAGAGAGATCTGGCAGGCCAACGAAGTGTTTGACAAGCTGCAAGACAGCCCATAAAACACGTGCTGTATGTAGTCTGGCATTATCTTGCTGAAAAATAAGGCCAGGGTACTGCTAATGGAACAGTAAGAAATCAGGTCTCAGGAGGACGTCAACGCACCGCTGTGCTATAAGAGTGCTTCTAATGAAGATTAAAGGGTTCCGGCTATCAAGGGAAATGACACTATACCATAAGTCCAGGTTGAAAGCCTGTGTGGCGTGCAATAATGAAAGAAGAAACAGCACTCTGCCCTGGTTGTGTCCAGACATGTCTTCAATGATCGTCAGGACACAGCTAGAAGAAGGATTCGAAAGTAAACTTTACGCGTCTCCAGTCAGCATCATTCGAATCTGATCGAGTCTAGCACCACTGTAATCTGGCTCTACAGTGTGTAGGCCAGAGTGGGCAAGTGGCTTAGCGGTCGGTGCGAGCGTAGATCAGCCGTCTGTGAATGGTCTTGGCGGACACTTGTGTGCCGGTCGCCCGTCTGATGATTGATAACGATGTTACAGCTGACCTGACAGTCACTTTGTCCTCCCGATCTGCTATGCCTCTAGATCGATCGCTACCATCATGACGCTGAAATTTGCCACTATCCATCCATTCTTTCTAGCATCTTGTAATCGCTGAATCGCTTCGACTCATTGTGACAAGCGATTCTCCGATTTTCTCAACCTGCCTCTTTCAATCCAATGATACGACCTCTTTCAAACTCTGAAAGCTGCTCGTAATGAGCTGGAATTCTTCATAGAAGCATTTTTTCAGTTGTTGAAAGGTATCCTAAATCGCCATGCAACAGAAAATTTGACCATCGGATTGAGAATCGCTGCTTATATACACTAGCTGAATGCGCAGTTCCGATGCGCTGGAGCTCCTGCTATTCATTCTTTAGCCACCAAATTGTAATCGTTTGCATGTTCGGTGTAATTGTCTTTACATACAAAATTTCGTTAGAATCGAGCCACTCCTTTGTTTGTTATAGTATATATATATATATATATATATATATATACTTTTAGAGCTCATTTTTGTCCAGAAAAGATAATCTAGTACGTAAATTTTAAATTATCCTCATTTTATACTTAATGGAGATTGAAGAATTTCTTTAAAAAAAATTAATGGAATTCCTTAACTATGTAATCTAATCCAAAAACATAATTCCAAATATTAATAATATAAGCAAGCATTTTGGTATATTTTCTATTTTAATGGAACGTGCTCTTCTTGTAGTTGAGATTATCAATAGCCAACCATTTAGTTATTTCAAACGGGTTCATTTCTATTCTTCAGAGCTTTAATGTAACTATAGCAATTACCTCAACCACTTTACATCATATATTTACAAATAAAGGTCAATGTGCAAAATAAATATTATATCGTTATCCTGAAAATTGCAGCAATTTTAGTGTCATTATTTTACTTAGATTTGATATTTCATGTTCCTCATTTTTTCTATATAAATATACTACTTAAAAAACTTCATTTTTCAGTGGAACAATTTGTATAAAAAAATTGAATATTAGATCAATTTTCATAAGCAAAAATATCTTATTTCTAGTAAAATATTTCATTGTCAAAATAAATACTTGAGGAAAATGTTCTAATTTCTTAACCTCTCATCTTAAAGAAAATAAAGAATCTATTGATTATATAAATAAAACGCTTTGCAGAACACTTTGTAGGTCTTGCATAAATAAAAATTATTATTTTAATAAAATACTTTGTTCGTTCTGAGGAAGACTTACTTTCTATGAATGCAACCTTGAATTCAACTACACAAGACTTCCAAAAATCGATAAGAAAAAAATAAACATTTTTATGGTTTAGAAACAAGTATATCTAGCAATATATTTTCGAAGATTCAGGTTTTAAAGAAATAATTTGTCACATCTCCATAAACAAGAAAATTAAATTGCTTTTACTTAGCAAGAAAACAGAAAGGAACTAATTTCAGACTCTTCGAATATTTGATATATCTGAAAAGGTTATTCATATTTGGATTTCAAACAAATTATATTTTGAAAATATTCTCTAAAATATAAGTTTTAAATGTGTCTCACGCTATCTCTCGTATTAATTACTTCCCCCCAAATATCTAATACATCCCCCACTCCACAAAATTTTCCTAGAACAATTTTGGAATAATGTTGCTATTGCTAAAAAGTATGTAGTGAATAACAGTTAATATATAATACAAATAGCAATTTGTTACTAACAAATTTAATCCTCATACAACCTGTGTTCATATAAACAATTCGTTAATAAATGCTACGAAATAAATAATTCTGAAATAATAAATAGCTTACAAATTCTACTAAATAAAACACTTTGTATCATTAAATGAAAATAGATTCAAATTTCTTTCAATAAGAAAAAGTAAAGAAAAAGGTATGTACATTTTAACTATCACTGTATTAGATTTAAAGAGAATATTTTATTCGATGTAATTCAAACCAAAAATAATTAAAATGATTAAAAGTGTTTATTTTTATCACTAGGGAATATCTTTATTGCATACTTTTATAAAAAGCTCTTTTATAGTTTCAAATTCACGGAAATGTGTCACCGTATTTGGAGCTGGAGAAATTTTAATTTCTTTCTCTTTTACAGTTTTTGAGCTATTTAAGAAGATAGAAAGTTTCAAACTGATAAATCTGAAAAAAAAATAAAATAAATACTTAATTAAGAGAAATACATTCATATTTTTTCACACTCTTTTTCGTATTGTACTTTTTGGCTCACTTTATTAATCATTCAACTATATTTTTAAGAATGTAATAATTCAATGAGATACATGTTTAAAAAGAGAATATGAAGTATATTTTGTAAAATAACGGAAAAGAAATAATGCTTCACATGAACGCAGAAAAAATCGATACAAGTAAGTAGATTGAATCACTTAAGATGTAGAATATATTAGATAGTTATTTTAACTTGGGACATCGTGCAATTAACAATGAATATGACAGATTCCTATTTATGAGACATCCGGTTGTATTTTTTTTTCTGTCTGAAGAAATGAAAATTACTATAAAATTCTATAAATTAGTCACTGAATCCTTGAGTAATTTTAACATTTCTTAAGTCATTGACAATTATTATTTTTATTATTTCATTAAGACATTAAGACAATACTAAAACAACACAAGAGTGATATAATTAAATAGTGATGTAAATGGCGAATTTCTAAGAGACAGAAAATTAGTTTCCTAGAAATATTCTGTAATTAGATCGAGAAAATTTAATACGGAGTACAATAGTCGGTAAAAATTGTTGAATATACAGGGTTCTCAGCACTAGGTTGACAAACTTCCAGGACGGATAAGCTAAATCAAGCTACATGAAATCACATATACTATTCATCCAGTAATAAGTGTCCTGTTGCATCTATAAATTAGTAAGTTCAAAGTGTAAAAAAATAGCTTTTTTATTCCATACCTTTCACAATTATTCTATCCTGAACAAAATAGATTAATTATCAGTACCAGTTGAAATATCTATTTTTACATATATACTATCAATCATTTTATTTCTGTTCATCTAGCTGGAGCTTACAATTAAAATGTCATAGGTCTCCGCTACGGAGTCTGTAAGACGACCAGATGTTAAAACTCAATCGGAGAATCTGAATTTCTGCATGTTGAAACACAGATTTCAGTTTCATCATCTGCTGTAGAGAGGTTTCTTTGATTTTGAAGTATACTGAAGATACAAGTAGATACAAAATGAGGTCATTTATATAGAGGTTTCTTCATATAGTTAGAGGTCCGCTATATGAAGAAACCGAAGATTTAGTGCATCTACTTTGTTGAAAATTATTCAGTTTTTTGAGAACAGTGAATTTTTTCTTGCGATGTTGTTAAGTCAAAACTAGATTTAATGACAAAATTCGATGTTACAAAGATTCAAGGAAATCATTATTTCATAAAGATTTCACGACGGGGTCGTCTCTTATTGCTCTCTCAGTGATCAGTGCAAAATTGTTGTTTTAAATTAGTTAACTCAAAATGTTGAAAGAAATAACATTTTTATTCTTTTTTACAATAATTCTATAATGAACAAACCGTAATAATTATAATAAAAATAGAAACATCTATTTTTATACACATTCGATTAATTAGTTCATTTCCGTTCTTTCAACGTGAGTTAACAATTGAAGAGTCATACCACACAAAATCGGAAATGCGTTCAATGCGCTATAAATGGTGTTGCAAGAAACAAAGGAGTTCGAGCGTTCGCTCAAGAGGGATTTATTTCTCACGCGAATATAATGACAGTTAGAAGACCGATGGCCCAAACGCGGAGTCAGACAAATGCATACGGGGCTGCTGAGTGGAATGTCGTATCCAAACAGCGTTTGTACACACAACGTTTTCAAATGTAGATTATTCCAAACCGTGGCATCTTTGTAAGGCTGCACCAACGATTACTTGAAAGATGTTTTTTTTTGTTACAGATAGACGTCATAAGTCGTAAACAAACAGCAAAAATTTCGAACATTGAGCAGAATGCTCTAATTTGGTACAGGACACATCGTGTTCGGATACGTAAGCTATGGTAGTGTGAAAAGTGTACTAAAATTAAGAAGAAAGTAAAGTAAGAAATTTTTCTTCTGTTTATAGCCTAGAATTTAATTTTCAGTACAAATAATTTTATCTTAAGAAGTTAAATAGAAATAAATTAATAACATTAAATAGAAATAAATTAATATTAATTATAAGAAATAAATTTATTATGGAATCTCAAATTCTACAAGAAATGAAAAATTGAGTTTTTTGTATTTACAAATCGCACAGATTTTTTGCATTTATTTCCAAAAATACCTTATTTTAATCTCTACGATATTCAGAAGCTTCAAAACTCTAGTTTAAAATCATCATTGAAATAGGAATGAGCTCATTCAAAAATATGAAAGCAATGCACTTCATTTTTAAGGAATTGTTAAATGTACCACGCTAATTGATATATTTAACTTTTACTAAAATTTCGAATGCATTGATAGCATATATCGAAGAGAATGGGAACACTTTTTTTGACGCTTGAAAGAAAAGATGAATGGCCAAAAGCTTCAAGATAGAAAGCCTTTGTCAAGAAAAAAAAATTGACAGAGGCAATAATTGAGCGTTTGAAATCATACAAAGGTGTTTCCATTCGGAGAAATTTGTCTAATTTATAGGATAATCAATGTACCTTTGGGGCGATATATTTAAACAAAATATCAACAGATGAAATGTCTCAGCACGTATTTTGTCCATCAGATGCAAATACATGGTGTAAATTTCAAAAGGCGGAATTGCTAAGGCAAATTTCCATCAAAAAGACAGTTTAATTGTTGCTTTTGTGGAGACTAAGATAATCATTTTCAGATATTTGTCAAATCCAGAACTATGAAATAAATGCTTTCACTGCTGTATCCAAAACTCGAATGTGAGTGTGAACATTATGATATGATCTAGTGTACCAAAAAAAACCCTTTTGTATAAAGAGAAATGCTCTCTTTAGGTACACATATGATTCTATATCTTTCTTTAATATAGGTAATGTCTTAAAATGGCAGATTTTGAGAAAATTGAACTTTGAATCTGGTGATTATGTAATACAGAGAATGAAACGCCTCAACAAGAAGAGTTTGTTAAAATGAATTTATAAAAAAAAAACAATGGATGTTAAGAAAGAAAAAAAAGACTTAAAAGGAAAAAAGCGGATGGTGAAATTTTAAGAAATAAGAATAATTTAGAGTATGGGATAGGAATGTTTTGACTGTTTAATACTTTTACATTAAAACTCGTTTACATTTTATTTGTGCAAAAATTTCAAACTTGTATCTATAACAGATTTTCGGAAAAGATACATCAAAAATGGTCAATTTAACATTATCGGCATAGGAGGTTCCGACTCCCCTTAACAAAACTAACACAAACATATTTATTGCACTTCAGGGAATCGAATAAATGGGATGAAAGTAAAACAATTATAATAATAAGAAGAATGAGAAGAACTTTTGTTCAAAAATTTGAAAAGATTTCATATGTATGTAATGAAGAATAAGATTGTAATTAGAACAATTTAGATATCTTTTTCGTTTATTAGATATGTATTAGTTTAAAAAAATTCTCAGACTTGTTAAAGGCCATAATTTCGTACACTGATTTTAACAAGAATACTTATAAGTAGCTATAACAAAAATAATCACATTTAATTAAACAATTACTTATTACTCATAAGAATTTAAGAAATTTAGCTTTATTTGTACTTCATATTAACGAAGTTAATTATTCATACTTTTAAAGTAATTTTGATTGCCTTCATTTTATTCATCTTGATAGTTCCCTTCTATTTTTAAATTAATTTATTGATTATAATTTTAAATTTAACCATGATTATAATTTATTTAATATAATGTTTCGTATAAATCCAATTACTTCTTTCAGACACATATTTAAAAAGCCTTTACCTAAGACCTTAAATTATATAACGTCCAAATCAACAGAATATATGCAGTTACGTTTCGGTTTCCAAATATATCTGGGAAACTAATAAATTTCTATAAAATAGAATTATAAGATTTTAAAAAAGGAACCAATAAAATTTTTAAGAAATAAGTTCATTTGTTTATTTATTATAATTCTTTATTAAAATTATTGTTTCTTGCATCGATTATATAAATGGATTTATTGCAACCTTTTTTTATTATGGAGAACCCTGCTCATTAAGTGACTTAAAATTAGTTCCGATTAATTTAGTGTGTTAAACAACAGTTAGTTCCATTTTAAATGGAATTGGCGTGTTATGTTACGACTGAAAGTATCTCCATTAGCTCTGAAACATCATGTTTATTTATTGTTATAATATTTATATTTAGTATAATAAATGAGAAATATGATTCAAGATTTATTAGGAATGTTTTGGTTTGTTACTCAAACAGTAGGGATACTGTTGTAACGTTGTCGCTATCACCTACTCTACGTTCACCTAGGACGCTGTTGTGCAGAGGTCATAATCGCGGACTCGATACTGGCGATATTTTCCTCGAGTCGTGGGTTCATGTAATAATGTCTCTAAAGATCAGCTGCTTAACGAGGCTGATGCACATAAAAGACTCGATGATCCATGTTCTTACAATGGCGCAGTGTGAAAGTTTGTAAATGTTGGTACTAGTCGTAGTTTCAATCACACTCAACTAAAAGAAATGTAAGGAAAAAAAGCCGCAAATAATTTTAAATTCTACTTTTATATTTATTGGTTTTAAGGATAAGTAACATTTTGCAGCAATAAGAAGGCGGAGATGATGCTCAATGTAACAACAAATTTCCTAAGATCAGAATGAAATTATGCGATAATTTAATAAATAGAGAATTTAATGTATGAACAAATTAGATTAATCTTTGAACAATTTTCCTATAACAGTGTTTCTAATAATTTTCAAATAATAAAAAATTTCTATAAAAAATTTTAATAAGTGAAAAAAGCTGAGATATACAAATATAATGACATAATTTCAATTGTCGGAGTATTTAATATCTTTCCCGTAAAATTGGCTGAAAGTTTCAGAATTTAACAGGCCTGGTGAAACTAAACAAAATGCAACACCAAAAAGGACAAAATATATCAATGACAAACTTATAAGGGAGATAAGCTTTCATATGCTTTTATATTGAATGAAAGCGTCTTTTGATTATTCTGTGTGATGCAATAAAAACAGCGGGTATTGTATGCTGGGAAGTCGTTTTCTAATCATCGAACATATGCGTTCAATAGGCACTAGATCGAGATAACCGGCAGACCAATTCAACCATACCATCTTCCGGATGAAGAGTTCTAGAGCAATATAACACATCAATCAATAACTCCCGAGACTAACCCAGAGATGGCGCTCGTAGTAAACCAGTAACCAAGTCTTTCTAGAGTACTAACCGTTGCTTGAAACGTGTCAAAATTTTAAGTCGATCGGACCAGAAACAGCTGAGTTATCGAGGTTGGAGTAAAGTCGTTTTGTAGTTTGTTTAAAAAATGGAAAAAACCGAGTTTCGTGTTCTGATAAAACATTGTTTTTTAATGGGTAACAACACCATGCAAGCAAAACAATGGATTGAAAAATGTTACCCGGACTCTTGTACATCAAAAGCAAAGATTTGTCGGTGGTTTGCCGAGTTTAAACGTGGTCGTACCGACACAAATGACGCGGAACGCTCGAGTAGACCTGTGGAAGCCGTTACACCGGAAAATGTGAGTGAAGTGACAAAAATTATAATGAAAGATCGTAAAGTGAAGCTCCGTGAGATTGCTGAGATGACACAGATATCATATGGAAGTGTATTTACTGAAAAAGGTTTTTTCCAAGTGGGTGCCGCGATTGCTTTCGATGGAACAAAAACAGCAACGAGTCGATGATTCAGAAAGCTATTTATCGCTATTTACTTGCAACAAAAAAGATTTCTTGCGGAAAAAAAAAAAAGAAGAAAAAAATTTTGGAAAAAAAAAAAAAAAAAAAGATTTGAAAAGCGTTGAATCGATTGTATCAACCCTAAAGGTGATTAACAAAAGGTGTTATGTTGATGAATAAAAAAAAATTTGCAAAAAAAATGTTGGTTACAATGTTAGACTCGGGAGTTATTGATCGATGTGTTATAACACCTGTCGTAGCGCATTGTTTCTCTTGAATTAGAGTCCCTGGCAAGTTCTGAAGGTAAGCGAGGATAACTGGCTGCAAACACTCAGAGATATATCGCTGGTTAGAAGTTGTGCCGGCGATGCTTACTAGGGAAATACGGCGAGTGGGATTCAATACCCTAATACCGAATGTAAGACTATTATAGTGATAGATTGTTAAATTTTTAAATTCACCCGTGAGAAAAAAGTATAGTTCAGCGGAAGACAACACATATTCAAAAGTATTACAAAATGCCTCTGGACATATATGGTTTAATTTTTATATTGTTTCGCATAATAATTTAATTAACTATACAATTAATAAGAAACATAAGGAATGTAAAGAAAATACAAAATGGAATTCAACAAAACAAAATGACTGTCATGCATAGAATCAGCGTTAATCTTGGAAGCGTATAACTAGAATTTACGATTGTAATTTGCACTAAAAAAGGCCTGTAATAATTTAAAACCGTGGTGCAAACTACCTAAGTTATCCTTGTTATCCCTCATTTGTGAAACTACAGACGTCCATGTTATAGTTCTGCAGTGAAAGGATAATCATTTGCACATGCCACCCACGTATACGACGGAGAAATTTTCATGCAGATTAGTTGTTTCCTTTATGGTGTTGCATTTTAGTTGCCAAGAAATATATATTTAATTTTTCAAAAACTATTTCTTTGCATGCTTCCACCTGTTAAACACAGCTGCTTTGATTAGTGCAATATGAGGGCATGAATGTAAAATTCGTCCCCTTCAGTGTAGAAAATAATAACTAAAGACAATGATATTGGATAATAAAATTTCACTTATAAGTTGTTGCAAAAACACGGTAAGTACAGACTTACTTGGTTTAATAGAACAATATTATCCTAGGAGGAAAAAGAGGGGAAATCCATAGGACTTACGTGGATCTAGATTCGAGCGCTAAATTGTGAAGATCGGATTTGTTTTGATTTCACCTGACAAAATGAAGTATTTTGTGGAAATTATAATTTTTTTTAAAAATTGTGTAAAAAATAATTTTACTTTTATCGCTTTCGAATAGTTATGAGAAACTTCCTATCTGAAAGTACTGAAATTTGTCTTTTAAAAAATCTTTATTTTTACAAGAACAGCACTATTAAAAATTCTTCAACAGAGACAATCATTAAGTTATGTACAAATTCATATTATCTGGTCAGTAGGAACTTATATGACATTCATTATGCAAAACTTTATACTTCCGCTTTATCAGTTTGTGACGGGTCTATCCACGACCTTGTCACTAGCAAGTCCTCTGGGGGAATTTTTACTCCTCCCGATAGGGATTGCGTTATTTGTATCAGAGGACTTCCTCCGAAGAAGAGAACGGAGATATGCTAATTAAGATTTTATATGTATATATACAGCGCTGAGAAGAGAAGTGTAGAGGGCAGAAGGGGGGCATAGAGACTCCTAGCTGATAGATATGTAGATGAACTGTTAATAAAGTGATTGCTTAAGAAATGTCTACCCACCATTCCCCTCCGTCCGACAACATGTCATTATAAGTTTTATGAGAAAAGTTAATTCACAGACATTTTCCTAGTTTTAGATTATATTTTAAAATACTTAATTTTAAATGATGCCTAGAAAAATTTGTTTTATGTTATGACCACCAATGGGATAACATCAGCATAATTAATTTTATGAGAAACACAAAATAATTATTGATTTTTTACAGTTTAGAGGACTTCAAAACATTGATATTAAAATATTCAACTGGATATATTTGAGCTTCCTATTAATTGTAATGATGGACTTAGCTGGAGTTTCATCACTTTCATTTCACTCTTCTAAATTATTTGAGCATTATGCTTACCTGGTTCTTACAACCCACCTCTAAGTTGAAATAATTTCAAACATGACTTTTATATTTTCCTTTAACTCATGTTTTAATTTAAAATTCAGAAAAAGATTTAAATTTTTATATAAATATTCAAGAACAACAAATATATAAAATGCGAGATAAATTGCAAAATTAAGGATTTTTATTTTCTTTATCCAGACTCTTTAAAATGCAACACATTTTCAAAATACATAAAACTCTTATTTCGTCTAATAGTTTAGTCTATTCATGACTTATTTACTTAAGCAAAATCTGGAATTATTGTTCTTTAGTTCAACAAAAAAAATTAAAACATTCTATTTTGTAATACAATGTATTACATTTTACAATTAAAAACTTTTCTTTTAGATCCTTCTGAATATACATTTACACTTTTGAGAGAAGAGTAAATTGAATATGAAACATTTGAGTATCGGTGGGTTATTATAATTCTACGTAACTATTACCAGAAGCTTCGTTTTAGATTTGCTTAAATTCAAATTCATAGTTAGGATTATCAATTAAATGTTTTTAGCATTGAATATAAAGTAATAAATTTAATATAGTTTTAAAATCAGGATGTTATTCAATTACAAAAGAATATACCTCGACCTTCATAAGAAAATGCTTTTACAGTCATTTATTGTAGCAAATCAATCACTGCTCTCATTTATCGGAGCGCTGCTCCCCAAAGCGTTGCCCGAGGAATTCCAATTGGAGGTTCTGTTGTCCGTCGCGAAAGCTGTCCTTCCTTTTCTCAATGCTGATACTGATTTTCGTCATGAATGTCGCTACAAATAAAAACCGATTTAATGAAACGAACAGCTGGGAGCATCTGCTACTAAAAGGCCTAACCCCCATAAACATCTATAAATTCTCGTTCGAACTTAGAAGAAAAGCAAGAAAGGAAAAAGCAAGCCGAAAGCAAGTGCATCCTTTAAATCATGTCATTACATTTAAAGAGTCGCGCCACAGCACGTGCTTTTAACAATTACCCCCCCTCCCCCCACCTCCTGATACCCAGAAGTGAAATCTAACCCCATATCACCAAGGTCATCACTCCAAATGACCTATCTGTAAAGATTTCGCGGTATCGTAATGCTATATAGTAACATTAAAAAATCAAATAAAATGTGCTGATCAAGCGTATCACTATTGATTCGTTGGTCTGCAGCACGCATTCTCGGTGCGTATCTAATATGATACTCTGGGCACGGGAGAGCAGACGCGAGCGTATCGAATATGATACGCTGGGAGTGAACGGGATATATATTGAAGAGCACGCACACATATTATGTAAATAACTATTTTAAATAGTTTTATTCTTTAATTTAGGTTCTAATATCCATTTGTTAAGAAATGACTGTACTTAAATCACCATGATATGTAGTCACGATTTTGACACAGGTTTATTGATTTTAATGCAACATTAAAAATAATTATTAAAGATAACGTTCTATAAATCAGTCATTAAAGAAATGTATTTCTATCACGGATAAATATAATAAAAATTTCAATTTCATTGATTGATTTGAAGCCTTAGTATATGTTAAAGGGTGTGTAAACAATTTTTTAGGAATTTCAAATCATAAATACATGAAAACATTGAAATACACAACATAATAAGCAACATTAACTAACAAAATTTAGATGCGAAATATTTTACACATATATCAATATCATAGACCATAATTTAAATTTTGGAAGAGTTTATGTTTAATAGTGTTTAAATTTTTATTTCATATTTTATTCCTCTTTATCTAAAACTTCTAGAAAAACAAGCTTTTTTGTTTTATCGCTAAAGTATTTATCACATTATTATTTTCCAGGTTTAATTCATTGATGAAATATTAATATTTGCTACTCTTCAAGATATTTTGGAACAGTATATTTTGATAAAAATGATCAATATAATTATTTTCGAATTATGATTAATGCTTTTTTAACTTGCAATTCTTATATTTAATTTCATTTTCATTTTATAATGATTTAATAGATGCGAAAATATGTCCAATTTTACGTATTGGGTTATTAAAGAAAAAATAAAAATTTCGTAAGGGCTTTTGATGTCAAATATTTGTCTATTACTCGAATTATCAAGTTTCCAAGAATCTTTTAATGTCAATTATCTCTAGAGAGCAAAACAATTATGTTGCTATAATATTTAAATTAATATATATTATATGATTGATAATTCTTTTTTTAGTGCCATAAATATACAGGTTGCCCATTAAAGTCCCTTGTCACCTTCTAAACGTCGGAATGACTGCCGCTAAATTCATAAAAGTGGTTTCTAGGAGTAGTAAAGTAGCCTTACGCTATGGAATAAAACTGCCTACGGCGCCACCTAGTGGGACACTGCTGAGTTAGCTTTCCTACCTGAAAAACGAAATGAGATAGGGAAACAAATTACTTACAAAGTTGTAGAATATCATCGATTTAGTTCGAAAAGACACCGTGTGGGCATTAATGCGAAGAATAGAACGATCAAAACGCGAATTTTTTTCCCGTGATCTACACTGTGAATGACAAAAGAAAAGAAAAAAAAAAAAAAAAACTAGATATAATAATATACCTTTATTTGAGATGCTCAAACTTCTCACCGTCAGCTATAATGTTCATTTGGATCTTCGTTTGAATATCATTTTGCGCTCATTGGAGTATAAAGCGCGACGCATTTGTGCGTAATGTGTCATTTAAAGTCCTGAAATATTTGTGGAGGGGTCGCATACTCCTGCTGTTTCTGATATACCCACAGGAAAAGGTCCAGAGGTGGTATCCTTCTGGACGTTGTAACGCGCCCTTGTGTTTGGAGTTCAGCTACGTCGGGAGAAGAGGAGGAGCAGAAGAAAATATAAGGTGGATTTAGATAAAATATTCTTTAATCTCCAATCTTGAAATCTGTAAAAATGAGTTGCATAGGCATGTTTCTTATCCAACAATTAGTTTGAAATTTAAAGAAATAGTATAAACATTGCTACTTAAAAAGTAATAGAATTATTATTTAAAAATAATAAAAAACATTTAAGATAAATTTAAAATCATTAGAACAATTTTGCTCAGGAAGAGATTTTTAGAGGACTAACCAATCAGGGAGCTCCTTGTTGCACTGCTGAAGAACCAGAGAGGAAATATTTCCGAGCCGCTTGGGCGTAGCTAACTCGAGAACTAGTTATCCCATTGGTCGACAGCGTTGTCCCCTAAGAGAGTAACATTTAAAGTATACAAGCTGGGAAAATGTTAAAGTTTTGAAATTTGAATAGAAACTTAGCGGTAGTAAAAAGCGGAAATTAAGATAAATGAAATTTAAAGTAAAACATTTCTTGGTCTATTAATACAATTATCTAAAGTATATTCGTCAGTTTTTTGGAGGGCCCTGTTATGGATGGCTTCAATAGTTGTAAAAAACTTTCTTGAGATATGAACAACAAAATCTATAGGGGCAGAAATTTTAATGGAGTTCCGAAAGTCTTCATTTTGCATGAACCAACTAGCATTTAATATGTGACGGAACATATTTTGTGCTGTTTCCAAAGAATTGATAAGTATTTTTGCTACATGCCCCCAAACTGGGTTACGTAAGTAAGGGCTGGTCTAACAATCAGAATGTAGATAAGCATTTTATTCTTGGTGTAAATGATAATGTTTTGAATGAAATTCTCTGTATCTTTCTTTTTATTTATACGAGAAAAGAAGACGACCTCAGTTTTATTTGCATTCAGGGCAATTTTCCAGAGAGAAATCCAATCTTCCAGTCTCGTAAGATGCCTATTGAGGGTATGGGTTATGATCTTGGGATTTTCGTGTTGAGCCAGTATCGCTTTGTCGTCGGAGTACATGCAGGTGGTTATGTTTCTGGTTTGGGGGATGTCATTAACGAAAATAATAAATAAATTTGGTCCAATTTGGCTTCCATGAGATGTAGAAGCTGTGATATTTTTGTTGTAAGAAGAAGTGTTATGAACTCTGAAAGAGAATGGTCTATTTTGAAGATAAGAATGTATTAATTTAATGAGGTGAGGGGGTGTTTCAATTTTAATTAGTTTATGAACTAAGCCCTCATTTCCCTTAGAACAAAAAGAGTAAACATCTTTAGTTTTTATAGAATTATAAAAGTACGTATCATCAGAATTGTATATCTTTTCGTACAGTTTTGATAATTTACTGCAAAGAAGGTGAAAGATACTTATCTGTTTTAAAACTAGGTTTTTCTTTCTAAACATATATGAAAGACATTCAAAATCCAATGGTACATTTTAGAAAGCTTCATAAGTCAAATTCAATAAGTTACAAGACTCCATAAAACCCATCTGCTTCGAATTATATAAAAGAAATAAAAAGTTTAAAAAATTTCATTTTTTTTTCTTTCATCGTTTGATATATTACTGCATTGGAATCGTAATATATATATATATATATATATATTGCATAAGTAAAACAAATTTATATACAAGAATGCATGTAAACTATTTTAAAGTATTGATGTACATTTTTCAGAACACACACACATACATATTCAAATATATTGCTAGTCAAATATTAGATATTTATATCGACTTTTTGTTTTTAACATCTACTTGAAAGGTAATCTCCAAAAAATAAATTGCTCTGTTGTCGTTGTAGTCTTCAGCGTGTTATACTAAGCCATGGTTCTTTATACACTGTCTTGACTTTATTCCGAACATTGCCAGCAAGATATTATATCAGAGTAAATATCATGAAAAACGCCCGTTAAAACTTTCAAAAGATCGAATCTTCTGGTTGAAAAATTTTGAGACATTTTTATCGCTGGAACAGGAACATTTTATGATTTAAAAAAGAAACTTTGCGATTTTTAGGCGATGGCGATTTACGATGACCAATTCAAAATCTGTGATATCCTCACACAAAACTATTTAATGAAGCGAGTGATTGAAAAGTTAGATAAATGTTTAATGGTTCAAAAGCGAGAGATAAAGCTAGACTTTTTTAAAGAAATTTTTTTCTTGGAAACTTTCTTAAAAATTCCTATAAACTATAGAGAATTGTTTATATAAGATCAGCTACTTTAATATCTCAGCAGAAACATTTGTGAATCTTGGTTCTTTTTCCCAACAAACATTCACTTAAAGGAAATCAAGCATTTTTTTTTTCTTTTTGCAATACATATCCCTAAGTGCTGTGCTCAGGAGTCGCAGTGCTGATTGATCAGCGGTTTCTTATTACTGGACAGGCTAATTCTAAATACAGTTTCGGAACATCAAGAGATATTTCACAAACTCAACAATTTACAAAATCTTGGCAATTTTATGTAGATTTGCAAAACAGATAGGAATTATTGATTCTATCGATAATTCTATAGGAATTATTGCTGAAAAAACGATGTATTGTCCTCAAACAGCGAATCTACCGTTATAAAACTGCAGATTCCTTAAAACATCTCCTGTCCAAAAAGTACTTATTATTATAATGTTTCATAATACTTTAAATTAATTTTTCAAAACCTATAGTATCAGTCAACCACAGCCTACATCAGATTAAAAACAGTATGCATTCTTCTGTGGTTAATGAGGACAGCCAAGAAGAAAACCGGAGAACTATATGATGCATACATTAATTAAATAATGATTAAAATAAATACAATAGGAAGTTAAAAATTTCGGTTTTTTAAATTAATTTAATAATGTTGATACAATTTTCGATAACTAAGCCGAGTGCAATAATTCTGAACTTTTATCGTTCGTGTTAGAGGATTTGCTAGCATTCATGCCTAACGAAATATAATCTGGAATATTGGTAAAAGCGAAACATTTTGTTTTACAATACGCTTAGAAACGATTTATCAATAACCAATAGTCGATGTTAAATAAACTGCATCTATTGAATTAATTTATTATTCATAAGCCAAAGAGGCGCTAATTTCGAAAGGAACGCTGTCGTAAATGTCAGCTAAAGTTATTCGTTCTAAATGTTATTCCTCAAATTTGTTCTTTAAATCTTGCTTATTGTTTCTATTAAATTATAAACGTCACTATTAGGCTCATATTCTCTTGAGCCCTCTATGGGGCTGCTTTAATTTGAAATGGTCAGTCAGACTCAATAATGGCCGATACAAAATCGCCTAACTACTTAAAATATGCTTTTGAAATAAACGTTGAAATTTTAAGAATCCGTTTGTAATTGAATATAAGCCCTCAGCACCTCATTCTGGAAGGCAGTAACATCAAGGAAAGAGACCGCTACAGTGGTCTTGGATATATCGTCACAGGAGGCATTATGCGGGAGTTCCACGTTTTCGACCGAGGTTCTGTAACCGAAGATCGCTATTGTAAAGAGGTGATCCTTCCTTATAATGCGTCTGTTCCGAGGTGCTATTAGACCAGACTTCGTTTTTATGGATGGAAAGCACGGCCACACTGGACTGCGGATGTTCAACAGTTACTGGAAAGTAAAGATATTAGATATCACTCGAATGGATTGTCCAGCGTTCTCTTCTGATTTAAATCTCATAGAACATGTGTGGAATGTTTTGCGGAGACGTCTTGCGGCACGATTATATCCTCCGGGGAACGCCCAACAACTGAAAAATATGCTGATTGAGGAACTGTCACTCTGACCTCAAGAACTGTTGGACAATCTGGTGCTCAGTATGGAGAGACTGTGCGAAGCAACCATTGCAGTGTAGGGAGGGCATATCCCATACCAAGGAAAATCTGCTTGTTCTTCCTCTTGGACACACAATCATGTGTAACGATACTATGAGTTCAATACAGTTTTTTTTTTATTTGATTCCGTACCATATGCATTGTATTCACTGTTGCGAAACTATGCTTTTGCCATCGTTTAAGTACAAAATGCTGTCTCTCATTTCTGAATTTCATGTCTCTCAGGTGATTTCTCATTGAGTTATGGCAACAAAAAAAATCGCCCGTTGCTTAAATTTTATACAACAGTGTATGATACTTAAAATCGTAGGTAATAAAGGGACTCCGAAAAATGAACTCATGTAAGGCTTTAGCAATTCTCGTCACTTAATTACTGAAAATGGATGATTACTCGTATGTTTCTGACTCCAAGGGAATTAATTTTTGAAGTTAATGGATTAAATAACGTAATCAATTTAATAATTATCTTTCATAGAGTTTCCATTCATAAAGAAATCTCTTAATTTTCAAAAAATTAATTAGATGTTCTAAATACCTTAATTACTAAATTTTATTTGAGTTTCAAAATTAATTTGAGATAATCAGAACTTTATTCAGATTCACAGATTCAGTGCTTCACAGATTTGGAGAAACTGAAAAACTTTTAACTTAGAAAATTATTTCATTATACAAAATAACCAAATATATTTTAAAAACATCATATAGAAAACATTTTAAAATACATCTAAATGTATGACATGTTTTGAAAAGAAATAAAGCTTATAAGAATATACAAAACCTGGTGAAAGGGAAAAAATACCATAAACATGTGGGAAAAATTAGTCTTAATCTTCTCTATCATCAGATAAATAACGAAATTCCTTTCCAGAAATATACAAATATAGTTATTTTATCTAATCGGAATATGGAAATGCAAAAATAGAAATTTATTTCTAGAAATAAAAATAAAATGTTTATTTCTATCTCGTTACAAGGAATGGATTATTTTTTAAAGAAATTTTAAAAGATTGTTGAAAGTATTTGATACGAGATCAAAATATATATACATTTTATAACATAAAACGAACTTTAATCGATAATTAAGGCAATCGCATGCATTGAAATTGAAGAAAGTATTGTAGTTTTTTTAGTAAAGAAATAATTTCGTTGTTTGAAATACAATAATCCTTTCTAAGAAAAATCTTTTGATTTAAATATTCAAATTATAAGTAAAACATATACTGCTGTTTGTAGAAAATGCAACACCATGAAAGAATCATCAGAATCAAATGAAATTTAATGCAGAAACGACTTGTACTGATACAAATAAATGATGAAATTTTCAAAACAAAAGAAACAAATTAAGCGTCCGAAATCAGTATTTGGTGCAGCCACCATGCGCTGCAATAAGTGCTGCTATACGACGTGGCATGGAGTCAAACAGATGTTGAATATCTGCTTGAGGAAGAGAATTCCATATCGCTTGTATGCGCAACCAAAGTTCGTCTTTGGAAACTGCAGGACGCGGATCACGAGCGAGACGCCGACCAACCATATCCCACACGTGCTCAATAGGCGACATATCCGGTGAATAAGCAGGCCAAGGAAGAAGTTGCATGCGTTGTGCTGAACAGAAGTCTCGAACAGTCCGCGCAACATGTGGGCGTGCATTATCCTGCTGAAAGATAGCTCCAGGGATGCCTTGAAGGAAAGGAACGACTTCGGGCTGTAGCACTTCACGGACGTACCTGTTGCTATTGAGATTACCCTCAATTCGTATCAAATTGGATCGTCCATGATACGAAATCGCACCCCAGACCATAACTCCGGGTGTTCGACCACTATGTCGTTCAATAATACACTCAGGAAGGCAGCGTTGACCGGCATAACGTCTAACACGAACACGGCCATCATGGGTCCACAAATTGAAGCGTGATTCATCTGAAAAGACAACTTGGTGCCAATCAGCTCGCCTGTCTCTGTGCTCAAGAGCCCACTGCCGACGCAGCCGTCGATGATTCGCCGTGAGGGGAATCCTGTATAAAGGCACCCTTGCACGCAATCCACGGCGCAGCAGACGACGACGAATTGACGAAGCCGACAATTGTACACCTGTAGCAGTAGACCAACGTGCTGCCAGCTGCCTGGAGGAAGCTGTGCGATCATTCACCGCCATGCGGAGCAGGTGTCGATCATCGCGCTCTGACGTCACCTTCTGTCGTCCAGTGCCTGTTTTTCGAGTTGTTCGGTGCTCGTCGGTCCACTGCTTCCAAACTCGCATCACTGTGGAACTGTTCCGCTGCATACGAGCTGCTATTGCGCGATAGGAAAATCCTCCTTCTCGAAGGCCGATTATCCTCCCTCGTTCAAACTCCGTAAGTTGCTTGAATTTCTTATTCTTCCGTCGTGGAGGCATACTCAGGTCTCACTAAACGTTTGCCACTAACAAATAATCATAGACTTTTTTCAACGTCCCGCTACAGCACTTTATTTATACGCTTTCAGCATCAATTCAGAGGGCGCTGCGCGCGCCGCGCACGCGCGATGGCTCTGAAACTTTATTAATTTGCATAATATCCTATAATTGACATTTGCTGCGAATTTCATTTGATTCTGATTATTCCTTCATGGTGTTGCATTTTCTACAAACAGCAGTTTATTTATTGGACATTATTATCGTCTTTCTCGGATCACTTTTTAGTTTTAATTATTAAGTTCTTAATTGCACATACAAAATTTATTGTGTTTACATAGCAAACATTTTATTACTTTTTGAATGAATACAGTTTTAAAGATTAATGCTTAATATTTTCTTTTTCTTCCTTTATTAATATTTCAAAAGCAGAATTTTCAAATAACTTTTGGTTTTGCTTTAATTCAAATTTGTTTTGAAAAATACATTCCATATTTAAGTTATCTTAGAAGATGATATTTAATTAAACGTGATTTTTGGATTATTCATGATGATACTTTATTCTTTTTCATTTGCTTATTATTTTTAAATTTGTTTTACATTTTCAACGGCAAATATTCAGTAAACGTTATGAAGCAAGATTAATTTTTGAAAGAATAGATTTTAGTTTAAAAATTACATACGTTAAAAATGATTTCCATCGTATATATAATAGAAATTTTAGTATTTGGAGTTCTTTTGCCAGAAAATTAATATTTAATAAATTGCATTAACAATATTTTGATGCTTCAATCATTTTTATGCTTAAAAATATAATCTACATTTAATGGAGAATTTGACTTTTTTTTTTTTTTAAATTTGTGCAAATAGAAAGAAATAAATTTTTCAAAATTGGGGTGGATTCTCTTTTGAATTTATGCATTTGAATGTCATATTTTGAAATGTTTTCATCATATTTTGAATGTTACGAGGAAGAAATCATTGGCTTTAATCTTCAGGATTGCTGAATAGAAGCTATGCGACAAAAAATGTTTTTATTGGGTTGTTCGGAAAGTAATTTCGTTTTTTCCCGACAGAGAATTTAATTGTATTTTTTTGCACCCAACTTCACATTTAAGCCGTATAATTTTTATATGCTTTGAGAGCTCATATAGCAAGGCCTGAGTGTGAAAAATTCCAGTTAATTATACGCAGTAGTTTTTGGTTGGTGCCCTTTAAAATATGGAGAGCGATAAGCAGCATTTTCGACATATCTTACTGTTTTACTACAGAAAGGGTATAAATGCTGTTCAAGCCAGAAAGAAATTGACCGATGTGTATGGAGAAGGTGTGTTGACAGTACGCCAGAGCCAGAACTGGTTCGCTAAATTTCGATCCAGGCAATTTTGATGTCGAAGATGCACCACGATCGGGAAGGCCGGTTAAAGCTGATACAGACGCGATAAAGGCATTAGTTGATGCGAACCGGCGAATAACAACACGTGAGATCAGATTGAGGTTAAATTTATCAAATTCAACAGTTTATGACCACTTGAAAGGCCTGGGATTATCCTCGAAGCTCGATGTATGGGTTCCCCATGTTCTCACAGAGAGAAATCTGTGTCGCTGCATTGACGTCTAAGATTCGCTTCTCAAACATCCCGAAAATGATCCGTTTTTGAAGCGCATCATCACTGGGGACGAAAAATGGGTTGTATACAACAACGTCCAACGCAAGAGGTCATGGAGCTAAAAAGATGAACCGGCTCAAACCATTTCCAAAGCCGATATTCACCAAAAAAAGGTGATGCTGTCTGTTTGGTGGGATTTTAAAGGAATCGCTTTTTTTTAGCTTTTACCGGATAACACAACGATTAATTCGAAAGTCTACTGTCATCAGCTGGATAAACTGAATGATGCACTTCAACAGAAAAGGTCAGAACTAATCAACAGGAAAGGTGTAGCGTTTCACTAAGACAACGCGAGACCTCACACAAGTTTGATCACTCGCCAAAATGCTTTTACAGCTTGAATGGGATACAATGCCACACCCACCATATTCTCCAGACCTGGCACCATCGGATTATTATTTGTTCCGGTCACTCCAAAATGTTTTAAACGGTAAAACCTTCACCTCAAATGAGGAGGTCAAAAATCATCTCGATCAGTTTTTTGCCAGCAAAGACCAAAAATTTTATGAGCGGGGAAATATGCTACTACCAGAAAGATGACAAAAGGTGTTGGACCAGAACGGCCAATATATAATTTAATAAAGTATTTGTTTATTATACGAAAACTGTCTTTCATTTCCACAAAAAAAAAAAAAACCGAAATTACTTTCCGAACAACCCAATATTTTTCTAACATAATCCGTTATTATTGATATTACAGAATCCATTCAAATATTTAAAAAAAAAATGTTTCAGCGAAATAGTTATAAATCGACGACATTACTAAGAAATCTTCCTCTACTCGTTTATCCTTGAACAATATAAAAAGAAGGAAAATAGGTTAGTTGGTAGAATGATATTATCATCTTCAATTCTGATTTTAAATTCCGTCATTTTGAGCCTATATTTCTATATCTTTGTGGCTAAAACACGAAATATTTTCATTTGTATTTAATCATTCTAATGTAAAATATTTTTTTTATGTTTTAAACTGAGTTCAAATCAAACAATCAGTATCCATAAATATAAATTTAATTATGTAAAATATGTTTTTGTATACTTGATGCAAAAAGCGAGCACAATCTGAGTTCTATTCTTTTCATATCGTTTGGGTGCATTCATGTATTATCTAAGGGTCTGATGACATTATTAACAAATGGTGCGCTGTAAAACAAGATTTTAAAAATATCTTATATATTGTAAATTTCAACATAGCAATAACAATAATAATATGAGAGTACACATATTATAAACTAAATTCTGCAGAGTTATTATAGTAAGAGCTTATTTCATTGCAGACAAGTCTTCAAAATTTATAACGATTTTAAAAATTAAAATCTCGCTAATTAATAAATGAAAAAAAAACCTGTTTCAATTGATAGATAGGAAAATTAAAATATTAATTTAACTGTGTTCTTTCACATCTTATGAAGCTTTTTTCCCCTTCAACTAACACACTGCCACGGAAAGAACAGGATATGTATTGAGTCTGATCAGTCATTAATCTGAATAAAATAACTTTCTAAACATCCTCATATGACTTTTTATTCTATAAACTAATGACTCTTAAATATATAAATAACAATTGAACTAAATTTTAGTGTTTTAAATGTTATTTTAATAATATTCAGTATTGAAATTGCGGCTTTCTACATATAATTGTTAAAATCGGTGTTCTTTAAAATCGAAATAATTGAACAAGTTAATTTTATTTTTAGAATTGAAAACATTTTTATTTTTTTCAAACCATTCTGACACATTTAGAAATCTTTTTTTCTACCCCCAAACTCACTTCAATTATATAATATCAATTTGTTTCAAGAATGAAATGAAAAGTAAATTATTCAATAGAGCTTTTTTGCATTTGTAAACTGGTATATTAATAATTTCTTTTATCATTAAATAAAAGTAGATGATTTTAACTAAATGTTACACACATGCCCGTTGCACACAAAATAATTTTTCATAAAAAATTGCATTCCATAATACGGACATATGTAGTGATCGGAAGTAAAGAAATCATATTCCGAGAAGAAAAATATTAAATAATTGAAAGTTTTGACATACATTCAGTAGAATGACTACTAAGGGTGCACACAGAGTATCGAAATTTATGACAGACAAATTCCAATAATTGTGTTTATTCTGAATTAATTAGAAAATTTGTTGTACAGAATACATTATAATTGTGAAATTTCATATTTTCAGTACATCCATTTCTTAGAAGTACGCAAATAGTTTTCTTTTATATTGCTTAATTATTGACATCGATATTGATAGATGAAAATACAGTTTTATTCGCTTTTCATTTATAATTATTTAATCAACACAATATCAATGAAGTTAGGATAATTTTTATTTATTCTATCCATTTTCATTGCGTAAAGGATATTTTTTTGGAAGGAAAACTAGATATTTTTATATTAAGCTGACTTTACATTAGAAGAAAAATGTACATATAATCAAAATGTATATATTGATTTATCAAGTATGCCAATTCATATATATCTGTAATAAAAGGGAATTTATACTATACAAACGTAATTTTAAAATTTTATTATGAAAATTTTAGAAAATAAATTTAGTAGAAATAGTCTGAAAAAGACATATATATAATTTAATTTATGTAAAATTTATTATAATAATACAAGATTACTTGAAAAGTAGCTTATACGTGAAACATCTTCTTTAGAAATAAAAAAGTATGTTTCTCAAGTTTATGCTTATACATTTCATCTTGTGATTTGCATAAAATTATACTATTATTATTTACGGTGTCAGATAATCGTTATGCACATCTGCAAATTACTTTTCATTTACTTGAAGTTCACAGCGCTCATTGTAATTACCCTCTTAACTTCGTAATAAATGTTTTAAAAGAACATAATATTTAAAAATACCATGCAAATATCGTACAGATTTGAATATCATGTATTTTTAAATTATTAGCGAGTAATTAAAGCACAGAAAATTTCACTATTCAATGAAACGGGAACATCAATTTGAGGTTTCTTTACAGAAAATACATTATACATACTGACAGATTTTAACGCTGAATTTAAGGTAAACAACTAGCTGCAAGACGTAAGAAAAAGAAACCGCCATTAGGGATGAATAGAGGCTTTTGATGTACAATTCCTAGAATTCAAATGGAGAATGGATCGAGTACTTTACTCACAGGCAAAACAAAAAGGATTTTAAATATTCAATAGCTGTGACGTAATTAATAGATTGTCCCCTAATGCTTATAATACTATCCTGACATTATGTTTCCAGATATAAAGCTATTCAGAAAATTAACGTCATTACAAGTGAAAAGAAACAGTACTAAATAATTAACAAACTCAAAAACCATATTTTACTCTGGAATAAATAAATTTGTTTATTTCTTAAAAGCTTTATATTATCATTTTTAAAGCTTGTTAGTAGCTATATATATATTTAAGTAGTTACGAAATAATAATATATTCCCCTTATTTCCAGCTTTGTGCCACGTTTCAGCATTCTTGGAATTGATACTATCTTTGAAGTAACAATAATACCATCGTTAAGCATTCCAAATACTTAAAAGTTTTAAATTTTAATGGATGATAAAATCCCAGACATAAAGGAGTGATACATTCAATTAATAAACAATTATGATGCTGTTAAATTAGATCTGATTTTTCATTATTTGAAAAAATTAACAGTAAATATTTCAAAATTTCTACCATTGTTTTACAGTATCTCTGTTTCAAGGACTAAATTGAAGAGCTTCACATTGAATAAATTATGAAGCTAATTTTTCGATAAAACTTTATGTTCTAACTAATTTTGATTAAACAATTGAAGACGTTAAATATTAAAATATAAGTTAAACTCTAATAGAATAAAGAACATTGATTTAATTACTCAAGACTCAAAATAATTGAAAATTTATTTTTGTTAAAAAAGTATTTTTGTAAGACTTTGCAGTTTTTCTTTTTCAGAAAATTCAAATATTTTAGTAGAAAGCGAATTTCGTTGAATTATTTCCATAGAAATATTGGCCGGTATAATTTTTTAAACAATGATACTAATTTTGTTTTGATATGTTACTATTTTATAAACACAATAGGAAAATCAAAAATATTTTATTGTAAGAATAATAAGACCCCGATAAAATCTATATTAAATTATATATAGGTAAAATATTTGACAATTTTCGATTAAATTTCGTAAATATTTCTTATTATTAAAATACTTTTATTAGGAATTTAAGCTTTCTATTATACATTTTATCAAAATAAGTGATTAATGTATTAAAAATTGCTCAATTTAATTTTATATTCATATTTTATATAGAATAGCTCTCAGTCAGCCAGTAAAATTCAAAATAAATTCCGAAGTCATGTTCTAAGTAAGCAAAAATATTATATTAGCTGTAACACTTGTCTAAGACAAATGTAACTAGAATTAATTAACCAGTATCACGTAAATAGAACATAAATCTACCATGATTGTAAAATTTTTTAAATGGGGTTTAGTTAACATCGTGCTAGATATTATTACAGGGCTATTGGTAACAAACGTTGTAATTAATCACAAAATTGGAATGACAAATATGTTTATTTTAAGTTACTTTTTCTCCCAAATTTGAAACCAGTCGGAAATGTAAAAAATATTTAATCTAGCAAGAACAATCATTTTATGTTCATATTCTCGCAACCCAATCAGAGACTCGATGATGTACAGAAAAGTGATTTACGTATGATTTAATGAATGAGACATTCATTATTCACTTAGTTACAAAGAGGGCAGATCTTTAGGAAAAAGAATTGAAAGGACTAATTACTTTACATGCCAATGTATCATCGATAAATTTAAATAACTGTGTCCCCACTAACTCATTTGGTTGTCGATTAATCTATGACACTAAGTGGACTTGAAATATATATGTAAACAGCGTATTTATCTTCCAGAACGACAGATGAAAAAAATAACTATACTTCTGCTTGCATTATGGTGAATGAAGTGGTGATGAAAATTAAGAATTAAAGAAGAAAATAATGAAGAAATGTTCAAAAACGTATTAATGATTTTATGTAATAGAGCATATATTCAAACTAAATACACAATATTTTGCAAACATCAGAATCGGTACGGGAATATCCTATCTTGTCAATAAAAAGGAACTTTAAAGGAAAATTTGAGCTTTGTTTTCTTCTTAGTTAAAGAGTCATTGTGGACGGTAAGATGGTTTGCTGGCAAGTAAGAGAATATGCTATTCAATTACTCTAAATAAGTATAGGTGACCTCGATGACATATGTGGTCTCCAAATAATAAAAAGCTTTCAAACAATTGGTGAGAAAATTAGTTGCTCCTAGACAAATCTAACAGTGTCTAGAATTATTTTGAGAATATTTTCAGTTTTCAAGCTTGGCAGTTACAGTGCTTTTCAATCGGTAACTTAAGTCTTATGTGATATTGCGATTACGGATTTTAAATTGCTGAGTTAATTTTGTTTTGTTAACCTCGAATTGGTGTTATCGTAGATTTATATGTTTGTGTTGTTTCCTGTTAAAATGAAATACACAGAGACTTAGATTAAAATTCAATTTTAGACAGGATAAAATTCTTAAGAACCTGCTTGTTGATTGCGTAGACATTCCCTACATTTGAAAGTTGTTCAACCATGTAGTAAAACCTACATACGTAATTTTTAACCTACCTACATACGTAAACCTACATACGTAATAATTCTTATCAAAATTATTTTAATTAAAATGCTTTAATCAAAGGAGAGAATAGCTTCAAATTGATAAGAACTTATTGTGAGAGTCATCCTTTGTAGCAAAAAAAAAACATTTTAATAACGTATCAATTTCTAAAAATAATCAGTCTCTTTGAACAAAATTTATGTCAAAATTATTTTTATATTTCTATATGAGGTAAAAAAATAGCATTTCAAATATTTATAAATAGTCAAAATAAATGATGTTATGTGGGATATTGTAATTAAAATATAAATTCTGCCACTTAAATTTTTTTCAAAATTTTCTGCCCATTTCTTCTCTTTTAATATAATTAGACAAAATTAAAAACATTACAAGCTTAATGAAACGTTACAAAAAAATGAGACTTCTTTTCTGCATCAATACATATTTTAATTATGAACATTATAATTAGTTTCTTTAATATTAAGCATAAAAATAAAATAAGAAGAAAATTAAAATTAATTAGATATGTTATATTAAAAATCAAGATTAACTTTGAAGAACTTTTTGGCTTGTAACATGTAAAAAATTTAACAAATTATATTGATGTTAACATCTGAATTTGATTTAATATTGAAATTTTTTTTATTTCCATTTCATAGCAACTTCTGAGAGAATTGCACCCTAATCGGTGACATTGAATGTTGCGCTTACAAAATTGCTTTCATTATACGATTAAAACATTGATTCAAAATTATTTGTATATTGAGCGTGTGTTTAATTATTATAAACATTGGGAATTAAATTGAGCAAATTCGTTTTTCGCTTTAAGGAAACTACAATTGTGAGGAAAATGTACCAAGCGAAGGAAGATAATTGTATGATCTAGAACAATGATGGGAGAAGGAGGATATTAAATAAAAATTTATATCTGTAATAAAAGTGGAATTCAGTTTTTAAAAGTTAACCAACAAAATTCAAGTAATTAATTTGTAACTGAATTTTAATTAATATGTTTATTACTTTACAAAAATATCTTTCGAGAAAAATAAATAAGGATATTTCAGAGAAAAGTAACGAATTATTTTATAGTCAGTTTCTTTCTCCGTAAATCCGTTTTTGATACAGGACATGAACTAGCCGAATGATGAGGGTCAAGAGCTGAGAGCCGACGTTGTTTGAGTCGAGTCGAGGATTAAAGTCACTGAAAAAAATATCAATGAAGAAAATTATTCGTGATCTATTTTATAAGTTTTTCAAATAAATATTTCTAAACTGATGCCATATATTTAAATTAAACTATGACCAAATTCAAAATATTACTTGTGATTCATTGAACTTAAAATTCATCACATTAAACCATAAAAACTAAAAACAAATTGGCTTTTACAACAAAAATATAAAATCAAACGATAAAAAGAATTCATCAATCGATTTAATCAACGTTAATTGGAACAAGTATATTATCGCCGCCCTCTCAAATAAATGTTTAATTACTTGGTCCATAAATGTTTGATTGAGTGGCAGAGAGTTGCGAAAATGATCAGTGTATAATCCTCAATCTAAGGCCAAGTACTTGTATAGTATCTAATATTACACCACTAAAGATCCCTTTGTTTAGTACAGTTGATGCACTTAGTTCTATCGAGGGCTTAAGTCATGGCGTTGACGTTGCAGGGACGTTTTGAGAGCGAGATGCTAGTTCAAATGTCTTTACTTGATCGTGGATCAAAACTACAAGGTCTGTCTCCAATACCCTACTGTTACATTTTAGTGTGACGTTAATAACAAACAAACAAAAGGTACTGAATGCGAATGGTAAGACCTTTAAAATTTGCAAATTCATTGTATGTGAAGAGGAAAATGAATGCCTATAATACAGAAGGTTGATGACGTAATTAGACTCAATTTTCCCGTCTCGAGAGCTGCATAGAGTGAATTAAACTAAAGTTGGACAGCTATTTTAGCTAATGGGATAGTCTAATAATTTTACAATATGATGTACTTTTAAATTAAAATTAAATTCAATGTAAGGAAAAGTAATAAGATGAATCAAATAGTTTTATTTGCTTTTAATAAAACGTATCGTTAAATTAAAAATTATAAAACATGATAATTATATTATATTCAGTACCAAAAAAACTAGGACACAAATACAATGTAACAAAAAGTTTTTAATCTTAACACTAAAACTTCTAATGTTTTTGTTTAATATCCTTTTGCTGCTATTAGAGCATGTAGCCACTTATCTATCGAAAAGACCAGTTTTTCAATAAAATATCTTACTACATTGTACATTATAAAGAACAATTTTAATTGTTAAGTTTTATTCTTAATAGCCATTCCTCACAAATTTTACTTCATATAAACTCACAAATGTTCCATGGGATTGTAAATCTAATATTTGGAAGGATTGTGTAGTACTTCTTACATTCTACTGAATAATTATTATTTTACAATTCGAGCTTTGTGCATTGCATAATTGCCCTGAACCAATGAATATTTTCCAATTAAATTCAAATTTGGTGCTGTTTGTTCTAAAGTTTCCTTCGGGATATCTAAATGCTACACATTATTTATGAATATTTATTATTCATGATGTCTTTTATTTATAAATCGTACATTGAATGAACAATAAAATTCCAACATCACTAACCTTGTAGGTACCCCCCACACTATAAAGCATCTTCCAATACATCTTAATGTCGCTTTAATATTTGCTGATCAGTACTAAGCCTTCACTTAGCCATACATAGCTGTAATCATCAAAGGCAAATAAAATAAATTTTGACTCATCTGGAAAAAATATTTTTTCCAAAAATAACAAGTTATTTTATTATAGCTCTTTCATTTTTGACAGGCGAGTATAGTGTTTTTAGGTGTGTGAATCCTCTATAATCTTTGGTACGTACAATTGTTTTTTAATCTGCAGATATATATTCACCATAGAAACCACCTTCAACTCTGTTACTATTCACTGCTAAAACTTTGTGATTCTATTTCACAAATCTCACAATCCGTCTTTCTTTCTGAGATGAGTAAAACTTTTTGAGACTTCCACCTCTTTTACGTCTTTCCAAAAATCTGTACTTTTTATACGTATTTAAAGTGCAATCCAATGTTAAAAGAAACTGTTGCACAATATCTATAATATCTCTCATTCTTTGCCTCTCAGTTCATAGTTTTTTTTATTAAGACTTTTATATCCACAAATGATTACGTTTCTTCCTTTTTGTACCTTGTAATCAAGGAATAATTCGAATTAAAAACCAACGTTTTTATATGGCGGCAAAGTTTATTAAAAAAATTATTGAAATATTAGGTAAAACTGGACGCAAATATCTAAATATTGCATTGTTAGGCAAGTAAGAACAGTTCCCGAAATTTCAGAGCTCTAGCTTGATGGGAAGTTGATTAAATTAACGATAGAAAACTTGATGACACAGTGATACACACACAGACAGATACACACCAAGTGAAATACATAAAAACGTTAAAACTAACTAAAATTAATTAATTCATCCTGTAAATTAAATGGATGGAATGCATTTTTACCCAACCACCCTTGGCGACAAGAATTACTTGGCGATATTTTGCTAAATGTAGCTACCCTGTTCCGTTTTACGGACTTAACGTTGAACAAAAAAAAAAAAAAACCAGCCAAGTTTGGTGCAAATTTTTGAAAACTCGCCAAGTGATTGGGCTAAACGGCATTATTAAAGAAAATATTAATTAAAACTTATCGCAAATGTCTAAATATTGCATTGTTAGGCGAGTACGAACGATTCCCAAAATTTCAAAGCTCTAGCTTGATGGGAAGTTGGTTAAATTAACGATCGAAAATTTGATGACACACACACACCGAGTGAAATTCAGAAAAACGTTGTAAAAAGATCATTTAATATGTTTTATTCAAATAGCTTCGACAGGTGCTAGAAATGCAGAACCTCTTCAATGTTTACGTACGGCAGAGCAGGTGAAAAAAGAGCTCACGTTTATTTTGGCTGTAAAAAACTTTTTATTAATGGTTGTTTCAAAATGTAATGTAACATTTAATTGAATGTAATATTATTTCGACCTTCGAAGAAATATTTTCTACATCTTCTGTTGTTTCGATGCTCAATTTGTCTTAAAAATATTGAGAGACAAAATCAAACCTTGTTGCCATCCAACATTTTCTTCGGTTCAGTATAGTTGCTTAGGGCACCTGTCTACCCGCCATTTTGATTTCTTGGACATATTGTTAATTCTATGGAATTTCGATTTTAATTCTCACATATTTACTACTCGATATATATTGAATGCAATAAAGTGTATCTGAAAGAGCAGAAAATATATCGAATAGTAAATATGTGAGAATTAAAATTGAAATTCCATAGGATTAACATTACTTCCACAAAATCAAAATGGCGGGTAGACGGGAGCCTTAAAACCGAATTTCAATTCTGTATAGTTTAATTAATTTCATTCATTTCTTTTATCTTTATTCTCTATAACTTAAAGCAATGCGACAATCGGTAAATGAAAAATTGTTCATTTTTTTTAAGGATATTTTTTTTCAATCTAAAAAATTGTTGATTGTTATTTTTTATAATGAAATAATGTCACGAAAAACTTTATATATTGGTATGAGATATATTAAATTTTACATATCAGTATGCAATTGTATCCATTACTCAAAATAGTAGTTAGAAAGTTTTGTAAGTTAATAAGGTTTTAAAAAGTATTTTTATTCAAAAGTCAATAGTCTAAAAAATAACATAATTAAAAGTTAATTGAAAATTATTCATTAACACGCAAGCTGTAATAAAGAAACACCCACACAAACAAACATTTAAGCCTCTTTCCTGTAAAAATTTCAAAATTATGTACAATGTCCTTTACCTACAGCACAGAGCGATAAGAATGCAAAAATATTATGAAATGTTTTCGGAATCTTATAGATTCTGAAATTTATTTCGATATCATAATTTCATAAATTTTCCCCCAGTTTTATATTTATGATTTAATTTCTTTCCTTGCTCGTAGAATTTTCAACGGTAAAAAAAATCTACTAAGAAGTATCTCTTTATAACGGTCCTTCTGAATGCAAAAACTCAAATAATTTGTGCTTTGACAGTGATTGGTGTTTACATTTATGTAACAACTTCACTGATACGTAAAATATTCGTTAGACTATCTTAATAGACAATAATGAAAGTAAAAGAATACATTTTTAAATTTATTATTGGAATGTTCAAGAAATTGTTTTAGCATTGCTTTTTACTTGTACTCTCGATTTCTTAATTCATAGACTAAAGTGGTTCTCGTCAATAATATGGTCCTTTTATTCGACTAAATGAATGTTCTTCAAGCAAAATAAAAATGGAGAAAAGAGACTGGTACATTCTATTTTTCTTTTTAAATTAAGAAAGAAAAGGAGCATAATTCATTTTATAAGACATATAAGAAGGATAAGTTGCGTTTTTTAAAAAAAGAATTTTAGTTCTAACATCAACAGAAGGAATATTTCAGAGCATCCATTGAAAGCCCTTTTTTGTTATTTATTAAAAGTGGATCCCAGGACTTTTCTAAGAAAAAGAAAACCGTAGAAATGCTTTTCTTTTCTCAAAATGATAAAAACATAATCAAATATAAAATATAAGAAAAAGATAAGACTTTAAACATATAGAAATAAAGGAAATAAGAGTGAAATGCTATTTTTATGTCAAAGAATTTATTTTTGTAGAAATCGTTTTCTGCATTTTAGATAAAAATCGACAGGATTTCAAAATATCATACTTGCCAATTTTAAGCATTCGTATCTTTAAATTGTTGTTACGTTCTATTTACGTCACTTAGATGGGAAATCTAATATAAATTTTTATGAACAGGAGAAAGAAAAATAGAATGTTCTCTTTTACATTGAATGATAACACTTAATCTCTTACAGATTTAAAATAATCCTTTTGATTCAACGAAACTTAACAGAAATGTTTTATTAAATTTGTAGTGGTAAAAGAAGTTTCTCTCTTTGTATAGTTACGCTGCAGGGTATTTGATTTTTAGAATCTAAATGTTAGAAATTAAGATTTGTTGTTCAATTCAATTGAATGGTTAAGATGTAATAGCTCATGCTATTACAATAATTTTTATTGAATTTTGAATTTTAGAAAACTTTATAAGCCGTTTGAATACAAATTTAGATGTATATAATACAGAACTTTTAAAATTTAAAAAATTTATTAGACCAAAGTTTTCTTACGGGTTTATTTTTATAATTGTCTTTTAAATTTGGATTTCTATATTTTTGATAGGATTTAAGTGGATGAACGACTTTCAACTGTGTGGATATTCGCGTTATTAACTATCATGTTCTATCGGAATAAATCGAAATTTATAATGCTTTCTAGCAAAATTTTATATATTTTCTTTTAAAAGGAAAAAATAAATCCATGATAGTTTTCATGCAAATTTCACATTGTCTTTGAACGTATTTATTCAAAATATGTAAACATAATATGACATTTAGCACACATAACTAATTAATCTCTCAGTAGCTTTGATATAAATATTCTCAAAATTCCTTCTAGAGACCTGAAAATTTGTCTTGGATTATCTATTTTCAACTCAAGTCTCAAGATTTGACGACCACATTTGTCTCCAAAGTTAAGTTACATTTGTCCAAGTGTTTACTAACCTATTCAGCAATATTGACTTACGTATTCTCTCCTTTCTTGTTTGTAAATCATCTTTTCATCTCCAATACCTCTACGGTTTAGAAGAGAATATAGTTCAAACTTTCCGCAACAGTATTGTTGTATATTTCAAAACAAAAAAAAAAATCTCGTAAAAATTGAATAATTTAAAATATACCTAGTGACCTTAATTTACAATTAAAATATATAGTAAAATAATAAATATGGATGAGTACCCGAACTGCTTAAAGTAATTTACATATTTCTTTCCTATACAAAATATCTTTACTTTAAGTCTACCATTATATTATTTCTATTAAAATAATGGTATAAGTGTGCACTGAGGAAATCGATAAATATAACATTTCTATCAAAATATAACAGCAAGTATCGGAGAATAAATTCAATAAGATTCGCAAGTTTATATAGCATTGTTCTCTTCATTTAATGTTTGAAAGGAGTAATCAAGGAAATGTACATGTTTCTGATAAAAAAGTATTAGGGTAGATTTAGAGAACAATATTAATGCTTTCAGTTGGTTTCCTGACAAAAATGTATTTCGACTCAATGGAAAATTCTATGATTGGAAAAGAAAGACTATAGAGAGCATAAATTGCAATTGAAATGAGCATCTTAACAATCTTAATTTGATTATGTCTTCGCTTCTCTCTATTTATTGATCCAGAAATCAATTTGAAAAAATTTATCTCATTTTCTTTTTGAATATAGGTTGATAAGATAAAGGTAATTTTAAAAGATAATTGTCTATAATTTGTTATTAATTTTATGCTTCCCATTTAAAAGGCTTTTCAATTCTTTTGTTTAAATTTAACATTTTCATAGGCTGTTTCAAGAAACAGTAAACATTATTTTATTACGTTTTCCTAAATTACAAAAGACCTTGTTTAGCACTTTCTCAATTTCCATTGATTCGATATAGCTCGGTAATTTTATTTTACAAAATTTCACTTTTCATTTTCTTGCCATTGGCTATGTGTCTTATTAGCTTTATTATAAACTAAGCTATTAAGTATACCTATACTGAAAAGAGAAAGGAAGAGAAAAATGTTACATACACTTAATGAACATTTTATTGCGACCATGTATCGGCTACATGGTCGCAATAAAATAATGCAGTTTTTCATACTTATTTGTATGGATTTTACGAGATACATATAAGTTACTTGTGTCATCTGAGATAATGCTTGAAGAACAGAACTTTCGAACTGTGTGATGTTGAATAGTTGCAGATTTAGATATCGAATGGCTCTTTCAACTTTATTCCACAAATTCTGTATAGTATTAAGATTGGGGGTGAATTCAACAAGACTATATCTCTGCTATGATCTTCAAACTAATCTTGTACACTTTAGAAAGTTGCATTATCCTGTAAAGTATAGCAGTTGCCAGTGGGATAAATCATCAATATTACATGACATATATAGCCGGCAAGAAAGTTTAAGTGTGATGTTTTATTTAGACATCAATGCACACGGATTAAAAGGCTCTAAGCATGACAGGAAAACATTCACAAAAATACGAGTATCTCATTCCCTCAACCAACTTGATATCTTTTGTTAATGTATTCTGCGTCCAAGACTGTGTGAAGATTTTCTGCATACACTAACTTGCTAAAAGATGTCTGATGTAATTTCAAACGGTATTCCTCTGATCACATTACGTTTTTCCAATTATCCACTGTCCAATCCTTTTGTACTTGAAAAAATTTGAGACATTATATCTATCTTGTTGTAGACAGCAATAGTATTTGCACTGTCCATCACTTTCCATAGCCCAAACAACGTAGAATACAACAAAAACTGCATCCATAGATAATTTGTGTGGCTATCATACCTTAAGATCTACTGAAATATGCTTCACTATTATCATTTGGGCTTAATTTCACATTTCCGGAGATTCTCCATTCCTACCGATCTTTCACCACTCGTTACTTACATAATTTTCCAGATATTCTAATCTCGATACACTTACATTAAAGCTGGTCTTAAACATTTTACTAATATTGAGTTTTAGCTACTACTTGTACCTTGTATTCTAGCTCCTACAATGCAACGTTCCAAGTCCATAAACTTAAATTTTTCACTCCATACATTCAAAAGTATTCACCTTCACTACTGCCTCAGAACCTTTTTCAGTAATCTAGAATTTTCTTGGCAACACAGTCACACAATAGCTGATATGTATAAATCTGAAGTTGGTCATTATAAAATGGCTGATCAGAGAATGATGAAATCCAGAAATGATGAAATACAGTTAGCAGAACTGATACAGATCAAGAGTACAAAAGAGAAGAAACATCGCTTGTAAAAATTTGCGAATCAAATACGTATAAAATCTCTAGCAATAAGAACTATAGCACTTTCAAGCTCAAATGACACCTTGCATTTCAAAAGCAGACTCCAGTATATTCGACAGAGACTTCCCTTAGACTTCATTATTGTGTTCCGTCAAGGTGTGACATCACAAGAAAAATTCAAGATGATTCTATAACTCCTTTCCTATTACAGATTTTTAAGAAATTTCAGGATTTCTGAAAGCCTTATTGTATCCATGTTTGTATCCATGTCTCCAAAGTTGTTGCTAAATTGTTTGCCACAACTAGTTGTTCAGTGCTTAGGCCTTCCCCGATATCCAGCAAAATCTCTTTAAATGTTTATTTTTATTCGTAAGATTAACACTGCAGGGAAATATCATAGCAGGTCGTAACATTATGCTCAAGGTGATTATAATTAAAGTCGCACCTTCGAAAAGCTATAAAAAACATTCCACTGGTCAGAATGACCTGGTATTTCATCCGAATATGCATGAAGCAATAGAAATTTGTTTTGTGAAAGAAAAATAGTTCAAAACTTCTTAATGGTGGCACTTTGCTACTCATGAAGTGCAATTTTACATTTATTTAAAAGATATATGAATTTTAAGATGCTAATTACATAATAAATGGACATGTGCAGCATACATATACTTGTGAAGAAAAGGCGGAGAACGTGCAGTTCCTGTTCTTCTGCGTATGAGACGGCAGTCATGACTCTATTCTTGAAGAATGTGAATCTGCTTGTAAAGTTTTTTTTTTTTTTCTTTTTGCAAGAAAGGGGACTGCACTGCAATTCTATTGCAGAAACTCTAGACACTATGCGATTAAAAAAGTGGCTCTGGTTCAATTACTGCATTCAGTCAGAGGAAAATGATTGATAAACTCCTAGAAACTGTTTCATTTGATGAGAAATGTGGCAAAGAAAGGAAATAAATTGCTTCGACGTCAGTGGAAGATGTGGCTAAGGTATTGGAGGATGCATCAAACAGAGCTTTATGAAAGTACAGTGTGCAGTAAATTGCCCGATCCTTAGGCATACCTGAAAGCGTAGTCCCTTAAACTTTATGAAACATCCTGGAATGCTATCCATTGAAATTTTGCATGTTCAGGAGTTGGTTCCTTCTGACATACCAAAACGAGAAGCTTTCACTGTGAATTTCTTGCTTTATTAGAAATGCATAATGTATGGCCATTGGACCTTTTGTGGACAGACGAAGCAATTTGACATCTCTAAGATTCTATCAATGCTCAAAATCGCAGAATATGAGCCGGAAAGAATCCGTTCCAAATGCAATCATTGCATCTTCATTCTCAAAAGGTCACTGTGTGGTGCGGGTTTACAGCAGCATTTGTCGTTGGTCTTTTTTTTTTTTTTTTTGAGGAGATTGGTCCTTCGGGTCATATCAGTGACATGTTATGAAATTCTTTTACTCAACCAGCTCATTCCAGCATTGCAAAGGAGAGGATGTGTGAATAGTACTATTTTTAGCAAGATGGCGCTACTCTGTACATTTCAAATCCAGTGAAGCAGTTGTTCATCAAACATTTTGAAAATGACAGCATTATCAGTCACCATTCTCCAACAGCCTGGTTTTCTCGATAACTTGACCAGAATCCTAGCAATTTATGGTTGTGGGTTTATCTGAAACGTGTGGACAGGGCTCTGATTGATAACTTAGCTTAATTGAATGCACGGATTTCTCAACAAATTACAACCTTATTAATAATATACAACAATATGTTGTGGAACATGCTGTTTTGAGTTTTCAACTTGTGGCAGAAAATGGTGGATAGCTTATTGAACTTTTCTTAAGTAAATCGTAGCAGCTTATTCACGACTGCTCTTCTTGCTGGATTGCGGCTTTCTGTACAGATTTTAGCCTAGGAACAGTTAAAAACTAATGTTTTCTATTCGCTGTGCCACCACCATCATGTAATGGTTGATAATCTTTGAGCAAAGAGTGTGTTGAACACAACATACCTACAAGTTTTAACAAGTTCTTTTAATAAGGCTCTTATGATGAATATAACACACTCTATCGGTCCACTTTTAAACTATTTTTTCTTTAACAAAACAAATTCCTATTGCTTCACGCATACTGAGATGAAACAACAGGTCATTCTGACCCGTGGCTAGTTTTTACACCCTTTTAAAATTGCAAATTTAATCATAATCATCCTATGTCAGTATTTTTGAACTTGGATTTTCTATAATGATAACACTATACTAATTACCACATTACAATACTTATTGAGACGTATATAGATTAATTATTAATGGGTTATTTACAAACATTATAACCAAACGCACGCATTTGCATGAATTCAGAGACGAATAAAAAACTTGTTGTATGACATATTTTCCTTTTTCAAAATTTAATCTTCTCATTCACTTTTCCTCCATCTTCTGCCTCTATTTGATAACTATGAACATGATCCTATAACATGACACAAATGCAGTGTAATGTGGGTAATGGTGAAGCATACGTATTATCTTTTACAAACCTCTAAAAGAAGAAATCGCATGCGAGGGTTCATATGACTCAGATGGCCTCCTGTGCAACATCAGGTCGAATGGTCCACTACGACCGATCCAACTGCTCAGTAGTTTTGTGAAAACATTAAAAAAATTCTTTCTTGAAATATCTTCACGAAAAACATACAAGAATCACATATTACCACAAAATAAAACTTCCCAATTTTTTTTTATACTCATATACTACTTATCATTATGTATCGTTTATTTTTGAAAATAGGCAATTTTAAAATCAAATGATTCATTTTGAATAACCATGTATATGTAATGTTCATTAGCAATCTAAAATTTCCCAGTGCGTTATTTGACTGCAGCAAAATGAAAGTATGCTTGAATATTTCTAACGAAAGTATTTATTAGCAAATAATAATTGAAAGAATTTGGGCATAGTAAAAAGAATGTTTGAAATAGAAGTGGTCTTCCAGAAGCACTTTCATTTTCTTAAATTTTAATTTATTTTTAATAAATACGTTAAATGTTTCTATAAAAGTTCAAGATAAATCTAATAAAAAAGATATTTCCTTTATCTTTCATTTTCTTTTTTTAAATTTTATCTTATTTGTGTGAAGAAGAACAATCCTTGAAGTTTACTTCAATTTGGGTATGAAAATAAATGATTTCATGGAATATATATATATATATATATAAAGAACAAAATGTAAGAAACACATATAAATTTTATGAGTGAATCGGCTAAGTCGACTTTTAATTTATTATTTTTATTTTACTTTATTTGTAAACCAATAAAGATTATTTTTAAATTACTATGGCAAAAGTGGTCGACGAAAATTGACTCACTCAGCTTGGAAACTCAAATCTAACTAAATAAAAATAATCGTTTAGTGTATTTTTTTTTGTTAAGGTAAGAGTTGTAGACCTTAATTAACACAGGTACCATTTTAGTACATATTTTTATGGCGCATTTAAGAATAGCTTCTTTATTATGCATGTACCATCATGACTGTAAATAGCTTTTCATGCTAAGATTATCGCGTTTATTTATTTTATTCTCAACACAAGAACAAGTAACTGTTTTCTAACCTTACTGAGGGTTGGTGAAAATGATTTACTTTTTACCAATTTAATTATTTACATGTCGTTCTAACAATTTGAGAAAAGGTAATTCATCCAAAGTATAAAGAATAGTAACTATAATGAAATAATTAAAAACCAGGTTATAAACTTACCTAAAATTTGCACCACGTAAATAATTAGTAAAATACATGCATGTATAAAAACGTTTCTTCTTCTAAAATGCAATCTTTTTTTGGAAAATATATCAACGCTTCAGAACAAAGATATATAATGCTTTTTATCTTAAATTGACAAGATTTTATCAATGCATTTAAGCTGCTTTGAGAATCAATATACATTCATTCTTCTCCGGTAGCAGAATTAATTAACTTGTGATTTCATCAACACGGTACTTCCCTTTTTCTCTCCAGAAATTTTTCTAGAATCTTAATGCTTGAAAGAAAATATTGAAAGAGAACAAAATTTCTGATTCGTTATAATTTTAAATTATTTAAGCATAATCAGAGATTCAGTACTTCGATAAAAATAAGTATCGAAATATAAGATGATACCTGTGACAAAATAGCGTCGTTAGGAGTGTTAGACATAATTACTCAATAAAAGCCAGCTCGAAATATTTCACCAGTTTATTCAAGTCCTTGAATTAGTCACTGACAAAACAACTTTATATATGTAATGAATATTTTATACTCTGCTTAATCACATATTATAATAAAGATATCTACATACTTTGCTGTGTAGAATTTTAAGCACGGAATCTAATTTAGATTGTCACGCTCTGTCAATCTTCTTACAATTGCTCTGTACACAGTAACCTTTTTAGGGAAATAAACACCATTTAAGATTAATTCTTCTAAATCTCTTCAATATATCCTCATTTATCTCCTCCATCATATTCCTTACACTTCTTATGATAAATCAAGGATAATTTGCATGTGTAATAATTTTTGAAAGTTGGGTGAGGTTCTCATATCAAACATCGTAGTAAATCAGCCTCGGAATTTAGTTAAAGAGAAATACAAAAGGATAAAAAAAAGTACATCAAATTCTCTCATACCAATCAAATTCTTTCCCAAGGATGTGCAGAAAGTAATATAATTGAGCCTTCCGCGCTAAAAAGAATGTTTCAACAAAGTTGGTTGCACTCTATTCAATATCCAAAATCTTGGGAGTAGAATGCGAGCTCGTTTGTCTCAGTCGATGGAGAACTCCTGTTGTAATGCCGTGTTGAAACGAGTGTTTGGATTCCGAATTCCACCGCCAGTGAGTTGAGAAGCGTAGTAAAGTTTCTTCTCGTGAAAAGAAACGCGCCTTTCTAGATTTTTAGTGAAATATAAAGATGGTGTTTGGTACCACGAAAACATTTTCGTTTGTACAAGTGGTGCCGTAAATGCGGACATTGTAGAAAAAATTCAAAACTGTTGTTTCGGCCCGAAAAATTGTGATATCTGTCTTTCAATGAAGATATACTACTCATTGAATGTTTGCCCAAGGGAAAAGAAATTTATGACGGGAAGAACTTAAAACCCATGTTTATGAATCAGTTTTATTTTAATTTTATTTAAAAGTATTGTACTACGTAGAATTGCATTTTCAAAAAATAAATAAAAAATTTAAATGAAATTTATAAAATATTTCAAATGATAGTTGCACTTTTATATCGAATAAGTCATTTGTATTGCTGTGCGCATGTCTTATAGAGCTACTGCTCACATAGGAGTGAAAGAATTAGACACATACCGAAAGTGTTTTGTAGGAAACATAATTACTCTTGATTATTATTAATTTCTATCAGCCTATGTCATATTGCAAGACTTTAATGCTTCCACCATCGTTACCTTCAAAATTTATACATATTTCTTTTTACTAAAAACAAGCCCTATTTTCACATACTACTATCGTAATCAAAAGAAAAGAATTCAATTATAATGTCGTCATGTTATTTAATGGTTAAAAAATTTAATTATGATATAAAACATAAGATTTTATAATATCTCTGATTATAAAACCCGTTTGACGAAACGCAATGAGCTGATAAAATATGTGGCAGTTTCAAACATTTCCTTTATTAATATTCAGTTATCTTTTTTTTTTATCTTTAGTTCTATCACTCTACGGAGAATTTCAATTCTTAACTTTAGATCATTTAATCGCTTTTAATTATGATAGGTTTAAATGTTATAAAAAATTTCAATTTTTTTTCTTTTTATTCATAAATGGTGATGCATTTTAAACAAGTAATGAAAGAAAAACCTTTTTCAATACTCCAGTATAAATTTCTGAATCCCGACAAACTTATTAAATTCGGTAGTATTGATGTTTCTTTACGACTGAGAATTTCAACGTATCTCTTACAACGTTTCTCATGCATAACGAGTTAACTTTTAAGAGTGTTGTTCAAAAGTACCTTTTTTGGGGCGATAGATAGCGTTGATAAGGCAATGTTTTGTTATAGCTTTTGCTGACATATTAAACGATGCAAAAATAAATCTGACACTGATTCATTGGTTAGTTTTGAACTGGTAGCCATTTAATGCAAAAGCAAAATTTGATTGATTTCACGTAGAAATTTTGTCTGCATCTGGACGTCTCCGTCAAAAAGCCTTAGATCCATCATCCTGTACCGTCAAACAAGCAATTATCAAAACTTTGGGTTTTCTTTTAGAAATCTGTACCAAAGAAGGCGGAAATGGTCTTATTAGCCTGAAAAATTATAGTGACTATGTAATAGGATGCGAAGGAGCTCCTACGTACGAAATTATTAGAAATAGGAAAAACAATCAATGGATTAGACTATAATGAGTTAACCCATTCTTATTTCACATTCCTAACGTAATTACTTTTTGAGACTACCTTTGTAAATTATGATATTTCAAATCTAAGCCCTTTGTATCAGTACGGAATTCGCTTGAATTTAGCCTTTCTAATTTCAGCATATATTTTTTTGAGACTATAAGTTGAAAATGCCTGAAATTAAGCAAAATATAATGCAATTTGGGCAGTATGTATCCAACAAGCTTGATCGATATTTTCGTATCCGAGAATAAAATACTGCAAAAGACATGCCACTCATTCCTTCAATTACGCGTCAGCGTTTGTCCCGACTTAGACCCTCATTGGATGATTCCTCAAGGACACTCACTCTCTGAATGGCATTAAGAAGCAATGATCTGCTACAACGCTGTTTATTACCCAGACACTTATCTTCATAAACCATTTTTTAGACATCTATTAAGGAGCAGAGAATGATACATGTTGCAACAAATCATTGATTATTTCGTGATTAATATACTTAGTTGCAAATATTTATTTGCAGGTTATAAATATGTTGACTAGGTTCTGTACTTTTTTTATTTGCGTAAATCTTTAATACCAGATGACATTGTATTGATATTGTAAGTGTTAAATGTTGAATTATTTTTATTATTAATTGACAATAGTACATTTTCGTTCGAATTATGAATTCAAGCAAACTCAAAAGTGTGAATGCAAGCTGTCTTTAAAACGGGGATAAATAGAACGATTGTTATGAATGAGATAAAAAAAATCACACACGATGCAAACAGAAATTGATTCGCTTTTAAAAGGAACACAAGGGCTTTTAAGGATGGAAACTTCTTTTAAATCTTGGTAAAGGGTCGAAGAAGATAACTTAACTAACATCTCAATATCGAAATTTCAACACGATCCCTACGAAAAGGGCTATGATCCCTAACAAATTAAACATGCATTGGGAAGCTACGTGAAGGTTTTTAAGTGGCATCGGGATACAAAACAATGACTCGACTGAAAGAAAAAAACTGCCATAAACTCGCTTATATTTAGCAGAAATATATAGTGACTGTAAAAGGGTTAATTTCTAAACATCTGAAAGTGTTGAGGATGTAGCAAAGAAAACCCTGCTAAATACTGAAATTTGCAATAGGGCAAGAAATATTTTAGCGTAACTGGGAATCGAAAATCTTCAGTAGAATTAGAGTAGCTCCTAGCAGTAGATAATTTTACTTTATTTTAATCTTTGCATCAGATTGATGTGTTTAACCCATTTTTTAGTAAATAACGCAAAATTCTATCTATTTCTTTAAAAACTACATACAAACTAAAATTATTTCATATTCCATTTTTTTTTTTTTTTTTTTTTGAAAATACAGAAAATTATGCATAGCCAACGTAAATTATTCTACAAATAAATTATTCCAACATTTCACAAACAAAGTAACTTAAAAAAAGGTTCAAAAAGTAGAATGCGGGAAATTAGGTTGACAAATAAAAGAATAATTTCTTAGAATTTTTTGAACAATAACATTTCTTATTTAAAGCAGATATCTGTGGGTGTATATTTGATAGCTTACAATTTTTATAAATAATTCTTAAACAAAAGCAGTAAAGCCTCAAAATAATATTTTCAATACTTTCTTCATGTTAAATGTTATTTATTAAAAACTACTTTTTAAATAGAAAACGTTATTTATTAAATTCTTTTATTCGTATGAATTTACATAAGTATTAAATCGCATTTTATTTTAGAAAACAGAAGAAATTAAAATACAAAAGTTTGATAAATTAATGTTTCGAATACATGAAATTGTGCTTTACAATGTGAAATTTACAATGAAATAATAAAGGGATCGAATATGTTGAATATGAGAAAAAATATTTTTATAATGTGCATATATATATATATATATATATATATATACTAGCGGACTCAGCCACGCGTTGCTATGGCTAAGTTATACTTAGAACTATATCGTAGTAAACTATTCAATACAGTTAAATTATTATTTAGAAATAAAGCCGATGTAAAAACCCACCAGATTGAGATTTGAATTTCATGTCAAAATTTGAAGGTGATTGATGAAAATTTTCGTGGAGTTAATATTAAGCACAAATCAACATAAAATTTTGAATTTTATATTTTGTTCATCTCATATTCTAGTTTTTAATAAATGAGTAATTTACAAAGTTCTTAGTTGATAACATATAACATTTTTAAATGAAGTATGTAGCGTAGATTATTTATCATTTTTAATAATTATATTCATCATTTGGAATTATAAAAATATTCAATTTTAAATTAATTCAAAGCTAATTGGTGCACAATATTCTTGGTTAATCTGTCTCTAGCTAACACAAATAGATTCGATGATTTTCCCACACGTGAGCATGCAACATATAATTGCCCTTGGGAAAAACATGGAACTTTCAAATCTAAGCCGCAAATAGACATTGTTTGGCCTTGAGACTTATTTATGGTCATGTCGAAAGCTGAATTGGAAACTGAAGCCTTTGGAAGGGTATCACAGATTCTGACGGTATCATTGAAACGCGTGGCAACAGGACCATTTCTACTGTAAACTTTCTAGTCAAAATGGTTGCTTCAAGAATATTTCCGGTGATAATTTTAATGAACAAACGTGTACCATTGCATAATAGAGGTGGATTCAAATTACATAGAAGAATAATAGATGAACCAGTTTTCAACCGAAGATAATGTGGTGGCATTCCGGGCCTATCTAGAACATTTAAAAATTCAATTGGATAAAATTTACACTTTCGTTTTCATTAACAAATGTGTCGATTGATTTAAAAGACACATTACACATAAATGTGTAAATTGATTTTTATAATATTCTGCTTCATAATTTAAGGATCGCTTTTTGTATTTGATTTCATAATCGAACATAGATAATTTAAGTGACCATCTAAATAATCTTCCAGTAAAATATTTAACACTTTTAATCCATACGAGAACAGCATGATCTAAAGATATTGCGAAATGGTTCCCATTTCAGATGACTTTTGTCCAGTGCATCTACTACAATGCATTCTAGTTCCGTGATGGCACAGTTCCTTTCATAAGGCCTTAATGGGAATAGTTCCTTACATAAGAAATGGGATGTTGTGAACCATCAGGATATTCTTGTTTTAAAGCAGCTCCAAGAGCCTCTTGCGATACGTGTATATATAAACGATATTTATAATTTGGTTGACAGGGTTTGAAGTTAAAGAGTTCTTTAAATTTAGGAACATCTCTCTGACCAGTCACATGTAACATCTTTAAGTAGCTTGGTTAAGGATAATCTTAGTTTTACGTAATTAAGAATGGACTTGTGATATGCATTGATGCTACCAAAAAACCTTTGAAGGTCTTTTACATTTTTTGGAGAATGCAATCATTTTAATAACTTCGATGTTAATAGTATATAGAGATCACTATCCCTCTGAAACTTCAAAAATTTTGTGGACACACACACACACACATATATATATATTGAAAAAATTTTCATTTAAAAAGAACTATAAGCTGATAAATTAATTAAGACTTAAGCATAATTTTCACTACATTAAAACTCGTAGCCCCATTTTCTGTTTGTAATGTGAAAAAATAATTTAGACTGAAAACGTCAATGTATAATTTATCAAGCTTGAAATGTGCTTTAAAAATTTATAGAATTATTTTCTTTGATGCAGTTAATGTATTTTTTCTTATAATTAGTTGTTTTTCTAAAGTATCTGAAATATGTGAATTTCTAATCCAAAATAGAACCATATTGTCCTTAAAATTAAAACATTTTATTTTATCATTAATATTATTTGTGGGAATTGTCACAAGATCCCCATTCAACTCGAAACAGCATGTATGATCTCGAGATGTAAACGAGCAGAAATACGTTTGTGGGAATTTTTTGTTTTTTAATTTTTCAACTTTAAAGTAAACCATTTTCCCTTTCGAAATGAGCTCGATTCTTTGTAACATACCTATGCCAGCCTCTATATGAGGGCACGACAAATGAATCCGAATTTAATATGAATATTTTAATGAATATTTTCAATTGCAAACTGAAATTCACTACACGAATAGGCTAACTTATTTGCTACCGCCAACAAAGCATGGCACCTTTGCTAAGGACGGACGGTACTTGTATAACTTTTAATTACAGACGGTGCTTATTTTATTTACAAGTTACGAAAATTGATATCTGATTTTGAGTGTGCCTTTGTTCCGTTGTCGCTGTTCCAGTATTTGTAGAAAAATCGACGCTAAAAGAGTAATAACAAATGGGTTAGTACACGTCTTTGTTTCGTCGTGACTGTTCTAGCGTTTGGGTGTAATCACTGCTAAAGAAAGATAAAACAGATATATTTATCTTTCAATTTATATACAAAATTAATTTTTATTGACTGACTGGGCTACTTGAACTATATAAAAATGAACACCCTTAAATGATATTCCTGTTGGGTCAAACTTTCTAATAAAAAGAAATAATAAAACTATTAAGTTGTTAAACATTATATTATTTAGCTATGTATTTGATCGTAATACAAGAGAAATTCCTTATTACTCACTGATTTCAATAATGATGATCGCAAGAAATTAATATCAGATTATTTTTCATGAAATGATTTAGTTTGTGTGTGAAATATGTTAGGTCTGTATACTAAGGCCAAGCAAAGCTATTCGGAGTGATTTATTCAAAGAAGTAGGGACCCAGAAGGAAACGCTCCGCAAATCCCCACCATATCGTTGCATACAGTGAATGCAACAATTGCTTTTGCATTGCATAAGGATTAGTGGGACCAGATTAAGCGGCAATTCTGTTTAATACTACATCTAATGAACATAAACCTCATCTGGCTATAAGATACAGGATGACCAGTGCTCATCCACTAGTACCTTTTTTTAAACAAACAAAGGAAAAATAAAACGTACATTATAATCAATAAGTTTTTATCGTTGCACGACAAAAAACTTGTTACTTTGGAACATTCCACGGATAACAATCTATTTATATTATCACTACTATTCTTGCCCATTTACATATGGTTCTGCTACACAATGCCCTCTACCGAAAAAAAATTTCAATTATTACTCTTCTCTCTTAACTTTGGCCCCATGGTCCAACTAACTTATATTTAAAGTTTTGTCTGATCTCACTTTGTTCAAGCGAAGATCCGTGCCTTTGAGTACTGTTAGTTCATTTTTTTACTATACTGTATAATGTTTGAATATTTTCTATTTAGAATTGAAGTAAATGATTAACTTGTGAAATATTTTTGACCAATTGAGGAAGCCTAAAGTCTATAAAATTCATTCTATTAATTTAATAATATTATATATATATATATATATATATATATAATTTTAGGTACTTCTATGCTTTATTATAATTAAAATTTATTTTTAAATACTCAAGAATAATATAAAATTTTGCCAAATATCACAGATATTTATACAAGTTTTGTGGTAGACATTTTTGTATATTTTTGAAGCCAAATTTTCTAGAATTTTTGAGGGGCTTCTACAAACACTTGAAGTAAAATTTTATGAAACATTATTTAAATATTAATTTACATAGTCTTATGATTTATAATATTATTTCACTTGATTGAAAAATATTTGTATTGATGAATATATTCAGAACTAGCAATTATGGTGAAAGAGCCGAATTTCTTGTTACCAGTTCAACATTTTGTTTAATTTTTCAATAGAATGTTTTTTAAACCCTATTGTTTGCTGTAAAGACAAATTCTTTGTATCACATACTACATTCTCCTTACATGCACACTCGTGGGAAATTTGAAGCAAGAACATTGAATCAACAAATCGTTGATTCACTGTAGTTCACGCTTAGAATAACTTAGAATTCACGCATCATAAGGTTTTTTTTTTTGCTCATCTTTTACCGTTGTTTAATGGCATTACTTGCCCTTCGGGAGGCATTCTTCTAAGTTATACCGTACCTTAAATTTTCAAACGCCTCGACGCAATCTTCTTAACACATCAGTTAAAAGTTTCCATCTCTATTAATCACTTCTTAAGTGCTTCTTGAGAGGAAGTTCATCAAGTCGATGTAATAAAATAGTTGACTTCTTAACTTCACTAATAATTCAAGTACATCACTTTCAAGCTGCCTTAAATTGAATAGCTTCTGCTTTTATATCATTTAACCACCTCCGTCATAATGATATGTTTTCATGCGATGATGTATTTTACATATTTTAAAATAATATAGGAGAGATAGGGGCATGTTATAACAATTTGTAGATAAAAGTTGTTTTCTTAAAGTAAATACGAAATTTAAAAAACAATTTCTCTTTTAATAGGACAACTATTCATTCATCATATGCATAAAATATATTTTTCAATTTTGTTGTTTTAGCACTAGGAATACGTTTTCAAACTAGTCAGTTGTAACACACGTTGATGAAGTTATAACAAATATGAAGGAAATAGTTACAGTAAAAGTTACTATATTTAAAAGTATTTTTGTTAATTAATTTGTAAAAGACATTCGGTAATTACTACTACATGCTATAGTGGTAAATGATAAGTGTCTTATAGTAAGATAAAGATAAAATTATTTCACTAATCAACATAAAAGTCCGTCGGAATTACAATTAACAAAAAATAAAAAACTATTTATAGATTGTTTCTTCTCACATATTTGACGTGAGCACCAACATCTTGCAAACTAAGCATAACATTACAGTTCCTGTAAACATCTCTGCAAGAGCTTAAGCAAAACTACTCCTTAAAATTTTTCAAGACTTCGGTTTTTAAAATGTTTTTCTTTTTCCTTTTCATTCTCTTGTTTTATTTTTTTTTATTATTATTTGTTCATAATATTTTTCCAATGCTTCTTAGATGTGTTAGTTAGAATACTGGACTTTCTTTTTAATTGGATTCTGTTGAACTTTTTCAAAGATAAGACCTCTACCTGAGGTTTCAGCCTTAGATATAGAGATCTCATCTATGACGGTGAAATATACTTTTTTTATTTGGTTACCTGATTACCTTAGAATAAGTTCAGGAGATGTTTCTCCAGTCGTCCATTGAATAAATTCATTAACACTTACATTCATTTAAAGCAGTAATTGTAGTCATTCGGGATTCGCAAGACTTTATGACAACTCATAGTCTCAGTTTCTTTTGAACTTATATTGAATCATCAGTGGTATACTTTGGTGCAAAACTAAAATCTTTGGTCTAAAACTAAAATTTCAACACTAAAAGGACGCAAACCACTTGCTTTGAATTCAGTCAAAATGCTTAATTAAATATATCTTGAGAGAAACGTAGCTTTATTATTGCCGTAAAATGAAAGTAAAGTGCATCTTTTTATATTAATTTACTCTCAACAATTGTTTTAGTTGTTTCAGTTTTCGGATGTGGTTAACTGAACCATTTATTTTATCCTCAGAAAAGGACAACTTTTAATTTTTAAGCAATAGTGTATGTGCTAAAGAAAGCGTATATTTTTTCGTAGTTTTTATTCATTGTGGAAAAGAACAGGAATGAACCTGAGAAAATAAATAATTTGTATAACATTATATTTTTCAGAGGAATAAATTTATTTCAGTACATTTAATGTTGATTTCATATAAAAATAAAGTCTTTGACAATATAAACTGCTGTTTGTAGAAAATGCAACACCATGAAGGAATCATCAGAATCAAATGAAATTCGCAGCAAATGTCAATTATAGGATATTATGCAAATTAATAAAGTTTCAGAGCCATCGCGCGTGCGCGGCGCGCGCAGCGCCCTCTGAATTGATGCTGAAAGCGTATAAATAAAGTGCTGTAGCGGGACGTTGAAAAAAGTCTATGATTATTTGTTAGTGGCAAACGTTTAGTGAGACCTGAGTATGCCTCCACGACGGAAGAATAAGAAATTCAAGCAACTTACGGAGTTTGAACGAGGGAGGATAATCGGCCTTCGAGAAGGAGGATTTTCCTATCGCGCAATAGCAGCTCGTATGCAGCGGAACAGTTCCACAGTGATGCGAGTTTGGAAGCAGTGGACCGACGAGCACCGAACAACTCGAAAAACAGGCACTGGACGACAGAAGGTGACGTCAGAGCGCGATGATCGACACCTGCTCCGCATGGCGGTGAATGATCGCACAGCTTCCTCCAGGCAGCTGGCAGCACGTTGGTCTACTGCTACAGGTGTACAATTGTCGGCTTCGTCAATTCGTCGTCGTCTGCTGCGCCGTGGATTGCGTGCAAGGGTGCCTTTATACAGGATTCCCCTCACGGCGAATCATCGACGGCTGCGTCGGCAGTGGGCTCTTGAGCACAGAGACAGGCGAGCTGATTGGCACCAAGTTGTCTTTTCAGATGAATCACGCTTCAATTTGTGGACCCATGATGGCCGTGTTCGTGTTAGACGTTATGCCGGTCAACGCTGCCTTCCTGAGTGTATTATTGAACGACATAGTGGTCGAACACCCGGAGTTATGGTCTGGGGTGCGATTTCGTATCATGGACGATCCAATTTGATACGAATTGAGGGTAATCTCAATAGCAACAGGTACGTCCGTGAAGTGCTACAGCCCGAAGTCGTTCCTTTCCTTCAAGGCATCCCTGGAGCTATCTTTCAGCAGGATAATGCACGCCCACATGTTGCGCGGACTGTTCGAGACTTCTGTTCAGCACAACGCATGCAACTTCTTCCTTGGCCTGCTTATTCACCGGATATGTCGCCTATTGAGCACGTGTGGGATATGGTTGGTCGGCGTCTCGCTCGTGATCCGCGTCCTGCAGTTTCCAAAGACGAACTTTGGTTGCGCATACAAGCGATATGGAATTCTCTTCCTCAAGCAGATATTCAACATCTGTTTGACTCCATGCCACGTCGTATAGCAGCACTTATTGCAGCGCATGGTGGCTGCACCAAATACTGATTTCGGACGCTTAATTTGTTTCTTTTGTTTTGAAAATTTCATCATTTATTTGTATCAGTACAAGTCGTTTCTGCATTAAATTTCATTTGATTCTGATGATTCTTTCATGGTGTTGCATTTTCTACAAACAGCAGTATATATTTAAAATTATTTTGTTATTCAATATAGATTTAAGATCTGAGACTTGCAATTATGTTTCTTTGATCCTCCGCGAATAATTTATAAGAGAAAATACCTTTCCTAAAAGTATATATGTGTTTTTTTTTAAATTGTCACAGAGTCACATTGAGAAAAGAGAACATTTCTGCGTTCCAAAACTTCTCTTAGATGTATCGGGACATACTACCCAAAAAGGGACGTATAGTCTCTTTATATACAGTTTTGTACATAATTTTCTGTTATAATAGGGAGTGACCAGGAGTCGGAAATATCTTAACAAGAGGCAAATTATAATATGTTACAACGTGTTTCGAGACTGTTTTTTTATAACGTGCTTCATCATATGGTTTCAGAATTTTTTATGAATTAATAAAAACATAATACGATTAATAAAAAAAATTAAAGAATAATTTTGAAATTCAATATACAGATACGATGAATGCATAAAATTTTCTTAAGACAATCAATTGACTTATCGTAAATCTGAATGTACGAAATTTTTTTTATCCTTTAATACTAATTAAAACGAAGCACGAGCCCACAGCTTCCCAATATTCATTTCGGCAGAGCACTGATTGTGCTTATATTACAGAATCTGTCTTAAGAATCATGTTTAATACATTTTTGATCTAAAAGTTTTAAAAAAAATGCGTTTCGTGCGTATTATAATTTCTCTTTTTTACTTACAGGCTCCAAGCTCTCCGACATATTTTGATTGAATTCCATGATCAGTAAGAAGGAAATTCTAATTATGAATAGCATAGTGATCATAACAATGGAACGTTTTTATTTTCAATATGAGTTTAAATTTATTCACCATAAAAATTATTATTTATAAAAATAATTTTACTAAAAGTCATTCGTAAAAGTATTTCTTCGATATAAAATAAAATTATTTTCATCATATGCATGTGAGAGTACTACCTTATAGCAAATTTAAAAATATCTTATTAAGTATGCGCAGTATTAAGATATTATTACGAAAGTATCCAACTGAAAATAAAATATTTTGCTTCTTTTTTAATTTTTTGACTTAACAATAACTACAAAAAAGAAGCAATGTGTTAAAAAAATTTTTTAAAAAGATGCAAACTAGAAACCTCATAAATAAAAAGTTATCATACCTTGAAAACCATACAAAATTCTCCTCATCTACGAAGACGACATCTGAGATGGCCCTTCTAATTTGAAACTTCTAAGCCATACCAACGAGAGGACTTTGAGCTCGATATATTTAACTTGCATCAGGTTCCCTATACGGCGGACATTTTAGTGGCATCACAAATCGAACCCACGACTAAGCGAAACAACGCCGCCAACGAGTTTGCGACCATAATCATTAAGCTACCGAGGTCACATTTTGAATGAGGAATGGCAGTGCTGAATTTACGGATCGTGCCTGAAAAATTTATGATTTTCCAAACAATTTCTCGTAGTGCTGTTTCCACATTCAATTTTGACAACTTGTAGAAATCTGTATCCTTCCTTAAAATAAAATGAACTGCCTTTATTTATTATTAACATAGATAATTTAATAATATTTTGCTACTTAATAAAATGAGATTTAGATAGATGATATGACAGATATTTGTTAAAAACGTATAGAATTATTAAAAATTCTTCAGCCTCATATTAAGGGCCATAAAGAAACGCTCATAATTCATAGTTCTTGAAAAGTCGCATATAGAGAAATACAATTAGATTGCATTACTAGGTATTTCGGAATTTTACATTTTGAAATCTTTATGTGAATGTTGAATGGCAAAAGAATTTTAAAAAATAAATAAATAGACATATTTCATTCAAATGCTCTCGTAAATTTACTTAAATATTTTAAACGCCCTTTAGTAAAATTAACAAATGATACCCGAGAATATTATGGACATTGCAGGTAAGAAACTACTTAGCTGCTTCATTGATAATTTTAAAATCAAGCAATAGATAATTCTACTACTTTGAAAGAAAGTTAAGCAAAAGTTTGGAAGCGGGATTTGTCGAAAACCTTGAGAACAAAGTTTTCACGGTTTGCATGACCTACGAAGTTGGTCCTACGTATCATGATCTGTTAATTTTACTTTTTTGTTGGTGGTTAATGAATCGAAGAAATGTAAAAAGCGTTGATTAATTTTAAAATCTTAAATGCTCTTCATTAACATGAGATGAATTTTACAGAGTGTTTTACAGACTCTCTATTACTATAGATAATATGGAGAATAATTGCTGTATAATCTTCACTACTGTATGTAATATCTGTATGTAAATTTATTTTGTTTTAATTGTTTATAATGTTTTATTATACGCTCTTATATTGCGCATGCTCCTTACATACTTTTTATTTCCTGGTCAACATGTTATCATACAGACAATGAACTAAAGTCAAATGAAATCTAGAGAATATGCACTTGGTTCTTTTCTTACTTAACATTCTAATAATTTCAAATAGAAATAAGTCCTATTCCTAAAAAAATATTATGATTGCGACTTTTCTCATTATATTCCCTCCGCTGAGCTGATGAAAGACTTGATAAAAATGGATTTAAAGAAAAAACAGGGAAATGGACTACCAGCAAAGAAAAGTGTTTTGTAAAATCTTAAATTTTAAAATGTAAGTGAATTTTTTTTCAAGAAATCTTTGGAAAAGTAGTTCTAATAACATTTCATTTTTTTTTTCAACTTCATTACAGTTTCAAATTGCAATAAGCGTATCCGCATTATCCTCGAGTACCTTATAAAGAATAAAAAGAAGGACGAGTAATTTCAAGATTTCCAGTTTTATAGTATAAAAAAATTTTGACATCGGAGGTAAATGTTAAAAGATGTCAAAGAGTTACATTTGTCCCGTAACTTTTTATTAAATGTCTTTTAATAACTGAATGCAGAAGAAATAATTATTATAACGATTTGTTAATAGTAAAATAAAAATTTGAATCTAAAAATGTATAATTTCTGAATAAAAAACTCTATATTTGAAGAATTAGTTTATATAGTTCTATTAAATGGGGAGCCTCTCTCCCAAGTAAATGTCCAATTATTTAAATTCTAAGTTCGTTATCTGAAAATGAAAATTAATTTTAAAATAATAATAATTTTAAAAATAAATCAATTTAAAGAGTAAATTTAAATTTTGAAGATTTAATTCTCCATAAAAAATAAAACACCACAGAACACTTCTAAAATAGCATTCAATGGAAATGTTTAGTTCCTGCAGTTTCTCTAAAAAAAGACTAGCTTTAAATAAAAGAAACGAAAAGTTTGTAACAATTTCTCGTTAATGAGAACTTAAAAAGCCATAATATATCTTACTAAGATTTCGGATTTCACTTATTAATTATTTCATTAAATATTTAAAAAAATTACATCAAAAAAAGATTCTCTTTTGGATTTCTGGTATCTCAATATTACATTCTCTTATTTTTTTTATAAAAGAAACATATTTTAAATTTATGAAATTATTCCATAAAATATAAACGTACAAAGATCAGACTTATTTTCTTTTGGGATTTACGCGAGCCGTAATTTATATACCTGTATTTATTCAATAATTGTTAATGTTCTTAAAAATAATAATTGTGTGCATTCCAAATTTCTCAAAATATCTTTTATAATAATCCTATAACATGCGGGTTTGTCTAGATATGTACTAAGATAAATCTTAATTATATTAAGGTATCATTTTTTAAAAAACTTCGTGGTAGAAATTAACGATAATTTATCCTATGCTTCTTTACTTTAAAAAAGTCTATTTTTATTGTTTCTAGCCTGAATTTATCTAAATTATTGAATATTTAATTAGTTTTATGAAATATAATGTATAAACACTTTTGAAAAAAAAGTGATTAATATACAGAGATGGATGCTTAATATTTTCAATTCCATTTGGAGGTTTATATTTTTCTTTTCATAACCAGTCCCCTAAAACTGATTTCAACGTTTTCTATTTGATAAAAGCTTCAAATGCATAAATGCATTCTGTCGGATTTTAAATTTTTTTTCTAGAAATTCTTCTGCTGGATATCCCATTGAGAATAAAATAATAACTTTACACGACATTTCTGTTTCGTACTCTAAGAGGAACTCTTTTTTTTCATCCTAAACTTCAGCTAGTATTGAATAAATTAAAAGAATTTAATATCCTACATATTTAAGAAACATTTTTAATAAAAACAAATTATTGTATGAAATTGTGAAATGTAAATTTCCTCGGCAATTCCTTTGGTTGTTACAGAAAACATTATTCATGTCTACTTTACTTTCCAAGATTTTTTTATTAAACCTCACATTAAACGAAATCTTTTCTTTAAGAAGTATAATCTCCAAGCCTTTTCTGTGTTTTAAAGGATTTATTTGAGACAATCTCTCAAATAATTGATTTCTCCACCATTTGCAGCAAAATCCACCATCGAAGTACTGCAACATATTTTTCTGCATTCTATCTTATTTCAAAAGAAAAATTATAAGAATATTCATCACACATTTGAATCCTATATGATTCTGACATTTTTGATATAGCTTATTTTAACCATTTATTTAAATGGTAAGAATTTAAGTCATCTATATTTGGACTGAAGCATAAGGGTCATAGTATTTTCTCCTATTAATTTAGGGCACGTAAGTGTTTGAAAATCTGAAAGATTAAAATTCTAATTTGTTGAAGCAAAATTAGAAATAATATTATACGAAGTCCCAAAAATGATGTATTATATTTATCTAAGAATTAAAAAACAGTCATTTACAGAGTTAAATTTGTTGTTTTATTTTAAAATTGTCAAAATTATAAATTTTCTAAAAACGTGGAGGAAATGTTTTTTACATCTGAAATATTTTTTGCTGTAAAGCTATTATGATATACATTAATATTGTGCATACTTCATACAGTCGTGTTCTCATAATTGTATTCCAATAAGTTTAATTTTTATTTATGTTTGTACAAACATTGAATAAATACTTCTTTCTCAGGCGGGTACAAGAGTCACTAATCTTAAATTTGTTTATGACCATCAAAATCGGTTAGTATCACATGACTGATAAAATTCTTTTCAATCCTTTCTATGAGCCTACAAAATTCTTCATTTTATGTTTAAATATCAGTAGAGGGTTTTATAAGTTTGTTATTCAAATAATTAATTTAGAAAAATTAAATTTATGCGGAAAATATGGTAAAAACTTAAAAAAACTGTAAAATTGTGCATATATATTATAAATTTTTTTAATTGTATAATTACCAATCAAATAGTATTCATGTTAAAATTCACAAAAAGTAAACACAAATTAGAGATTTTAACAACTTTTTCTCATACGCCTATATTATGGAATGAGCCGTCTTATTTTTCATTTGACTTTTAACTGCGTTTAGCCAATATACTGTAACAGATACACTAGGAATAACTAATTCTATCAAACTACAGCAGATGCACTACTTGCAGCAGATGCACTAGCATTAGCCAGCTCTTTCCAAATGCATTGGAAGAGAATTGATTATACTCGACTCATATGAATGTTGGTTGAACGACAGATTCTTTCTGTGATACAATCGTAGCTGGTTCGAATGCTTAGAGTTTCTCTTACTGTAATACGGAAAGAATATCTTGATATCATAAGAATAATTTCTCATTTTTTCTCATTTTTAATCATTCATTTTTTCTTACTAAATGAAACGACAAATTTTATTGGATTTTATAACTTAAACTCTAAACTTAATTCTCACAGTAAAATAAAATACGTAAAATGTAACGTTTAAAAATAAATCAGTTTGACGCATGAACTGCGATTCGTCACCATCAATCTATTTTTGTTAAAATGAAAAATAAACTAATAAAAGTTCGACCAAAAATCAACAAGCTATTGATTAAAAGATATTAATATAAATGAAATTGTTTACGAGGCTGATTCAAAAATAACCTGTGCTGGACGTCACATGGTGTAGCTATGGCAAGTTGTTTCATCATTGTGTTCATTACCTGTTAAACGACGCCAAAGCAAATTTGTTTCTTATTCGTAAGATGAGTTTGATTTGGCAGCATTTGCTTCAAAATTAAAATTATTTGCTATTGCGTAGGATTGTCATCGTCATTTTCATCGAGTGTTCACCGTCGATGAGATGCTGATTCATCATAATAAAACGGAAAACAAAGCAAAAATTAAACCAATGGTTTGCTTCCGTTGAATCAGTTTCAAAATGGACAGAGACTATTGGCTACCTTTCTTTCTATTGAGCTGGATTATATAGATTATATTTTTACGCAAAAGAAGAAGAATATCAATTGAAAACACTATGGCGAAGAATATTTGGAATGCGAAGCACCGTACTTAAGGGAGTCACCTCATTCTCTATAACGTTTTGAATCATCCTAAAATAGTAGGATTTATCATTAAAAGACCTTATGGTAGAGTAATATTTTTCAATATTAAAAGTATCGAATTGAAAGCTACGTTTACATTTGATTCATTTAAAGTCATTTTTACGGGTTTTCTTCAATTTGTAAAGCGGGTAAAGTGTTTTTCCATCAGAATATTTTAATAGACAAAAACATCTTTCAAATAAAATAGATTACTATTATTGTAAAGGAGTAGTTTCAAAATTCTTCTGTAAAATAAAACAACCTTTAACACTTATCCTTAATTAAAATAAACTATCAAAACCTTTTAAAAATATTTTTTCTTACGTAAATAACACATCAATCAATAACTCCCGAGACTAACAAAGAGATGGCGCTAGTAGTAAACCAGCAACCAAATCTTTCTAGAGTACTAACCTTTGCTTGAAACATGTCAAAATTTTAAGTCGATCGGACCAGAAACAGCTGAGTTATCGAGGTTGGAGTAAAGTCGTTTTGTAGTTTGTTTAAAAAATGGAAAAAACCGAGTTTCGTGTTCTGATAAAACATTGTTTTTTAATGGGTAAAAACACCGTGCAAGCAAAACAATGGATTGAAAAATGTTACCCGGACTCTTGTCCATCAAAAGCAACGATTTGTCGGTGGTTTGCCGAGTTTAAACGTGGTCGTACCGACACAAATGACGCGGAACGCTCGGGTAGACCTGTGGAAGCCGTTACACCGGAAAATGTGAGTGAAGTGACAAAAATTATAATGAAAGATCGTAAAGTGAAGCTCCGTGAGATTGCTGAGATGACACAGATATCATATGGAAGTGTATTTACTGAAAAAGGTTTTTTGAAGTGAAGTGAAAAAGGTTTTTTCTAAGTGGGTGCCGCGATTGCTTTCGATGGAACAAAAACAGCAACGAGTCGATGATTCAGAAAGCTGTTTATCGCTATTTACTCTTTAAAGATTTCTTGCGAAAAAAAAAAAAAAAAAAAA